>JARGCV010000078.1:1545000-1895000 GCA_034064705.1 Bothrops alternatus | reverse complement strand
GCAAAGCTTCCGAGGAGGAGAAGCCGCCAGAGCCCACCGCGAAACGTGAGAAGAGCTGCGCGATTTTAGGCAAGTGATGAGGGAAGCCGCAGCAGGCCGGAGCTCTGCTGCTTCCAGCCGAGACGCCGCTAGGAGAGGCGTCTAGTGAAATCAGGCTCGGACCCTGGAAGACCTTGCCGGAGATACTGGGGAGTGAATGGGTGGGTTTTGGTACTGGTGTCTCCGCGGCCATCGCCATCAATGAGCAGGAGAGGGCGAGGGGGGGACTTGGACAGCGGCACCCCCACTTGCTGCTTCTTTCCTTGATCCTTTAATGCATTTATGGATAAGTATGAAAAGTGCTTATGGCGTCATGTGAGGTGTGTTAGGCCATAACTGGGCATATTTCTTATGCAGATGATACCCTTTTCTTGGTAGAGGACCCAGATGACTTGTAGCAAAATATATAAGTTGTATTATGTAACAAAGAGTATGAAACTGAACAGTAATGCACCAAAGACTATCAAACCATGTGTTTGACAGGGAAGACAGAGACTGCACATTAGACCCAATAATCCCAATATCTTAAAGTGGGAAGACCAGCTAATTGCCAATCAGTTTATTATGCATAATTGTGAAACTCCTCTGCCGAAAATTTCTTGATAGGATGATCCAACAAAAAATTATAGCCAAGGAAGAATATGGATTTACGGTTAGAGTCCTAAGATAAGATAACCTTTATTGTCATTTTTATACTGTGGGGACAATGGCTCACATCAAAAATGAAATTTAGTTGCCCGCTCTCAAAGTGAAACACATGACACACGCCTAAACATACTATGAACAACATATGTATAGACCCACAGTGTTTTCCCTTCATCACCTCTCAGCAAAATATACCAGTCTACCAAAAGCATCTCTATGAGAAAAGTAACATTAATTTCTGAGGAATTTTGGTGAAAATTAACTTCCTCTGTTAATTGCTGGCTACCCCAGTTAATTATTATGTTGCATGAAGGCACCTCAGTGACATAACTACAACTTTTAAAGTATTCACAGATCTTCTGTTCCTCCCCATTTGATTTTATACATGATATTGTCTAGGCCCTTAATAGAGCTAAATTTCATCCCTGACAAAATCAATTTTCATTTTTCTATATGCTGAAAATATTGTTATTCTGTCTGTATTGCACGTGGGGCTGTGGGTCAGCTTCCACCTTGTAACATCTTTGGTTGATCTGAAATATCTATGTGAAAACTAAGGTAATTGTATTAACAAGGTGAAATGCTAAATCAGCCCCCATGTTTGAGAAATCCTCAACTACTAAATGAAGCAGGTGAAGCCATCTAGTCATCATCTTCCTGGAAATGCCATTCTTTAAACTTTCTTACCTATGCCTGCTTCCTAATGCAATTAGATACACAATCTACAGGGGCAACAACTATGCACCCACAGCAATCAAACTTCTAAAAGCCCAAGTGAGGAGTCCTTGGCGATCTCTGAGCTCAGCTGGTTTCTTGCAAACATATCATTACCCAAACTGGGTAACATCAGTGTTAGACACCATTTAGCACTAATGATATGACCTAGTTAGGTAATGAAACGTCTGCAAGAAACCAGCCAAGCTCAGAGATCATCAAGGACCCCTCATTTCAGCCCTGAGCTACAAATGCTCTCCCTTATCAGTAAAAAGTCCAAGTATTTGGTGTATTGTGCATACTTGAGGGTTTAAAGCAGTCCAATCTAAATTTTTGAGATCCTTGCTCAGTGCCATTGTACAGTGAGGGAAAAAATTATTTGATCCCCTGCTGATTTTGTACATTTGCCCACTGACAAAGAAATGATCAGTCTATAATTTTAATGGTGGGTTTATTTTAACAGTGAGAGACACAAAAGAAAATCCAGAAAAATGCATTTCAAAAAGTTATAAATTCATTTGCATTTTAATGAGTGAAATAAGTATTTGACTCCTTTGCAAAACATGACTTAGTACTGGTGGCAAAACCCTTGTTGGGAGTCACAGAGGTCAGACTTTTTTGGAATGACCACTAGGTTTGCACACATCTCAGGAGAGATTTTGTCCCACTCCTTTTTGCAGATCCTCTCCAAGTCATGAAGGTTTCGAGCTGATGATTGGAAGCTTGAAACTGCAGCTCCCTCCACAGATTTTCTATGGGATTAAGGTCTGGAGACTGGCTAGGCCACTCCAGGACCTTAATGTGCTTCTTCTTGAGTCACTCTTTGTTGCCTTGGCCGTGTGTTGTGGATCATTGTCATGGTGGAATACCCATCAACGACCCATTTTCAATGCCCTGGCTGAGGGAAGGAGGTTCTCACCCAAGATTTGACGGTACATGGCCCTGTCCATTGTTCCTTTGATGCAGTGAAGTTGTCTCCTTAGCAGAAAAGCACCCCCAAAAGCATAAGGTTTCCACCTCCATGTTTGATGGTGAGAATGGTGTTTTTGGGGTCATATGCAGCATTCCTCCTCCAAGCACAGCGAGTTGAGTTGATGCCAAAGAGCTCGATTTTGGTCTCATCTGACTACACTTACCCAGTTCTCCTCTGAATCATTCAGATGTTCATTGGCAAACTCTAGAACAGTGGTGGCGAGCCACAGGCGGCACTTGGAGCCCTCTCTGTGGGCACCCTTGTCATTGCCCCAGCCTCGCCTCCCCCCGCGACCCCCTCTTCTCCAGCAGCCCCCCTGAAGGAGAGTCGCTCCTGAGCGTGGCCCACGCGGAGCAGCACAGCCAAGGACATGGCAGCCAGGCAGTGTAGACAAGACTCTTCCCTCACACCCTATTGTGCCCAGCTGATGCTGCAGGGCGTGGGCAGAGGGCGTGACTGCCATAGTGCTGCTGGGCTGCCTGGGTGATCTGCGGCGGGCCCTGGAGGCGATGAGTGGCCCTGCGGGCAGGCGGGATGGGCGATAGGGGGACATGGCAGGGGGTGGAGTGGGGGCGGGGCCAGTTTTTGGGCACTCGGTCTTTAAAAGGTTCGCCATCACTGGTATAGTATTTGTATTGTTTATAGATGTTGTCTAGCTTTATCTTTCAATATTATAAACCACCCAGATTTGCCCTTTGCTAAGATAGGTGGTCAGTCAGTCAATCAATCAATAATATATGTTATTGTTTATATAATACTACTGTATTATAACTCTGTCAATGTGTCCCACCATATTAAAAACCCAAAGCCCACTTTTTCAGAAAAGGACTTCTATACATTTAGAGGCATTTTGTAAATCAGTTATAGTTTTAAGGACATCAGCAATTGCAACAATTGATAATTCTCAGCTCTGTAATTCTAAAAAGAGTGAAAGGTAGCTGGAGCCAAAGCAGGGCTTGCTGGCAGAAGCTCTTCTACTGATGCTCAAACCAAAACATATATCCAAATAATGAGGGAGAGAGAGAGAGAAATGGGCAAATCCTTCTACCACCTGCTCCAGGGTGTGTTCTTCCACCCTCCCAAGAAAAGTTGCTCTGAGATGCTTCATCTCCTGGCTCAGTAGAGACGGCTAGAGGTGAATTGCTCTGCTATCGTTATCTGCATTAATGGATTCTTTTTAGTTAAGAGATGGAAGTCGCATCTCTCACAGTCTGTTTAGTGCACCACCAATATATGCCGCTGGATGAGGTGCACTAAAATAATGGACTGAGTGATGCCACTGAGTAGTAGATCTTGACATCTTACTGTACTTATTTTTTTCTTAACTTTCCTAGAATGGACAGAATTTTTGCATTCTGGATGAACAGAGGTTTGCTAAAGAATTGCTTCCTAAGTACTTCAAACACAACAATTTGTCTAGCTTCATACGACAGCTCAACATCTGTAAGTATCAGATTCTGCCTATTTTTGTTATTTTCAGCACCCAGTGTCCATTAAAATAAAAAAAACCCGTATTTACTTAAACTGTCAGAAAATAAACATAACAATTATTTAAATATTTTACACCATAAAATAAAAAAACCCGTATTTACTTAAACTGTCAGAAAATAAACATAACAATTATTTAAATATTTTACACCATAACTGGGTTCATGTAAAAGGTATAATATCCGCCTTCTGTATAATAGCTATAAAGCAGTATATGGGTTTTTAAAAGATGCTTCCAAGCTGCATTTGGGGTATAAAGGAACAACTTCTCTAAAAGGTTCATATTGCTGCTTCAAAAGAGGCTCCAACAGGCCATGCTCATGTAGGCAATATACAGTTGTTTGCTGTGCTGGGAGGCAGCAGAAACACCATCTACATATAGCTATATCAGCTCCATAACCATGTCCATACAATTAGGGATGGCCTTTGAAGTAGCTGCAGGAGCCTTGTAAAGGATGGGCCTTTCTTACAGTAACTGGAGAGGGCCATCTTTGGTTTAGGGTTTGATGTTATCAATGAAGTGTGCTGCTCACACTCAGCTTTCCACCCTACTGCAGAACTGGATACACTGG
Source organism: Bothrops alternatus (assembly GCA_034064705.1). Taxonomy (NCBI): domain Eukaryota; kingdom Metazoa; phylum Chordata; class Lepidosauria; order Squamata; family Viperidae; genus Bothrops; species Bothrops alternatus. The sequence continues at coordinate 1,890,569 of JARGCV010000078.1, read as the reverse complement.
AAGTCCTGGAGGCTATGAAGGACTGGTTGGGGTGGAGCAAACTTGGAGTTTTCTTTGGTTAAGGAGCAGGTTTGCAATCTGGGGGTTGTCTTGGACTTGGGTTTCTAACTAGAGCAGAGGTCCCCAACCCTCAGTCTGTGGACTGGCACTGAGCCACGGCATGTCAGCAACCGGGCTGTGCAAACAAGCAAAGCTCCATTGGTGGGATGCAAGGAGCATGCGAAACCACGCCCCCTTTGGTCCGCAGAAAAATCTCTCCACGGAACCAGTTCCTGGTGCCCAAAAGGTCCAGAGCTGCTGAATTATGGGAAGGCTTGGCTGGCATGCCAGCTGCCTCCTTCCCTTCCTGGATCAGGAGAAATTGAGGACAGTGACTCAAGATAACAATTCGCACCATGAAAAGACATGGTATTATTTATTTATTTTGTTCAGACTTATATGCCGCCCTTCTCCTCAGACCCAGTATGGTAACCATACTGCAATTTGTTGAAGTTGAGTTTATGCCTGAAAACACCCTAGAAGCTGAAGTTGCCACAGTGTGTAGCTACTCCTCTGTTACTACTAGCTGCTTAGCAGACTCACTTGCCAGGAGGCCTCTGGGCTCAGTCCATGGTGCTGCTGGTTATCAAATCCCAAATAACTGGGGCCCTTGGCTGTGTGGGAGTGTCCCTTCATGGGAGAAGTATCAGGGGAAGTCCTATCCTTTCACCATTCAGGAGTGGGGTGAAAATGGTTCTCCTCTGGGGGGATTTTGGAGCTGGGAGTTACAGCAATCTGTCTTGATGTTGGAATAGGCTATTGCTTGTTCACTTTAGCATGTTTTCAAAAGTTTTAAGTAAGTAGTTTTGCATTTTTGTAAGTACATTTTTTCTCCCTGTAATTTAATGAGGCAATGAAATAACAGGGTTAGGAATAAAAATTGCAATGTTTGAAGTGAAATTTTCTTCAACACAAAGCAAGTCTTTTTTTCAGAAATACCGATTTAAACTAAGAGGATTTGTATATTCCAGTTCTTGGTTCTTTTTTTCCAAGAATAAGTTACATTTTGAATGATTTTCTAATAACAAACAGTGCTGAATTAAAATTCATTGAAAAAAGTTGCATTATATTAAAGAAGTGATATGATAGTATGATTTGTCAATAAGGAATTATGAAATTATGCTGTCATATGGAACTACAGGTAGCCTTGAGTTATGACCCACAATTAAGCCCAAACTTTGTGTTGCTAAGTGAAACATTTGTTAAGAGAGTTTGCCCCATTTTACGACTTTTCTTGCCACATTAGTTAAGTTAGTAACATCTAGTTAAGTGAATCTGGATTCTCCACTGACTTTGTTTGTCAGAAGGTCGTAAAAAGGGATCATGACCCCAGGACACTGCAATCATCATAAATATGAGTCAGTTGCCAAGTGTTTGAATTTTGATCATGTGACCATGAGGATGCTGCAATGATCGTGTTCAGTAACACCTTCTGATTGTTCTGTAGAGGTAGATAACTTTAAAACTTTCTATGCCCATTAAAAAAACCCTCACCAGGTGATTTCAGAAAGACTTGCCAGTTTGAAGGTTCTCAAGCCTTAAAAAAACAGCAAAAAACAAACAAACCCTGAAGTGATTAAGAGGTGAGCCTTTGTTGAACTTAGAGTCCATGTAAGTAATGATAGCAGCTATAAGCACATTGAAATCCCACAACTTTCAGTCAGTCACAAAAACACAGTTCCTATTGTCTGATCACACAAAAAAACTTTCTGGGAATACAGATGGGTAATCTTGCAATCTCTTTTTACTCCGGAGAGATTTTGACAGCCCATTTGAGTGCCATTTTCAGCCACAATGTGTCCCTCAATTCTAGAAGGAATTCCACCACCATGGCTCCCTTGGAAGCTTCAACAACCTTAGCTGAAAAGAGAAAGTTGAAGCTAGATTGAAAATTGTCAAATATAAACATAGCAAAAGGTCTTTTTAAAATCAGATGGTATTACACCTTCCTCAAAGAAACATTGTTGAACCCAGAGAAGCCAAGAGGGGCATAAAAACTAAGTGGCATGGCTTGAGTCTCAAACTCAGTTCACAGCCAGATAAAAAGCAATGGGGGGTATGGGTTGGAATGCAAGGGAGGGAGTAATAGAATCCAAGAGCACCGACTCTGTAGTGAGACATACCAGCCTTCCCAGATCACCTGCTGGGAAAGTTCACCAGAGTCTGTTGCCCAAACAAGCTGAACATAATTGATTGGATGGAGTAAAGTGACAATGGGAGGGGGGGAAGAGGGGAGCTTTTAACTGTTTGTGTGTGAAACCATTAGAATTGGCTTCTCTACTTCTGGTATACATATCTGCAAAGTAAATTATATTATTGGAAACAAAGAATGGCCCAGGAGTCTTTGTTTGCTGCATGCACTGAGTGGGGTGGTTGATATTAAATAACATAGCTAATTCTGCAAGCATCTGATTTAGTCCTTTCAGTTTCAAACACTCAAAAGAATCCCAGGCTGTCTTGTAAGAATTACCCATCTTCCTTCCCTTGACTTTGCCCTGCTGGTATCCACATTCTGTTTTTCCATTGCTCTATTATCACACTTAACTCTTCCCTTTGAAGAAGGAAGAAAGGAAATGGGTTTTATCATAGCAGAATATGACCACTGTAACTCTTCTTTTGAGTGGGGAGTTTGCTCCTAACTAAAGGAAAAGGAGAGTCTAAATGAAAGTGGGCTTCTCAGAGACACAAACACATGAACCTGACTCAGGTAGTTCAGGGTCCGACTCACGAGAGGGGACACACTCCCGACATGGTATTCCTCTCAGAACAGTTGAGCAATGATCTGAATTTAAGGGGCTTAGATATTTTGCCTATGTCATGGTCAGACCATTTTCTGTTGCGGCTTGTTTTCAAGGCTCCAATCCTCCCCCGCAGGGAGGCGGAACCGATTAGGTGGTTCCGCCCCAGATGTCTGATGGACCCAGAGAGCTTTCAGAGGACGCTTGGGGAAATATCGGATTCTCTCATTCTCGGTTCGGCAGAGTCCCTGGTTACGGCCTGGAATATGGCTGCGAAGGGGGCTCTTGACCGGATCGCGCCGCTGCGACCTCTCCGTGGTAGCAGACCCAGGAGATCTCCTTGGTTCACTGAGGAACTCAGGGGGATGAAGCGCCAGAAGAGACGTCTAGAGAAGCGATGGAGGAAAAGTAAATCCATATCTGACCCAACACTTTTAAGATCTTATATCAAGACTTATCAGGTGGCGCTCAAGGCGGCAAGATGCGCGTATCATTCCGCCTTGATTGCATCTGCGGAATCCCGCCCAGCCGCCCTGTTTAGGGTAACTCGCTCCCTCCTTAATCAGGGGGGGGTTGATACACCCTTGCAGGGTAGTGCTGAGGACTTTAATAAGTTTTTCGCGGATAAAATCGCCCAGATTCGGATGGACCTTGACTCCAATTGGAATGCAGTGTCGGCTGATAATGATTCAGTCGAGATGACAGGGACTCGTCTTGATCCTGTTGTGTGGGAGGACTTTGACCCTGTGGCACCCGATGAAGTGGACAAGGCCATTGGAGCTGTGAGTTCCGCCACCTGTTTATTGGACCCGTGCCCCTCCTGGCTGGTTTCAGCCAGCAGGGAGGTGACGCGGGGCTGGGTTCAGGAGATTGTCAACGCTTCTTTGAGGGAGGGGTCCTTTCCGGCTCCCTGCAAGGAGGCAATTGTGCGCCCCCTCCTCAAGAAGCCTTCCCTGGACCCAGCTGTATTAAACAACTACCGTCCTGTCTCCAATCTTCCCTTTATAGGGAAGGTTGTTGAGAAGGTGGTGTCACTCCAGCTCCAACGGTCCTTGGATGAGGCTGATTATCTGGGCCCTCAACAGTCAGGATTCAGGCTCGGCTACTCCACGGAAACTGCTTTGGTCGCACTGACGGATGATCTCTGGCGGGCCCGGGATAAGGGATTTTCCACTATCCTGGTGCTACTTGACCTCTCAGCGGCTTTCGATACCATTGACCATGGTATCCTTCTGCATCGACTGGAGGGGTTGGGGGTTGGAGGCACTGTTTTGCAGTGGTTCACCTCCTACCTCACTGGTCGGTCGCAGTCGGTGTTGGCGGGGGGTCAGAGGTCGACCCCTAGGTTCCTCCCTTGTGGGGTCCCTCAGGGATCGGTCCTCTCCCCTCTGCTGTTTAATATCTACATGAAACCGCTGGGTGAGATCATCCGACAACACGGGGTGAGATATCATCAGTATGCTGATGATACCCAGCTTTACATCTCCACCCCGTGTCATTTCAGTGAAGCAGCGGAAGTGATGTGCCGATGTCTGGAGGCTGTTAGGGTTTGGATGGGTGCCAACAGGCTCAAGCTCAACCCCGACAAGACGGAGTGGCTATGGGTTCTGCCTCCCAAGGATAATTCAATCTATCCGTCCATCAGCCTGGGGGGGGAGCTTTTGACCCCCTCGGAGAAGGTCCGCAACTTGGGCGTCCTCCTCGATCCACAGCTAAATTTGGAACATCATTTTTCGGCTGTGGCGAGGAGGACATTTGCCCAGGTTCGCCTGGTGCACCAGTTGCGGCCCTATTTGGACCGGGAGTCTCTTCTCACAGTCACTCATGCCCTTATCACCTCGAGGCTCAACTACTGCAATGCTCTCTACATGGGGCTACCTTTGAAAAATGTTCGGAGACTTCAGGTAATGCAGAATGCAGCCGCGCGAGCAGTGTTGGGCTTGCCCAGAAATGCCCACATTTCGGCATCACTCCGCGAGCTGCATTGGCTGCCAATTGGTCTCCGAACCCAATTCAAAGTGTTGGTTATCACCTATAAAGCCCTACATGGCATCGGACCAGGTTACTTACGGGACCGTCTGCTGCCCCATGAATCCCAGCGGCCAGTTAGGGCCCACAGAGTCGGCCTTCTCCAGGTCCCGTCAGCCAGACAGTGTCGCCTGGCAGGGCCTAGGGGAAGAGCCTTCTCTGTTGCGGCCCCAGCCCTCTGGAACCAACTTCCCACGGAGATCCGTGTCGCCCCCACCCTCTCCGCCTTTCGTAAATTACTCAAAACACACCTCTGCCGGCAGGCCTGGGGTAGTTAACATCTTGCCCCAAGCCAGTGTATGTCTGTGTGTATGCTGAATGATTGGGTTTTTTTTTTTTTTAAATTAAGAGGTTTTATATTTATATGTATTTTATGTTGATTTCTACTGTGTTGTGAGCCGCCCTGAGTTCTCCGGAATAGGGCGGCATAGAAATCGAATAAATAAATAAATAAATAAATAAATAAATAATTTAATTTCTCCCGATGTTGTTACAGATGGCTTCAGAAAAGTGATTGCACTTGAAAATGGCATGATAACCTGTGACAAGAATTCTGCCATTGAATTTCAGCATCCGTTTTTCAAGAGAGGGAAGGTCGATTTACTGGCAAACATCAAAAGGAAGGTACTGTTTCCTAGTGCGCTGCTTGGTTAAAATTTCTCTGTTCAATGCAATCACATATTACCTGCTCCACTTTCTGTTTAAAGCATTATGAGCAAATTGGATTGGACCTTGGCTGATCTCCCCTCCCCCCCCAGAAAAGCCCACCCCCAAAACTTAAGCAGGGCTGAATCTCTTTAGTACTTGGATGGGAGACAATTCCTACCCCCCCCCCCATTGTAGGATTGTAGAGTAGAATGCGAAGTTGAAAAGATAATGTAGAAGAAGGCCAAGGCAAGCAGCTTGCCTATGAGTGGGTTCATAAAGTCTCCAGAGTTGAGCTTGTCTTGAGGAAGGACTCTTGGCTTTGATGTTTTTCATCCATGCTAATGTTTTTTTTTGTAATATATTTTATTGATTTTTTTTAAAACATAAATCACTTAATAATTGGTGAACAGTGTGTTGCCATTTGTAAAACAATCATTAACAATTGATTTCTATAATCCATAATCCACATAATGGTTTTAGTTGATTTCCTCTTTTTCCAAAATATCCTCTTTTGCAAACATTGAGTTAATACAATTCTTATTGTTTTGATAGATAACAATTAAATATATATTTTTCCCAATATTCCTAAAAATAATAATCACATCAATATAATATTTCTTTTCTATCCAATCATTCTGGTTGTCTTATCATAGATCCTGTTACAGTCCTTATTTTAGTTTATTTCTCCTACCAAATTCTAGATATTCTTACTGGTTAAGATTTTCTCAAAAATTAATTATATTTAAAAATTTAACTCTATTTTTCCATATGAACATCTCACACTTTTTACATTTCTTGAATAGATAAAACAATGAAAAAAAAGAGAGCAAGAGTAAAGAAACATAATACATCTAGTCATCTGGTCCTTTAACTCTTATTCAAAACATTTTTTATCCATTATAATTTTCTTAAACTCAATCACATTTAAGTATCTAAAATTTCCTTTATCTAAGTCATTTCAACTTTTTTATATTACTCATGTCAAGAAAGAGAACAAAAAAGAAAGGGGTGTGGCTGCCTCAGGGTCGAAATAGCCTTGTTAAGAGGCTCTGCGACACAGGACCTGTAAAGCCGCCAAAGCAGCGCAAACCAGCTGTTTTTTGCGGCGAAAAAACCCCTCCTCGGTAGGAGTAGGGGCGAAGAGCTGTGAGTGAGGGTTGAGATCTTCTGAAAGCCCCCCGAAAAACCGCTTGGGGGGGAGAAAGAAGACTCCCTGTAAGCTCACAATAGCTCCAGCCTGGGGCAGTATCTGTCAGCTGACAGACCAAGACACTGAGACCAGCCACCACCCGAGGAACACATCTCAAAGAAGCACAGAGATTGACAGACTGAACGCAGGAGCTTAAAAAGCAAGTATTTCTTATATTTTACCTCGGATCAAATACGCTCACATTGAACAGAAGGCACCCAAAATGGCGGCCGCTGTTAATTTAAAGTGATAGGCACCGGAAGAGAAACTGTAATGCGAAAGAGACCTCTAGAGGGCACCAGAGACACATAACTTAAAAACATTGCAGAATAAACCTAAGGATGTATGCAAGCTCCCCAGAGATGCCGATGAAGGAATTAAAAGATGAAATATCAACAATTGTTGAAAAAATGAGAAAGATGGACATGATAATAGACATGTATGCAAAAACATGGGAGGGAAGGATGGAAGCGCTGGAGGCAGTGGAACAAAGCGGAGAAATGGAGAAGATGGTGGAAAATCACAGCAAAGCAGTTATTGAGGACTTGGACCAAACCGGAGAAACGTACAGTGGGGAAATGAGAGAAGATACTGGGAGAAATTCGAAGAGAGTCTGGGAAGGAGTTGAAGAAAAGATGGAAGAGGTGGAGAGACAAGAAGATTTGAAAATAATTGTTATAAAAGCATGGGGAAAATATCTAGGAGAGGAGGCTAAAAATTTCTCTTGGCAAACTGACAGAATCCATAGAGCATGGCTTATATGGAACCAAGGGACATTGCAAGCAATAAAGAGAGACTTATTACGTGGAAGGGAAGCTGTGCTATGGAAAGCCACCTGGCAGAGGAAGAAACCCAGAATTCGTCTGAAATGAAGAGAAACTTAATATTTTATGCAAGGAATTAAAGGCAAAGAATTATGGACTGATTTAAGGACTAAGTGCAAGAGCAAGAGACATGAGAGGGTGATTAATGGAAGATGTATATTAACTAGACTAGGAATGTACGTGTTGAAGGGAGGGGTGTAATGACATGATAATTATTAACTTTAGAAAGAAGACTTGTTTGTGTGATGTACAATGGATAGATCTGAAAAGAAGTGAAACTTAAAATTTATAAAATGTAGTTGGCTTATAGTTGGACTTTGATATACGGAGTGAAGAAGGTCTACAAATTTGAAATGATTGTATTAAGCTGAATGGCTTTAACTTGAATTTTTTCTTTGTTTGCATGTACAAATGGATATCTAATAATAATAATAAAAAAAGAAAGAAAGAAAGCCACAAGGCACTGCTCCAAAACAGCATGTCTATTTCCTTCAATTCAGAACTTGCCATAGATGAGGTGTCATGGGAAATGCAAAGTGACTGACCCATTCTCAGTAGCACTGACCACGTATGGTTGCTTCTCAAAATCTCTTGCCTTCGCCAAACACGTCACTGATGCCGTATGCCCCAAAAGCATCTGCCTTGATGACATCTATAAGGGCAAAAAGTTAACTGTATAACAAAGTCAAAGAGATTGTTTTTCAATAACAGATAGTATGTTTTTGATTACAGAGCAGATAAATGGAAAATAACATTCTACTGGGAAGAATGAAATTTCTTCTCCCTGGACTGTGATAGGGTTATGGTATCCCAAAAGGAATGGCTAATTCCACCTGGGAAGATGCAGTCCTCATTGAGGAGCTTTTCCTCTGACCAGACTGGTGCTGGGAGCAGCCCTGGAAGGAGCCAGGAGAACTTTTCACACCTGGAGGTCTGGTAGCAGGTCCCAAAGACAGACTTGACCTTCGTGACTCCCTGTGACGATTGTTCTCTGGTCATCTGTGATGAGGATAGCTGTGATGCTGTGAGGAGGGGCTTGTTTTCCCCATAGGGTTACCATCTGAATGGACTTCCTCATAGTGGCTTTGCCTAAAAAAACAGGGACAGCTTTTTTAACAGCAGGTAGAGAGGAGTTTTCTAGGCTGTTTTCATTTGCATTGTGTTAATGCTTTTTAATCTTTCATTTGTGATTTTCCTTACCTGGACTTTTTGAATAGCTTAGGCAATTATCAATAAATCAAACATAATGTCAAAAAAAAAAAGAGAACAAAAAGGGGGGGGGGAAACCATACTATATTATTTAGGGAATTCATCCCTCTTAGAATGACATATATATTCCAAAACTTTTCTATTTCTTTAACCATATTTAAACAAATTTCTTTTTTAAGTATTCTCTCTGGTAAGTCCCATCATCTATTTTCTTGGTTTTCACTTTAGTCTTTTTCTTTTGCCCAGTACCTTTCTTAATCAATGTGTTTTGCCGTATGTTTGTAAATATTGCTGTAGATATAAAAAGTAAATCAGGTGAAGTGTCTTTGCCTTTTGCCTTTCCATGTTTTTTGAAAAACTTTTTCTTTCTCTCCGCTTCTTTTATCATTTTCTTTCTCTCCAATGTTCCTGACATCTCTACAGTCCATTTTATTCAATCAGTTTTCTTATCCTCAGATTTATTTTGTAGTAAATTGTAGTAAGTTGTTTTTTCCAATTCTTGTGAAATTTTTTCCACTAGGATTAAATCATGTTTCCTTGTTTTGTTAAGTTCCATCTTTAAATCTCTATTCTCAATTCTATATCCACTTATCTGTTTTATCTGCTCCTTCTCTGTTGTTGTTTTCTGGAAATTTTTTTGTTGTAGAGTTAAGTTTATATTTTCAAAGTTATTTTGGATTTCTTTGTGGTTTAAAGTTGTTGTTTGAATTAGTTGCAGTATACTATATATCTCCTCCTGTGAAGTATTTATGTTTTCTTTTTTTATATATATATAAAAATTCCTTTATTAAAACAATCAGCATTGTACATAAAATCTTTGTATGCATCAAACATCATAGCATCTGATATACAACACTACGTATTATTCTTTGTAGACATCTGGTTTGGTAAACATTTTTCACTCCTCACTTCAATCCTCTATTATACACCTGTTACATTTTTTTTCTCTATGATCCCTAACAATAGGTCCTGAGGTAGTAGTTAAACATTAAATATAAGATCATATTAATAATCAATCATCATAGAACACAACATATAACACTAGGTATTAATCTTTGTAAACATCTGGTTTGGTAAATATTCTTCACTCCTCACTTCCAGCCTCAACTATATGTCTGTTGTATTTTATCTTTTATGATCCCTAGCAAAAGATCCTGAGGTAGAGATTCAATAACCTGGGGTAAAAATTCAGTCTGCTTTTTCATTATTAAAGTAATCAACATTAAGCATAAGATCATATTAAGAAGCGATCATCGTAGGACATAACATACAACAATAGGTAAACATTCTTCACTCCTCACTTCAAGCCTCTACTATACACCTGTTACATTTTTAACCTGTATGATCCCTAACAATAGGTCCTGAGGTAGTAATTCAATAACCTGAGGTAGAAATTCAGTCCGCTTTTTCAATATTAAAGTATTCAACATTAAACATAAGATCATATTAATAAGCAATCATCATAGAACACAACATATAACACTAGGTATTAATCTTTGTAAACGTCTGGTTTGGTAAATATTCTTTACTCCTCACTTCCAGCCTCAACTATATGTCTGTTACATTTTATCTTTTATGATCCCTAGCAAAAGATCCTGAGGTAGAAATTCAATTACCTGGGGTAAAAAAAAAATTTAGTCTGCTTTTTCATTATTAAAGTAATCAACATTAAACATAAGATCGTGTTAAGAGGCATTAGTCATAGAACATAAACATTCAACATTAGGTGTTAGTTTTTGTAAACATTTGATTTGTTATACATTCTTCCCTCCTCACGTCGAGCCTTAGCTAAACGCCAGATGCAGTTTGTTTGATTGGTGTTTCTCTTGGATATAGTCTATCCATTGTTTCCAGTCTGTCAAATATTGTTCATTGGAGCGACCTTTCAAGTATGCTGATATTTTCGCCATTTCCGCCAAGTTTGTTACTTTCACAGTCCATTCTTCAATAGGCGGTATTTCTGGATTCTTCCAGTATTGTCCCACCAACAATCTCGCTGCTGTAATCAAGTTCAGAAATAAGTTCGTCTCTGAGGTAGTGATATCCTTTGTAATCCCTAACAAAAAAACCTGAGGTAGAAATTATATACGCTTTGTGAAAATGGTTTGGAGTGTCCACCATATCTTCCTCCAGAAGGCTTTGATTTTTCTGCATGTCCACCATACATGAAAGTAGGTAGCTTCCCCGTCCCCACACCTCCAGCATTTGGGCTGGGAGTCTGGGTAGATGAGCGATAGTTTTTTCGGGTCGAGGTGCCACCTATAGAACATCTTGTAGAAGTTTTCCCTTAAGTGTTGCGATTTAGTAAATTCTACATTTCTCACCCAAATTTTCTCCCACGTGTCCATGGTGATAGAATGCCCAAAGTCTTGTTCCCACTTTACCATACAGCTCTTGACTAGTTCGGTTTCAGAGTCCATTTCTATCAGAATGCTGTACACTCGTTTGATGTGTATGATCCCCTGTTCTCTAATCTGTTCAATTAGTTTCTCGTCGGTCCGGGAGAAGCCCTTCTTCTTATCTTTACGCCACCTTGATTGCAGTTGTATATATGATAGCCAAGTACCTCCTATTCCTTTGTTTGCTAGCGTTGCTTGGGGTTTCAAGAGGAACCCATTTTCTTCTCCCAGTACAAGTTTACTGTAGGGCACCACTTCTTGCCCTTGGGATGTGTTCATATCCCCTATTGCGTGTCCGGGGATCGTCCAGATGGGAATCTTGTCGTGTAGGAGGTGTTTATATTTCTTCCAGACCCATAACAATGGGATCCGTAGTGGGTTCTCCTTGAAGTTCCTGTCTGCCTTTTTGTCGTATACTAAGTATGCGTGCCAGCCAAATAGTAGACCATGCCCTTCAACATTCAGTATTCTATCATTCGTCATATTGATCCAGTCACTCACCACCACCAACGTCGCTGCATAGTAGTATAGCTTTAGATTAGGCATTTTTAGTCCCCCTCTCTTCCTTGTGTCCTGTATGATTTTTAGTTTCACCCTTGGTCTCTTGCCATCCCAAATATATCTGTTGATGTCCTTCTGCCAGTCGTCCAAATCCACATCCCTTTTGAGTATGGGTAGCATTTGAAAGAGAAATAGAAATCTTGGCAATACGTTCATCTTAACTGCTGCTATCCTGCCCAGCAGAGATAGTCTTAGTGTCTTCCATCTTTCCAGGTCTGCTTGTATCTTGTTCCACAGCGCCTCATAGTTTTTTTTTTTAATAAACTTTAGTAAATATATACAAACTTTAAAAGTACAAATGTACAGTACATAAAACAAAGACATAGAGCATAAATTGATTATAGTTGTATCTTAAGTTGATATCTATAGCTATATACAAACAACATTTAACAGTAATATCAACTATTTAGTTGAATCTTATTTATGTGCAGTCTATACAAGGTATAATATAATTGTGTCTTATAAACTGACTAGATATACATAATTAATGTATATATATAGATATATACAATTTAACAGATCATATATTTATTCTGTCGTTAATTATCTCAGGGAGATTATCACATATTTCGATTTAGGTGATATGTCATAGTTTTCGGAATTCTTATCAAAATATATCGATAGGGGTTTTTAAATATGTTTAGGTCAGAGGATGAATAAGATTGTCATCTATATCTTATTTATTAGTATTGGATTTTATTTATATTTTTAGGGTTCCAAATATTTTTTTGCTTCTAACCATTCGTACCATTTATTCCAGGTCTTGTAAAATATTGTGTCTTCTTTATTCTGTATTTTGAGAGTTAGTTTGTTCATCTCGGCTACTTCGTTTATTTTGTTGATCAAATTCAGAGTTGATGGAGTTTTTTCAAGTTTCCAATTTTGGGCATAGACTAATCTGGCAGCTGTAATTATGTGTATTGTTAAATATCTGTCTTCTTTAGTTATCTTATATCTTATTATTCCTAATAAAAATAGTTCGGGATTCATTGGAATTATTTGGGTAGTAATTTGTTCGAGGTATTTTTTAATTTTTTTCCAAAAATTTTTGGCTAATGTGCAAGTCCACCAAAGGTGGTAGTATGTCCCAATTTTGATTTTACACTTCCAGCACTTAGGGGATGTATTAGGAAACATTTTTGCCAGTCGATCAGGGGGGAGATGCCAGCGATAGAACATTTTAAGTATATTCTCTTTGTAGGCGGATGAGATGGTAAGTTTATAGTTAATGTTCCAGATTTTTTCCCATTCTGCCAGATAAATTGTGTTTCCTATATTTTTTGCCCATGCAATCATGTTACCTTTAACTTCTTCTTCACACATTTCATCATATAATAAAACTTTATATAGTTTAGAAATAAGTTTTTGGTCCGCTCCTAATAATATTTTATCTAAATTGTTCATTTTTTGAAATCCATGCTTTTGGTCTTCCATATATTTTGAATTAATTTGAAAATATTGCATCCAGTCTAAAATGATTCCTTTTTCTTTTAAAATTTGAGTTGAGGTTAATTGATTATCTTCTGTTAAGATTTGGTGATATGTCATTATTGTATTGGGGTTTAATAAATTAGGATGCGTTATGGATTCATTTGGGGAAAGCCATCTTGGTAGTTTAATATAAAATTGTCTTTTAATTTGGAACCAAATTTCTAATAAATTTTTCCTTATGTAGTGTTGTTTAAATTGTGTATATGATTTATTTTTTGTCCCAAATAAAAAGGAGTGCCAGCCAAATTCAAGATTAAAACCTTCTAAAATTAGTATTCTCCTGTTTTTAAGTTGTATCCAATCTTTGATCCAGACCAGTGCAGCTGCTGTATAATATAATTTCCAGTTTGGAAGCCCCAATCCACCTCTTGATTTGTGGTCTTGTAGATGTTTGAACTTAATTCTTGCTTTCTTTTTAGCCCATATAAATTTGTGTATTGTTTGTTTAATTTATCAAAAAATTCTTTATTTAGCTTAATTGGAGCTGTTTGAAATAAATACAGTATCTTTGGAAGAGCATTCATTTTTATTATTGCGATTTTCCCTAATAATGATATCTGGAGTTTGGACCATTTGTCTAAGTCTGCACTTATCTTTTTTATTACTACGTCGTGGTTGTCTTTTTTAATCTTACTACATTTGGCCGAAAGTATTAGTCCCAGATATTTGGCTTTCTTTACTGTTTTTATTTCTAAAATATTTTCTAGTTCTTGATTTAAATTAGAGTTCATATTTTTAGTTATTATTTTAGTTTTATTTTTATTAATTTTTAAACCCGCTACTTGACCAAATTTTTCAATTTCCTCTATTAAAATTAAAGCTGATTCTAAGGGGTCCTCAATTATAAAAGCCATATCGTCCGCATATGCTTGTAGTTTATATTCTTCTTTTCTTATCTTTAGTCCTTTAATTTCTTCCTTTCTCCTTATATTTATTAGCAAAACTTCTAAAGCGAGGATAAATATCAATGGAGCTAGGGGACAACTTTGTCGGGACTCCTTTTTCTATTTTAATTTTATTTGTTAATTCTGAATTTATAATGATTTTGGCAAATTGTTGATTATATATTTCTTTAATTAGATTTATAAATTTATTTCCAAATTCCATTTTATTTAGTTGTGTAGTAAAAAAGAGCCAGTTTACCTTATCGAAGGCTTTTTCTGCGTCCACCAGAACAAATGCAACCTGTTTTTCAATATGTATATCATAATATTCTATTGCATTTAATATTGTTCTTATATTGCTTCTAATATGTCTATTGGGTAGAAAACCATTCTGATCAGGGTGGATAAATATATTCAGTATTCTTTTAAACCTCGCTGCCATAATTGCTGCAAATATTTTGTAATCTGTATTTAAAAGTGAAATTGGACGGTAATTTTGAATTTGGTGTTTGTTAATTAAGTCTTTAGGTATTAAGCTAATGTATGCATCTTTCCATGATTCTGGTATTTTACTTTTGTCTAAAATGTAATTAAATAGTTCCAGAATCAATGGTGCTAGAAGGTCTATTAAAATTTTATATAGTTCTGATGGGATACCGTCTGGACCGGGAGATTTATTGTTTTTTTGAGCCTGTATCACGTTTTTTAGCTCTTCCAAAGTTATTTTTTTATTTAACATTGCTCTTTCTTTTTCTGTAACTTTTGGTAGATCAGTTTGTTCTAAATATTCATCAATTTTTCTTTGTTCAGTTTCTTCTTTTTTATATAAGTTTGAATAAAAATCTATTACTATATCTTTCTTTTTTTGAGCATTATTTTGTCTTTCACCTTTATGGTCTGTTAAAGTTTCTATATTTCTTTCTATTTTTTGTTTTGCTGTTTTATGAGCCAACCATCTGCCCGGTTTATTTGCATGTTCAAAAAAATTTTGTTTTGTGGCTTTTAAATTTTTTATCATTTCATTTTGTGTAATAAGATTTATTTTATGTTTGTTGGTATTTAATTCTTCTAACATTTTGACATTTGAGGGGTCTCTATGTAGTTGTTTTTCCAGACTATTTATTTTCTCTGTTAGTTCTTCTATATTTTTCCGTTTTGTTTTGTTTAGAAAGGATGAGTATGAGATTGAGAGCCCTTGTATATAGGCTTTCATGGTGTCCCATAAATTTAGTATTGTTGTATTTCCATTATTATTTATCTCTAAAAAGGATTTAAGTTCTTTTTGTATCATTGTGATATAGTCTTTTTCTTTAATTATCGTCTGATTGAGGGTCCATCTTTTATTAATATTTTTTGTTTGCTGTTTCCATTTTATTAATATTGGATTGTGATCAGCCCATATATTTGGTAGTATTTCTGACTCCGTTATTGTTGTCATAAGTTCTGGATTGGCCCAAGCCATGTCTATTCTTGACCACGATTTAAATGGGTGTGAAAAGTAGGTGTAGTATATATTATCTAAATGTAGGGCTCTCCAAGTATCTTTTAATTGAAATTCTTCTACCATCTGCATAAAGGGGAGAGGTAATGTTCTTCTTATTATTTTTTTTCCGGCCCTATTCACACTTTTATAGTCTTTTTTCTTATCTACTATTGCATTATAATCACCAATAATTATTAATTTTAAGATTTCTATTTCTTGAAGTTGTTTATAAAGCTTTGTATAAAATTTAGTTTCTTGTGTACTTGGAGCATAAATTGCAGCTATTGTTATGGGATTGTTTCCCTGATCGATTTGGACGATTAGAATTCTGCCTTCTTCATCTGCATAGATCAATTTTGGGTTTAGCCATGGTTTGATGTATAGCACAATTCCACATTTTTTGACCTGGGCTAAAGATACGAATGATTCTCCTAATTTTAAACATTCCAATAATTGTTGATTCTTTTTAACGTGTGTTTCCTGTAGGCATATAATTTCTAAGTTTTGTTTAATCAAATTATAAAATATTTTATTTCTTTTCTTGGATGCATTTAATCCATTAATATTTATAGATAGCAATCTTATTTCATCCTCTGCCTTTTGTAATTGTTTAAATTGTCTATCTTCTTCCCTTTGCACCTGCTTGCGATCTTGTAGTTGCCCCTTCTCTTTCCTCGTTACCATGTTTATTTTTCAGTTTTGAACCAAGTGGGTTATCCTCAGAGCTTAATTCTTCTTTGTTGTTTCGCTCTCTGTCCTTATTTTCTTTATGTTCTAATTCCTCTATTTCCTTAATATTTTGATCATAGAATTCCCTAGCTTCCTCTACATTATTTATTTTACGTTTCTTATCGAATAAAGTAATTAATAGACCCTCTGGAATCAACCATCTAAATGGAATCTTGTGATTATTTAATTTGGAAGATAGAAATTGAAAGGGTCTTCTTCTTTCTCTAATGCGTCTTGGAATTTGTTTAAGAATTGTAATATCTCTTCCTTTGTATGTATAGGTGTTTTTCCTAGCTATATTATATATTTCTTCTCTTGTAGTTTTCTTAGTGAAACGTACATGAACCTCTTTTGGGAAATTATTTCGGCGGGCATAACTGGTGTATACCCGATATATTTCATCCAATTCCTTAATTGCTTTTTGTGGTGTGATATCCAAGATGCCTGCTATAATCTCTGCCATCATCTGAGGAAGATTTTCATCTTTAGTTTCTTGTACATTTTGAAATCTCAGAAAAAAGGCAGCTTTTTCCAATTCAAGGTTTAATAAGGCATCCTGCATATCTTTAGAAGTTGTTGTCATATAAGTCTCTGTTTCATCAATTCTTGCCTCAATTTTTTCATTTTTTTCTTCTATATTTTTTATTCTTTGATCATTTTTTATTAAATTCTCTTGAAATTGCTCTATCTTTCCATCAATCTTGCTCACTCTGTCGTCTACTTTTTTAATATCTTCCCTCATCGTTTCCATATTTCCAGTCATTTTTTCATAGTTACGATCTATCGATTCCTGAAGTTTAATCATCATTTCTTGTAGGGATATTAATGTTATTGGAGGAATCTGAGAGTCTATCTGTTTTTCAGGTAGCATACTTTCTATATTTTTTATAGTTTGTGGGGTTGTTGATTGTGGTGTTACTGTAGTCTTTTTTGTAATTTTAGATTGATACATAGTTGTTGTCTTAATAATCTTTTGAATAGTTTCCCAATGGACCATATATATCTCTAATACAATAATTGATTTATCTAGATTTTCATTAAATCAATAATTCAATAATATAGTAATCAATAAAGTGATAAGTAATATAGTAAATCAATATTTTAGTATATAAATATCTCAATTGTTTAATTGACTTCAGGAAAAAAAAGAAAAAAAAAGAAAAAAGGAAAGAAATTATATATATATATATATATATATATATATAATTCGAATTATATATATATATATATATATATATATATAATTCGAATCCCAGAAGGGTGAGTCTGACTGAAGAGAGTTAAGAAACTCGAAATAGCTATATCAGAAATTCCCTTATTTCTTTGTCAACAATTTTAAACAACATATATATATTTGTGCTTGCTGGATGGCTCTGGGTTGAGCTGAAACAAGCAAAAGGAAAGAATGATTCTTTCCTCCCATATTTGGGTTTACAGGGTGCAATCTAAAAAATAAACACTTGACACATATCCTTACTCCCTGACTACTGACAAAGCGGGAGAGAACTTGTGGCTCAATAGGTTAAAGCATCTGCTTAGCATGCAGACTGCCCAGGTTCGAATCCCAGAAGGGTGAGTCTGACTGAAGAGAGTTAAGAAACTCGAAATAGCTATATCAGAAATTCCCTTATTTCTTTGTCAACAATTTTAAACAACATATATATATTTGTGCTTGCTGGATGGCTCTGGGTTGAGCTGAAACAAGCAAAAGGAAAGAATGATTCTTTCCTCCCATATTTGGGTTTACAGGGTGCAATCTAAAAAATAAACACTTGACACATATCCTTACTCCCTGACTACTGACAAAGCGGGAGAGAACTTGTGGCTCAATAGGTTAAAGCATCTGCTTAGCATGCAGACTGCCCAGGTTCGAATCCCAGAAGGGTGAGTCTGACTGAAGAGAGTTAAGAAACTCGAAATAGCTATATCAGAAATTCCCTTATTTCTTTGTCAACAATTTTAAACAACATATATATATTTGTGCTTGCTGGATGGCTCTGGGTTGAGCTGAAACAAGCAAAAGGAAAGAATGATTCTTTCCTCCCATATTTGGGTTTACAGGGTGCAATCTAAAAAATAAACACTTGACACACACACACATATATATATATATATATATATATATATATATATATATATATATATATATATATATATATATATATATATATATATATATATATATATATATATATAAAGTAAAAGGAAAAGAAAAAAAAAAGAATATATCAATATATCTCCCACCACACAAACTTTGAATTAATTTGTTCTTATTATATTGTATTATATTATTCTTAAACTCACTCAAATTTATATATGTTGTTGGTTGTTGGTTCAATTTTCAATTTTCCGGATCGATGAAAGTAATAAAAAAACAAAAAAAGTCAATGTTCAAATGTTAATTCAATATTCAGATATTTCAAATGTTAAAGTCCAATAGGGTCAAAAAAGGTCAATACAAAGTCAAGTCTTTTTGTAGTATAAGTCTATTATAAGAAAGGATTCAAAGGAATGATTCAATATGTCTGCTCCTTAGCTCTTCCGTTTTTCCTTCTTCCGGTTGAATTTAGCTTTTCGTTCTCCAATCTATAATTTTTCAAATGTCCAGTCCTTATTCCGCTTTTCTCCTTTTTTCCGGAAATCAAATTTAGATCCACGCCAATACAGTTAAATTTGGAGAGTATCTGAGGCCAGTTTAATCACTCTTCCGATATTCTCCTTTCTTTCCTCTTCCCGTTTTACTCCTTCAAAGATTTTGGCCGCTATATTTTTTTTCTTTTTGGAGTTACTAATTCAAACAGAACGAGGGAAGAATACGAAGGGCTTCACTCACCGGGTTTTCTTTTACCGATTAAAGAGTCTCTATTTCAAAGTTCTCACCATAAGTTCTTCTCCTTCTATAACCAGATGACTGCGCTTCTTTCTTCCATCAGCTGTGTTAACCCGTTGTGTCTTTGGGCCGGCCAGGGCCGGCTTTTTCGGCTCCGGCTCGAGTCGTTTTTCAGCTTTTCCAGGGTTTGCCAGACTCCTCGGATGCACGAGAAACTCCTCTCTTTGATCGCTATTCCCTCCAGGCAGCGATCACAAAAAAGCAGCCAAACAGAGCCAAAATGCGAAGATCAATCCCGGAGCTCCCCAGGAAGGCTCCGCGACGGCACAACCGGAAACCGGAAGTCCCACAGCGCCTCATAGTTATTCTTGTATAATTTCGCATTTGTTGATTCTATCTCCACTCCTAAGTATTTAACTTTCTTGACTATTTCGCAACCCGTTATTCTTTCCAAGTCCTGTCTTGCTTTGTTGTCTAGGTTTTTGACTAGCATCTTTGTTTTTGATATGTTTACTTTGAAGCCTGACACCCTACCATAGTCTTCCATTATCTCCATCAATCTCTTTGCTGACTGTACTGGTTGCGACATTGTCACCAGCAAGTCGTCTGCAAAGGCACATAGTCTGTAATCTTGTTGTCTGATCCGTATACCCTGTATGTCTTCTGCCGCTCTTATCCTGTTTAGTAGAATCTCCAGCATTAGGACAAATAGCAGGGGTGATAGCGGGCAGCCCTGTCTCGTGCCTCTCTCAATGTTGAATGAGTCCGTTAAGTCTCCATTAACAATGATCTGGCCTGTTTGTTTCTGGTAAATTGCCGTTATGGAGTTGAGAAACTGTACTCCCATTTTCATCTTCCGGACCAAGTTCGTCAGGAACGGCCAATTCAGTCTGTCAAAAGCTTTTTCTGCATCCACAAACATAAGAGCGGCGGGTACCTGGTTGTGCCTTTGCAGGTACTCTATTATGTTCAACAGCTGTCTCACGTTGGTTTTCATCTGGCGCCCTTGTATAAATCCCCTTTGGTCCGGGTGTATTGTTTTTTGTAGTACAGTCATTAGTCTAGTGGCCAAAATTTTTGTGAAGATTTTGTAGTCCGTGTTTAGTAGTGAGATGGGTCTGTAGTTTGCGGGCTGTGCGTTGTCTTTCCCCTCCTTTGGGATTAATGAGATGTAGGCTGTTTTCCAGGATGGTGGGACTTGGCCTCCTTCTTGAATGTTGACAAATAGCTTTCTGAGGGGTTCTAACATCTCTTCCTGGAGATGCTTGTAGTAGGTCGCTGTTATCCCATCCGTCCCGGGCGATTTTCCTGTTTTCAGTTGTGTGATCGCTGAGTGTATTTCCTCCTTTGTGATTAAGGCATTCAGGGCCTCTCTTTGTGTGTCGGTAATCGCCTGTATCTTTTCGTTTTGTAGAAACTCATCTATCTCTTTGTCTTGTGTCTTCTCCTCGGCATATAGTCTCGAGTAGAACTCTGTGAAGGCTTTCTTGATGGTTTTTTGTTGGAATTCTTCCTTGCCTTTGTATTCTATCTTTTCAATTATGCTTTCTGTTTCTTTCTTATGATGTAGGCTAGCCAGCGGCCCGGTTTGTTGGCTTTGCAGAATGTCTTATGTTTTGCATATTGTATATTCCTTGCAACTTGGTCTGCCATCAACATGTCAAATTGCTTTCTTAAGATCTTGATTCCTTCTTTGGTGACTTTGTCCTCTGGCCTTTTTATTAATAGCCGCTCCCTTTTACTTATCTCATTTTCTAACTCTTTTCTTTTTTGTTCTTGTTTGCGACGGTGCCTGTTATTCATGTCCATTAGGATCCCGCGCATGTACGCCTTGCTGGCGTCCCAGATCATTTCTATCGGTGTTTCGTTGTTCATATTTATGTTGAAGAATTCCTTCATAGCATTTTTGCATTCCGCCACCTTTTCTTCGTGTCTAAACAGGTTTTCATTAATTCTCCAGGATCTCCTCTGTTTCAAGCCTTGTCTTAATTCCATCCTCACAGGGTTGTGATCCGTCAGTACCTTGGGTAGGATTTTCACCGCATTTAGGCAAATTAGCAAGTCGCTAGAAGTTAATATGAAGTCAATTCTGGAGAAGGATTGATGTCTGCCAGAGAAGAAGGTGAATTCTTGTTCTTTGCCGTGCCTTTCCCTCCATACGTCTGTCAGTTTGAGGTCCTCCTTCATATCAAAGAAGGATTTAGGCAACTTGGAGTGTTTTTGCGGGTTAGGTGCAGTTCTTTTTTTGTCTAGAGCAGTCTCTATGACCCCGTTCCAGTCTCCCATGATAATGTAAGATCTGTAGTTAAGTTGTATTACCTTCTTGTGTAGCTTTTTGTAGAATTTGCCTTGTTGCTGATTTGGTGCATATACGCCCATTACTAGAATCTTCTTGTCCTCTTGTGTTATTTCAATTGCCAGGTATCTACCTTGGGGGTCAGACTCTATTAGCTTAGCCATTACATGTTTCTTTACATATATAACAATCCCATTCTTTTTTCTCGGCGCCGCTGCCACAAAGTGCGCGCCTAGTTTGTAGTTGATCAGATATTTCTGGTCTGCTGCTCTGATGTGCGTTTCTTGTAGGTAGATTATATCGCTTTTACCTTGGTTCAGGTAGTGGAGTATTTTTCTCCTTTTCTGGGGGGAGTTCAGTCCGTTCACATTCCAAGTCAAATAATTAGTTGCCATTATCTGTTGCAGGATACTCTTGCAAGACCACTTCTGTTATTTCTCCTGTTGTCTTCTTTGGTCTCGTTCCCATGATATCCGGATTGATGCTCATATTGGGTTGTGGGGTCTTGCTCTGCTGGTCTGTGTGTTTGGTAGTGGAGCCTGGTAGCCTGTCCTCTGTAGACTGTTGTGCCTCCTTGTTTTTGTTGCCCTCTGCTCTCTGCGCCATCGCATCTCGAGGTGGTCCCTTCCTTTCCTTTGCCACTGCCCCGGTCTGTGCCTCTGCGCGGCTTGCTCGTTGGCCTCGATCCCTCCCGCTTTCCAGTGGTCCATCTGCATCTTCTCTCGCGGTGGGTTGAGGGCTTCCCGACTTCAGTTCCTTTTCGAGGAAGTCTTTGGCTTTCTGGACCGAGGTCAAGTAATGTCTCTTGTTTCTATAGAAAAGTGACACCCCTGTTGGGGTTTCCCATCGGTATTGCAGTGCACGTGATCTCAGTTCGTTGATCAGGAATTTGTAGTCCTTTCTGTCTCTCAGCATCGCCTGGGGGATCTCTTTCAGTACCTTAACCTCCTGCTCCTCTATGTAGAATGCCTTGTTATAGGAAGTGACAGAGATGAGGTTCCTGAGCCCCTGTGTTGCGAAGTGGATGACCACGTCCCTTGGTTGATGCCTGTTCACTGACCTCCATGCGCCAACTCTGTAGATTCTTTCGAATTGCCACTCAATCTCATTGGTGCTCTTACCCAGGAATGTCGCCAGGGCCCCTACAAAGGTCCTGAGCAGGCCTCCTTGGGTTTCATTTGTTGTCTCTTTCCACCCTCTGAACCTGATTGCAAATGCCATTTGCCAGAATTGCATCATGGTGGACTGGTCTTGAACCTCTCTTTTCACCTCTGCAATCTGTCCCTCTGTGCGGTTCTCCACTTCTTCCATCCTCTTCCGTATTCTCCCTTGTTTCCTGGAGGTTCTTTCCCATTTCATCTCTTATTTTCTTGTAATGTGCTTGCATTGCCTCCTTCATTTGTTCCAGGTCGGTGGCCGTCGCTTTGCGTTGTTCTTCCCACTTTCTCTCTAGGTCTCTACCTTGGTCCGCCAGCATCCGTTTTATGTCCTTGTATCTTTCCTCCATCTTCTGTTCTGCTTCTATGCATCTTTTCTCCGTCCTCGCGCCCATTTCTTCCAATTTTCTATCCATGCCATCCATCCTTTTAACCATTTAACCTTTTAACCATCGTCTCATTTAGTGTCTCTATCGTCTCTTTCAGTCCTTGGATCATGTGTGCTGTTGGGAAGGCATGGGTTGGCGTTTGGGTCTGAGGGCCTGCAGTTGGGGGGGTGTGTGGGTGGGTGGGGTGTTCCTTGGCAGATTGGAGGGCTGGGCCGGGGAGGGTGCAGCTGCCTTCGGGTGTGGCAGTTTGGTCTGTTTCGTCCGTTTGGTGGCCATTTTGAGCTTCTCCTCCTGTTGGCCTGTCCACCCTTAAAGCCACCCCTTAATGCCAAGAGTTGTGGGGGAATTGTTCCTGTGCAAGATTGTCAAGCTGCTAGGATAGGTTGGGTCAAATTCTTTCTTTTCACAGTTTATATTTTGACAGCAAATATTTTTTTTATTTAGTCCACTAGGGGGTGCTATTTGTTTTCAAGTAGGCTTCACTGTGCTGGCAGGGATGATGCAAGATGAGAGGATCGGTGGTTTGGGGCCTGCGCAGATGGCCCTTTTCCCCCCCCCCCCAGGTGCAGTACTACTAGACTTTTCGGGGTCTGGGGGGGTCTTCTGGGGGTCTTGTGAGGGTTCTCCCCCCGCTGCTGGGCTCTCCCTGTGGCTCACGTCCCTCGATGCACTAATCGGCCCCCCGCTGGTCTTACCGCTGTCGTCGGCCGTCTTCTCCCTGCTCCCGTTGGCTCTCCTCCTGCTGGCTCTCCCCAGCTCGTCCGGGGGTCTTCCTAAGGCCGGCAGGCCCCCCCAGCAGCGCTCTGGTGTCCTCATCCTGCTCCGCCGCTTCTCTTATCGTCCGCTCTTCAGCTCTGCCTCGCTTGTTTGCTTGCAGCGCGGCGTTTCCGGGCCTGTCGGCCGGCCGCCCAACCGCCACCGGCTTCCGCGGCTTCCCGGGACCTTCCACGGACAAGACTCACTTTGTTCTGATGGTCCGCGGTTCCTCTTCGGTCCCGACCTCTTTTCCCCTCTCTCGCTGTTTCGGTATCTTTTAAATTTGAATTTCCCGCGAGCCCCGTCCCGGAGCTCTCACGGAAAGGCTCCGGTCCTCGTGACCGGAACCGGAAACCTCCCTATTTATGTTTTCTTGATATGTTCTTTCTACATTTCTCTGATCCACGATGGCCAAGAATTTGAGTTTTTCTCTTCCTTTCTTTTCTCTGCAAATAGCTTTAGAGTCCCAATTAAATAGATATTTGTAATCCAAATAGTTCAAAAAAGATTTTTTTCTGAAATGTATAATTCTCTCTTTGTCTATAGCCCAGATTGTCTTTTTTTGTCACAGCTGTTCTTTGTTGTTAAAACTTTGAAGGTCACAAACACAGATTAGCTTTTCCCAGGTTTTGCCAAGTCTTATATTAAAGTCATAGCTGTCATAGTCTTCATCCACCACTAGGTGTTAGCAACTATTTGTTTTTCAATTTCCAAAATGAACAAATCTTTAAAATGAGAATCTTAACCATTCAAACAATTTTAGATTTATCCAGATTTAAGTTTTAAATTTCAGGTTTTATATTTATTTCACTTCCATATATTTTGATCCTCCATAAAAAGATTAATTGATCACTTCTGTTAGTATAAGGGTGGGACGGAAATCCCTCTACTTCCCTTTCAGAGGTATTTTGCTTCTTGGGGATCTTTTCCAGGAAATTAAATATAGAATAGAAAAATGGAGAATTGTTCAAAAGCAAACAAAACATGATTCAAACAGAGAATTGTCCAAAGGGAAACAGAGCAAAATTCAAACAGAGAATTGTTCATAGACAAGGAAAACATAACATGATTCCATGAAACTTGAGTCCTTTGCAAACAGTTGCCTAGAGCAATCAGCACTGCCCACACTGTCCCTTTTTATTATGCAGCCCCAAGGCGTGGCATCTCAGTGCCTTCTCCTTTGCCCTTGGAGTCGCCCCATTACCTCCCTCTGTCCTGCTCTTGTTGCCTGTCTGCATTTGTGAGCATCTATGATGTCTTCCAGCTGTGAGTCCTCAGAGTCTGACTCAGCTTCCCAGCACAGCCTGAGCACGAGTGGAGGGGCCAGGCTCTTCATCAGATTGTAAGTCCTGGAGTTCATCAGAGCCTTCCTCCGACTCTCATGGCTCTCCAGGCTCCTCCTTCTCCTCCTCTGATTCCCCGGACTCAGCTGCTGGGTCCACTCGCTGGCATGGAATCACAACAGCCTTTTCCTTTTACACTTGTGTGAGTGCTTTTCTTAATGGGAAGTTGCAATCCTCCTTTCTCAGTACAATCCTGGTACTGGGGTAGGTAAGTGCCCAGGTAGCTATTCCTGAGTGGGCATAAACAGCAGCTTTGGGTTATCATCTATGATTGGCAAGGGGAAGATTGCGTGTCTGCATATTTTCAGTGACTTCTTTATGAGTCAAATTTCAATTGTGTTTGTTCCTTATCAACATGTTCATTTTATCATCTTCAGTCTACTCTGTCATAGGTGGCCACAGTAAGGCCGGAAGATCTCAAAATCTGTCCAGACGACTTGCACAAAGTGTTGTTGGAGGTCCAGGAGATGAGAGAGCAGCAGAACAATATGGACATCAAGCTGGAAAGTATGAAAAGGTGCAGCACCCTAAATGCAGCATGAACAAGTATTTGAGAGGCAAATCATGAGAGGAGTTTTCCACCCCATCTATAGAGCTGCAGATCAAATGAAGGGATTCCCTGAGTACAGAAAGGTGGACTTGTTGGCATCCACCCACTTGGAAAAGGAAATAAAGGCTCTTGCTATTGTGGATACTAATAATTGCAAATCTAGGAGGAAGATTGTTTTCTTATTAATTTTCGTGTCCTCTGTCCCCCAAGATCTTGCTCCTGCTGGTTGCTGAGTTGGCCTGCTCAGTTGCAGAATTTTACCTGAGATTTCACTCCCCTGCAAGTTTAACTGTTGTCCTTTAATGTTTTAATTAAGAATGGTCTAGTTTGGGAAGTGAAAAGGTTCATAATCATTGGGAGAGCAGAAGGTGACCTAAGTCTATAAAAAGCTGCCTGATGAAGGGCTGGACTGATAGGCTGTATAACCCTTTAATGTCTACAGATACAAAACTTTCTGCCTGTCCCTTTCCAAAGAAATCATTCTTCTTGGAAATGCAGTGTTTTTTGCCTGCAGGATGAATATTTTGCTCCTGAGCAGTGATCTCTTGTGACTTTGGCCTTCCAAGTCTCCATTTAAAGGATCTCATGGAACAGAGCTGAGAAACACCCTTCCTCAGAACCCTGGCAGTTACTGTAGTTCAAGCATGATTAAGTGAACCCCTTCCTCACATCATTTCAGAAAAAAAGCTTCTTTTTGCCCCACAAGCTTCCAGGGAAAAGTCCCATGGCATCTCCTTTTCCATTCTGGGTCTTTTAGAATGGAAAGCTGGTTAGTATCCTTCATGCATCCTTCTTCCCTTAAGTGCAGCAACCCAAATCATCTTCTTGCAAAAGTCTCTACTGGACTACCCTGAACCCTTGGAAGTCTGTTCACTTTCATCCTCTTGTCTCTTTCTGCTCTTCGTTTCTAGGGAAAACAAAGCCCTCTGGAAAGAAGTTGCCTGTCTGCGCCAGAAGCACAACCATCAGCAGCAGCTCTTGTCGAAGGTATGGTGAACAGTCTGGCCTTGGCTTGGAGTGCTCTGCTCCAGAGCGGCTGTCCCCCACATGGAGCCTCCAGCCCCATCATCCTGTTGCCGCCAGGAGTCAGTTGATCCAGGACAGAATGATCTAGCCTGTTCCAGTGCTTAGAAGAAGAGCTAGTCCAAATGCAAGATAACTTTTTCTCAGAAAGCCCCCAGATTCCTAGAGATACTGAAAGGAAGAGACTCAACAGACAGTCGCAGAAGGTCTCCCTGGGCTGGAAAGCTGAAGTGTGGAAGTCCTGCTGATTACTTGTAAGGACTGGAATGGAAGAAAAATAGCAAAAGAAAAGTCCTGGAGATCTTTTAAAATATTAAAATCTGTTTGGTCTAGATAAATCATTTTGCAGTAGATAGGCCATTGATTCAGAAATTTCACTGAACCAAGAAAGGAACAACCATTAAATTGCAGGCAAATTTTGTTGGTTGCAAAAAGCTGTGTTTTCTAGTACATCGAATCATCCTATAATTTCATATTATTCTGTACATCTTGGTTCAGGCTGAATGCATCAAGTCAATCTCTTGAGTGTGTAAGAAAAGTCCCACAATAAGATTCATGCACAGGGCAAAAAAGCAGTATTCTGAATCAGGTAAATAAAGGAATTGAAAGTTCACTGCAGTGAACAAAATTTCTTTTAGTTGCATTCTGAGTGGAATCAGAATTAGTTAAATCCCTGTGCAGTGAAACAGAGATTGATTGATTATTTAAACTGCCTTTACTCATAGTTGAAAGGAGTTTTAGAGTATTTTGTAGAACATTTGCAGCAAATGACTCCCTTTGTCCAGGTTTATGCAACACTCAAGAGACACCACTGTCAAAGACAAATGGGGAGAAAAGATGAAACAAAGCAGTTTTGAACATCTTTAAAGTAGTCATCTTTAAGGACATATTGTGCAGAGGGAAGACATCCCATAGAGGAAAGCTGCTGGATTAGGTCCTGTAATTGGGAGTGCTCTCTGGTGCAAGAGAGAATGGAAGAGAATTGCAGGGGGTCCCAAATCTGGAGCAGATTTGTCTGCTGACATTGAGGAAATGGTAGCAAAAATGTTGCCAATGTGATCCATTGCTCTGTTAATACATCTTCTGACCTGATGGCATGTAAGTTGGTGAATGATAATTCAGTCCATGTATTATCAAAATCCTCAATTATTCCAATAAGGGTAAATAATTGCACTGGTTAAGGT
The DNA here is from genome assembly GCA_034064705.1 of Bothrops alternatus. Taxonomy (NCBI): domain Eukaryota; kingdom Metazoa; phylum Chordata; class Lepidosauria; order Squamata; family Viperidae; genus Bothrops; species Bothrops alternatus. The sequence goes on along the minus strand of JARGCV010000078.1, from coordinate 1,862,819 downwards.
GTTGGATCAGGACCAGGAAGTGTGAGGTTCAGGTTCACCCTCAGCATTGGGGTTCTTCAACAGATAACATTCCCTCACTCCGTCTCTCTTAAGGGTATAAGATGAAGAAGGCTCCTTAAATAAACTACTTTAAACTCAGAGATAAAAGATGGAATATATATCTAGCAAATAAATACACGGTGAAATATTCAACTGCTAGTAGAAATTTTAGTTATTGTAATTATGAGTGATAGGATTTTTAAAATCTGTGCAGGTCTTCAATCTTATGTAAGATGGTCCGTGATGATAGCATATCATGTGTATATGTGTAGTGTGTTTGTATTATTTGTTTGAAGGAGGTATGAGCTAAAGGCAGGAGTTAATGAAAAGTTTTTAATACCTTTGCCAGTTCTAGTTTGCACCACTGAATATTGTTCTTGTACTTAATTTTGAGGGAGTGATGGTTGAGTTGAGAGAGGATTGTTACTTTTCCCCTCTTCTTTCAGATCCTTGAATTTATACTGGGTTTAATGAGTGGAAACTGCATTTTGGGGCGCAAAAGAAAAAGGTAATTGCTCACTTTGTACTTCTGTTGCTATTCAAAATGAGCTGAAAAGCATTCTTAAACTTCATAGGGCTCCTTCCTCCCTGTTAGGAGGAAGCAAATGGAACAGTTGAAATGGTTACAAAATGATGCTCATCCTGCTTCTATTTTTGATTACTTTGCCTGTCTTTTCATGGTCTCTTTGTGAGCATTATTTTTACCTGTGTTAGAGTATTTGTGGCAGCTCAGGGCACACCCTCTGCTTATGGTTTGTTGTAACATGCCAGACACTTGAGTTGACTTCTTTCTGAACTTTCATTTTGATTTATTTTGGGCTTTGTAGCAATCTGTCAGATGCTTCTCTTATCAGAAAAAAACCTCAAAGACCCGCAGCTTGTTTTAGGTTTGGTTTTCTTCTTAGCATCAGGTGAAAATTGCTGCAGCTGAAACTTGAAACCTGAACAGTCCAGGGATGCTCTCTACAAGCCACAGGGAAATGGGGAAGAGCAGAGAAAATGTGGCTGCATTTCCTCCAGGTCTTAGACTTCAGAGGAGCATATTGTATGAACCCCTTCTGTACTTCCCTTACTGAGGAAATTATGCAGAAGGATATGAAGGTTTAAAGCTAATTAAAGTTTTAAAACTAAAGCTAAAACTAATTTCAGTGGGTGGCTGAGCTTCAGCTTGTAGACCCAGAGACTGCAGAACTGTTAGAGTGGCAGTGGCTTCTTCCGATTGGGAATATTCAGACGATTGTGTCCAGATGTTGAACTCATGTCCTTTTTATTCATGTGCACAGAAAAAAACATTTTGGATGGTTATAATTATTGGAGGGTTCCAAAAAGGGGTAGGTGCATTTGGAAAGCAGATGGTCTTTCATTCTACGTTAAAGTAAATGGCTGTGGTACATTTTCCAAGGCAAGAACTTCTCATATGAGAAAATTATGATTTCCTTTTCATTTGAGTACAAGAAAGGGCTGCCTTGGATTTTGTCACTCATATTTAGAATCATAGAATCGTAGAGTTGGAGGGGACCTCCCGGGTCATCGAGTCCAACCCCCTGCTCGAGGCAGGATTCCTTAAACCATCCCAGATAGATGGCCGTCCAGTCTCTGCCTGAAGACCTCCATCGAAGGGGAGCTCACCACCTCTTGTGGCAACTTGTTCCACTGGTTGATCACCCTTACTGTTAGAAATTTTTTTCTAACATCTAATCTGAATCTTTTCCCCTGCAGTTTCATCCCATTGTTTCTAGTCCTTCCTTGGGCAAGTGAGAACAGGGCTGATCCCTCTGCACTGTGACAGCCCTTCAGGTATTTGTAGACAGCTATCATGTCTCCTCTCAGTCTTCTTTTCTGTAGACTAAACATTCCTAATTCCTTTAACCGTTCCTCATAGGACATGGTTTGTAGACCGTTCACCATCTTGGTAGTTCTCCTTTGAACCTGCTCCAGTTTGTCAGTGTCTTCCTTGAACTGGGGTGACCAGAACTGGACACAGTACTCCAGGTGAGGTCGAACCAAGGCAGAGTAGAGGGGAATAATAACTTCACGTGATCTGGACTCTATGCTTCTCTTGATACACCCCAGGATCGTGTTTGCCTTTTTTGCAGCTGCTTCACACTGTTGCCTCATGTTCAATCGATGATCCACTAGGACACCGAGGTCCTTTTCACATGTACTGCTGCTCAGCTGGATTCCTCCCATACTATATGTGCTTTTTTCATTTTTCTTACCCAGATGTAGTACCTTGCATTTTTCCTTGTTAAATACCATTTTATTAGTTGCAGCCCATTGTTCGAGTTTCTCTAAATCTTTTTGAATCCTTTCTCTCTCTGCTCTGGTGTTTGCAATCCCTCCTAGCTTTGTGTCATCTGCAAATTTGATCAGTTTCCCCTCAATTCCCTTATCCAAATCATTTATAAAAATATTAAACATAACTGGGCCCAGAACAGAGCCTTGTGGTACTCCGCTTGAGACTTTCTTCCAGTTGGATGTGCAGCCATTTATAGCCACTCTTTGAGTATGATTACTAAGCCAGTTATGAACCCACCTAACAGTCACCCTGTCAATCCCATATTTGATCATTTTTTCAATGAGGATGGTGTGAGATACTTTGTCGAAAGCTTTGCTGAAATCCAGAAATACTATGTCTACTGTATTTCCCTGATCAACCCATTCCGTGATTTTGTCATAGAATGAAATTAGATTAATGTGACATGACTTGTTTGTTACAAACCCATGTTGACTGCTGTTAATTATTGAATTCCCATCCAAATGCTGACATATATGTTGCTTAATAATTTGTTCAAGAATCTTTCCTGGTATTGAAGTCAGGCTAACAGGCCTGTAGTTCCCTGGGTCTGCCTTCTTCCCTTTTTTGAAGATAGGGACAACATTTGCCCTTCTCCAATCATCTGGGACTTCTCCTGTTCTCCATGACTTTTCAAAGATTACAGCAAGTGGTTCAGCAATTACTTCTGCTAATTCCTTCAGTACCCGAGGATGTAATCCATCTGGACCTGGAGACTTAAACTCATTTAAATTAGCTAAGTGTTCCCTTACCTTCTCTGTGTCGATTACATGCCTTAATTCTCTTAGCCCTTCACTAGCACAGTGAAGGTCAGTTGCAATTACATTTTCTTTCTTAGAAAAAACAGATACAAAATAGGAGTTTAGAATCTCCGCCTTCTCAAGATCACTTTTGACGACTTCCCCATTCTCGTTCTCTAAACTTCCTATAGCCTCTTTAACTTTTCTTTTACTTTTGACATATCCCCAAAACCCTTTTTTATTGTTTTTAGTCTCTCTTGCAAGCCTCAATTCATTATTAACCTTAGCTTTTCTGATACTTGCCCTGCAGTTTGTACAGATTGCATTATAGTCTTCCTTAGATATGTATCCCTCCGTCCAATTCTTAAACATTTCTTTTTTCCTTTTTAGCAAGTTTTTAAGTTCTAGGTTTATCCACCCTGGTCTCTTTAGATGTTTCCCATTCTTCCTTCTTTGAGGAATTGTTAAAGATTGCGCTTCTAGTATTGCATTTCTCAAAATATCCCATCCTTCTTGGACATTTTTATCCCTTAGTACATTCAGCCATTTGATCCCCCCTACCCTCTTCTTGAGTCCATCAAAATCTGCCCGTCTGAAGTCCAACTTTGAAGTCTGAGTCCTCTCAGGCTTTCCTTCCCTTATTATGCAGAATTCAAGGATAACATGATCTCTACCTCCTAAGGTCCCAGAATCTCTGATTTCCTCGACCATTTCCTCCCTGTTTGTAAGGATTAGATCGAGGATAGCCAATCCTCTTGTTTTCTCCTCCACTTTTTGGTGGATGAAATTGTCAGCAAGAGAGAATAAGAACTTATTAGACTTCTGGCTTTTGCCTGAGAGAGATTCCCAACAAATGACTGGATAGTTAAAATCTCCCATAATCACTATATCATGCTTTCTTGATAGTTTAGCCATTTGATCTAGAAAGAGGTCATCCATATCTTCTGTTTGTCCAGGGGGCCTATAATAGACTCTTACAATAGTATCCTTTCTGTTGTTCTCCCCATGAATTCTTACCCATACAGATTCTACTGGGTTTCCACTCTCTGAAACCTGGGTCTCTGAGGAGACAAATGCTTTTTTAACATAAAGTGCAACACCCCCTCCTCTTTTGTTAAGCCTGTTCCGCAAAAATAAGTTGTAGCCTTCGATGTCAGTGTTCCATCCATGTGTGTTATCCCACCAGGTTTCAGTAATACCTATGACATCATATTTATCTTCCTGAATTAAGATCTCCAGCTCTCCTTTTTTATTTCTCGTGCTTTGTGCATTGGTGTAGAAGCATTTTAGTTTGTGACTGGTACCTATTGCAGACTTGCCTTTTCTTACAATCTTTTTGCATTTGTTCTTTTGTTCTTTTGTTATTGGCTGGAGACTGTACTATATTCCAGATGTAAGTGGTTCCTAGGAAAAGTCAGTCTGTTTTAGTGCAATAATGATTATGCCTTGATTATGCTGAAAGCCTGCCTCAACTTTGGTTCCTAAATGCTGTGAATTGCCAGCTATGATTTCAAAGGTCAGGCTATCAAAACCCGTAATCCTCCAATCAGTTTGGTAGCTGTAAAGGAGTAAACAATATTTGATTCATCAGGACTGCTTTCTAAATCAAGATAGATATACAGCAAAATTAAGAAGTTGCATTAAGACCGTTGTAATCAAATGAACATTTCTTCAGTTTGTCCAGTGTCTTCAAAAGCATCCTTCAGAAGCGTGCAAATGTTAATTTATTTGTTTCTTTTAAAAAGGGAGTAAAGATTCCCTCTGCAAATTTATTTTCTTGGACTGTTTAGATGTCTGAGAGGTAAAAAACTCAAGTTGATCAAAGCCTATTTTTGTTTTTACCAAGCCATTTCTCTGGTGATGATTTTCTTATTGGGGAATACTTCCATTACGTGCATGCAGTGGTTTCTGCATACAAATCTTTGCAGCTCACCTGTCCATCCACCTCCATAGCAATAGAGCTCTCTGTGTTTTTCTCCTAGGCCTTTGGCTGATGCTTCAGACTCTTCGCCTGCAAAATACACCCACCAGTACATGCACATTCCCGTGGAAGACTGTAAAACTGTAAGATTTGTTTTGTTTTTCTCCTTTATCCTCCTAAGGCAGTTCATATTGAATTAATTCTAGCTTGGTTGGTTATAAAATTACCTCTTAATAATGCTTGTTAATGTTTTTAATGATGTATTTCAATTTCACTAGGAATTCTCCTAATTGCCAGAGCAATAATAGTTTTACTATTCTAACAATTGTCTGAATAAGAAAAACAATGATAAGGGTGTTGGATACACTGCTGGTTTCTCTTGTGCCCTTAGACAGCCATTTCAGAGCATAGCCCAGGCTGCCAAGACTCCATTATCATTCGTGACATCACAGATGCTCAAGAGGAAGCAGAGGACGCAGAAGATGCTGCCCCAGAGAAGCTGTTGGCGCTGGTGCACTCCAGTCATGGAAATTGGTGAGGTTATAGATATTCAGATGTTTTTACGGAGAGACAGCACTGAAGCTGAGGCAGGCTGCTTCACTATAAGGATCGAAGTGCTGAATATTTTTACTCTAGAGATGTCGCCAGGATATGTCTATATAGCTTTGTTTGCTCTGTAAAATCTTTATTTGAGATCTGGTTACCGCCATGTTCCTGGGGAGAAAAAATAGAATTGGGAATTAGTCTTAAAAAGTAGATATTTGATGGCTTTTTGACGGCTTGGTTTATACAGCTAAGAGGACGAGAGTTTGTGGCATCTATGGGTGTATGAAACCAGATTAAGCACTCTGAAGTTGAACATTGTCAGTTATGGTTTGTTATGATATCCAAGGCTTTTCCCAGCTCTGCTAGGTTCAGATCTTGAACCTAGGGCGCAATTACTTAGATGTGGACCTGGCCCAAAAGGTGCCCCTAACACTTGACAATGCCATGAAAATGGAAATAGCAGCTTCTCAAAAGGCAAATTTATGTGGTGCTGAGAGTGTTGGGAATAGATTTAGAAGGAATGGGGCTTTCCTAATTAAAACCTTCCTTTTAGGGCATTTTATAGAGTGTAGTGATATGCATTGGATTCTATTCTAAAGGAGAATTAAAGGCAAAGATGCCCTCAAACCTTTGGTGATGGCATCCATGCAGTATTACAGAAGAAGTTTGCTTTTATCTCCTTATGGAATGTTCTTTCAAGTTCCCAGTCTAGTCAACGATATTCAAATTCATATGTGGGTCCCCAGACGAGTATGAACCAACACTGATCTTGCTTAGATTCTAAGATCAATCCATACCATTAGGGACTCTGGGAAAGGAAATCAACATGTTGTTAGAAAAGGATGCAAAACCACTTCTGTAGCCGTGCCAAGAAAACTGTATGGATGCTGTGATTTGATTCAAGAGTCTCTTTGCTCTTTTAAAATGGGTAGAGGCCAGTAGTGCAGGGTTCCTGTTGGAAAAAAAAGAGGATTCTCTCCACTTTGGGCTGCTGTGGGAGGTGCTTTGCTACTTGACTGCACCATTTGAAGAAAATGAAATTCACCCTTTGTGTTTTCAGGAAGGCTCCTGTGCCCACCAGAGAAAGAATTCCCACTTGTGGAGTGCTAGAGACCTCAAAACCAGAACTGTCCCAAGGTGACCATTCGGTTCAGCTCACAGATGGCTCCCTCCAGTCTTGTGCTGTGGAGTTGCAGACTCCACGGGTCACTGCTAATGAAGAAGCTGCAGCAGTGATCGATTCCATCATGAATGAAAACCAAACAACGGCATCGAGTGACTCTTTCCTTCACAGGTGTGTCTACTTTCAGAGAGGCAATATCTAGCAGGATTATCCCCTGCCACAGAACTATGGCATTGAAGGAGGTTAGTCTCTTCCTTGCCATCCATGACAAGTACCTGCCTGGCATCAGACAGCACCCCCCCCCCTCTTTCCAAGAAAGTTGGTGCTACTGTTTATTAATGAAACCCTGGTTTTTTTCCCTTTGTTTCTGGAGCTGCTGCCTCTCTCACTCTTCAGCCTGCCTTAGAAAGGGAAAGGATTTCTGGGTATTTCTGTCGAGCAGCAGCTGTAAATCCCTTGCTCGATTCTTGCTCCTTATTTCTCCAGCATAAACTGCTGTGAAAGAAACCCTTGCTTCTCCATTTTACCTAGGTGATCTTATTGTATGGCATGAAAATGAGATGTAAATCTAGTAAACTAAAGGCCTCCTTGTCAACCGTTCATTTGGCACATTCAACAAAAGAAACTCCCAGCTCTTTAAAACTAGCCTTATTGAAAGATCTGCCTAGGCATGGCAGAAACAAAATCAGTTCTGGGATTTTCCTGTGAAAATTCCCACAGGTAAAACCCCTTTTCCACCTCTGGGCCACCCATAGTTCATACTTCACCAATTGAGTTCAGTTCTTTCATTGTGGGAAAGCTCAATATTTCTCATAACTTGCCTTGGTGGATAACATCTCATGGCAACAGCAGGCACTTATGCATTCTAGAGCCTCCCCCCTCCCTAGGAATTCACCCCCCCCTCCCGTTTCTGTTTGGCAAAATGTGAGCCGGATCAGGTGCAGGCAATGAGGGAGCTGAGTCAGTTTTGAGTTGCTGACCCTCCAGAAGAATGATAGTCCTGGGAGATAAAACACAATGTTTCACACATCATTAGATATTGCTGCCAGGTCTCCCTACTGGGGTCAACCTGGAAGTTCGGCATGAAATTTGCACACTAACTTAGCTACCCTCACATCTGTCGCTGCCACCCATTCTGCATCAGCTAAAGGGTAGCCTTTCCATAAAACCAAATATTGCAGTTTCCCCTGTTGTAGCAGGAAATGAGAATTTCTGTAAGGACCTGCCTCAGTTAAGCCTTCCAAGAAAGCAGAACTCTTGAAACTTGCTCCATCTCAACAGGAAGTTTTATTGGAAGGTATTGATAGCAGGATAGTAAGGCAGGAGGATTTCCCATGTGAAACGTTACATTAAAAGAACCCTTTCAAACCCCATCTCAACTGTCCATCCGGCTGGTTTGAATTGAGCCAATCCATAGGTGCTAAGTTGTTGTGGGGAAAAAACGATGAGAGCCCTCGTGAGAAATCTAGTAGCCCAAGTAATCAATCTTTTCTTTGTGGAATTCACATTTTGAAAGTTTGGCATGTAATTTGGCTGCACGCAACTTGTTTAAAACTGTGCCGACTAATTTGACATGCTCAGCTTTCATTTCGGTGTAGATTAATATGTCATCTAGGCACACCAAAATGTCCTTGTATAGGTGCTCATGGAGGACCTCGTTAATCAGTTGCATAAACACTGCAGGTGCTCCCTGTAGCCCAAATGGGAGTACTTTGAACTGGAAGCACCCCAAGGGGCAGTTGAACACAATTTACCACTCATCCCCCCTCCTTGATTCTAACCTGGTAATATGCTTCTCGCAGATCTAGTTTTGAGAAAATCTTTCCCTTTGAGAGGTGGACTAACATGTCCTTCATGAGCGGTAAAGGGTAGGCATTGTCCACACACACAGTATTCAAGCATCTATAATCTACGCAGAGACGAAGAGACCCATCTTTCTTTTCCCGAAATAGCACCGGGGCAGCCATTTTTGGTCTTGCTGATTGAATGAAACCCTGTGCCAAATTCTTATCTATGAATTTGCGCAGCTCTTCTAATTCTTGGGGAGTCATAGAATAGAACTTAATTTCAAGGCCTCTGATTTTCTCTCCCAGCTACGCCATCGATGGGCTACTGGCTGCGGTGGGGAACTTCCACTCGATCGGCTGATCCCACTCAACTGGTCGCTTCACTTTCCATCTGCTCCCTTCCCCAAGTTTGCTGCCCAGCAGGTCTTCGGTCCCTGGTATGGGGCATCCTGTAGTCGTTCCCTTAAGCTCACTGACTGCAGTTCTAACTTTTTGGCTCTCAGCTTGGGATGCGCATCCTCAGGTTGTGGCCATGCCCTGGCCTGCAGCGCTGCTGGGGCCTCTTGGGCCAGCAGGTCTTCTGGCTTCTTCCTCTCCTATTCTCTGCCTGTAGCCGACATGTCGGGGCTACTGATCTCTTGGTGAGGTCCAGGTAGGCACTGCTGTGAGAACTGACTTAATGTCAATTGTCTTATTTGGCACATTCAATGAAAGAAACTCTCAACTCTTTAAAACTATCAAGAGTAAAGCTTTATTGAAAGAACCATCTAGGCACAGCAAAAGCAAAATCAATTCTGGGATTTTCCCACAAAAACTCCCATAGGTAAAACTCTTTTTTCCCTTCCAGGCCATCCACAGTTTATCTATTGAGTTTAGTTCTTTTGTTGTGGGAAACAGTTCTGTGCTGCTGAACATATTTCATAACTCGACCTTGGTGGATAACATCTATGCATTTCATAGCCTCCCCCCTCCCTAGGAATTCACCATCACCCTCCCATTTCTATTTGGCAAAAAGCGAGCTGGAACGATGGAGCCGAGTTAGTTTCAAGCTGGCCCTTCTGAGTTTCTTCTTGGAACATGGTAAAAAGGCATCTTCCTCCTTCTGTCTGTCTCTCTGTTACATTTATATTTCCCTGCTTCCCTTCACAGAGAAGAGATCCAAGACTTCTTGAATTGTATCGATGCGAGTCTTGAGGAGCTTCAGGCAATGCTGTCTGGGAAAAAAATCAACTATGCTTCAGAAACACTTACTGATGTGAGTCCACTTTTCTGTGTCGATTTCTTAGCTAGGTTGCTGCCTCTCTCATTACCTAGAGAAGAAAAACTGTTTTCTTATGGTGTGGCAGGGCACCCTAGAGTTGGGGGAGTCCTCCTCTCACTGTGGAGGTGGAGCTAAGAAACATTTTGCCAATGTTCCGGTGTGGTTCCCCAGTGCTACTTTCCCAGTTCTGGCCCTGCCTTGCTCCAGAAAGTGTGCTGCCCAGTTACTACTGCTCTTCTTTCTACCATTCTCTGTCTTCTCTTTCTTTCCTTCCCTCCCCTATGATCAGGGGAAATTCTCCAAGCACTCCGACAGCAAATTGGTGTGTAGGCAAGAAACCAATTTGTTGTCAGGGGTGCTTGGAGAATTTCTGACAGCTGGGACCGACCTAGGGATGGCCAGTTCTGTACCTGCTAAGTCATTGGGACAAAGCATGTGGCTTCCCTATCCCCTGACTCAGGCTCTATTACCACCAAAGCTCAGACTGTACACTTACTCCCTGTTAGAAGTCATAACTTACCAAAACCCTCTGAATCAGGACTGGACTATGTGTGTCTAAAGCAGTGGAAAATACCATTTTGATAATCTTAACACAACTGAACCATGGAGGGTGAAATGAAGAAGGAAGTGATGCTGTTCTCTTCCCCTCTCCTTAGAGACTTCCTGGCTGAGACCTCCCAAGGATAAGGGCAGTCAGCCCCCCTCCCTGCCATAACTAAAAAACCTCCTTTCATGGGGAGTGCCCAGAGTAATAGCAGACAATATGGATTTGCTCTCTGTGGGGCCCAAGAAGGGGAGAAGAATCAGTGAGTGGAAGCTTTATAGAGAAGGTCTAAATTTCAAAGAATGAGATACCTCCGGATCATGACAACTGTTGAACAGTGTGGAATTGTGAGGATTCCTCCATCAGTGGAGGATTTCAAACAGTTGTTTGTTTGGGCTAGTCCTAGGATTCCTGGTGGGGGGGGGGGAGCAGCTTGCACCAGAAAACTTCCAGGATACCTTCCAACTCTTTGATTTTATGATTCTATTTATTTTTATTTATTATATTTATATGCCACCCCTTTCACTTATAAGGCAACTCTGCTTCTGGGATTGAGGAACATCATCTTTTAGTCTCAGTGTAGTGACAACACTTTAGCTAACTTGAGGGAAGCTTATTTTAAGGGTTTTTTTATGTTTAAACCTTTGATTTGTCTCAAGAGAGGTTCTTGTCATATTTTTGTTGTTTAAACGGTTTCTAATCAATAAATCAGATTGCCTTCATTTCTACCTCCAGACCTTCAGTCCTGAGCTTCCTGTGTTGGATTCAAGCATACCAGAAGCTCCTCTCAGATTGGAAAAGGTAGGTAGTGGGTCTTCCTTGGCTCCTGGGAAGGAGGGGAGCAGTGAATTGGGAAAATGTGTGTGTGTGGGGGGCGACTCTTGGAGTTGAAGGTACCAGAGCACATTTCTTTCTGATCAGCAAAGTTGCTTAGAAAGTTGGATTTGAAGAATACTTTGCCAGGTGAATCTCTCTCTCCCTCCCTCCCTCCCTCCCTCCCTCCCTCTCTCCCCCCCCCTCTCTCTCTCTCACACACACACACATTTTTTTACTTAGTATTTATACATTTTTCATAGGAACTTTCAGCAGATCACAATAATTGAACAATTTCAAAGTGGTTTATATATTTGGTATAAATTTAATTTGTGGACAATTTTAGTCAGCTTAAGAACCTGCTCAATGGAGAACGAATAAAGGTGGGTATTGAGGGGTTGCTGAAGATTTTGGAGACATTTTTTCTCTTTCTTCTCCTTACTAGTTCTCTCTTTTTTTTTAAGGATACCCCCCCCCAATAAGTCATAAAATAAAACTAAAGGGCAAATCCATGGCTTGATTGTCCAGTGTTAAATGGGGCTCTCAGATCTGACTTCTGCATTGGGAGTGGGGAGGGCATAAAAGATCCAGCTGCCCACAGTCACTTTCTTCAGATCACGGATGAGCTGTAGGAAGGCAACTTTTGCCCTGAGAGCCCTTCCTTTCAGGCCACTGATTCAACAAAAAGCAACTTTTAGTGTTGTATGTAAGCCACCCAGAATTGCCTCGCAGAGAGGTCTACTTCCCAAATGGCATTTGTGCTATCAGTATTGCTGGTTGAGCTCCTGAAAAGATTGGACTAGCTTTTCCAGTCTTTTCAGATTGACGAACTAATGCTTCCATCATTCTCACTGAGGCTGAGGAATGCTAGTTCTGTCCTTCCTTTCAAGAAGTCAGAGTGAGAAACATTTAAACCCAATTTTTTTTCCTATCTGTTCTAGCCCATCACATGGATTCACTTGTTGTGCCCCCGTCTCTTTCCCACCTTCCATAGAGCCAAACCCGTGTTGAGCTCAGGTTCCTCAGCCTCCCCTGGGATTAGAATCGACTCCTGTTCTGAGGGGATACCCCTGAAGGCTTTGCAGAGCCAGCTAGAGGCTTGTGGGCCAATTCCTCCCCTGGCTCAGCAGGCTCTGTTCAGTTTATGTTAGGCCACTGAGGGGTCAGGAACGATTTTGCCATTAGCAGGAGTTTTGCACCAAAGAAGCCCTTTTGAAAGCAGAGTGAGTTTTGTTGGAACTCTGGCTTGTTTGGGGTTTAATCTCCAATGTTTTCTGTTTATTAGGGGCATTTTCCAAGGTCTGGCTTGGCCGTTTTTTTCTGATAACACTTGGGTAGTTAAAGATTGGACTCGGGCAGATAAGCCTGGAAGCCCTTTTCCTAGCCAGTTCAGCTCTAATTCTGTGTTCTGCAAGACTGTTGTACTGCATGATCAGAAGAGCCTCCCTAATAAAAAGGTTCAGGTTAAACAGTTTTAAATTGTATTGTGATAGAGAGACCTCTGCCAAATCTAAATTCTTTTGTCAACTTAGAAGAAAATCCATTCATTTTTCTTTTCAAATGAGCTCCTTTTTTAGAATTGTTTGGATTCTGCAAATTGGAGTAATACTCTGGCAGCTTCCATCAGCGACCTGGACTTTGAAAGTGGTGCTCACTAGAATTGTGTTGGACCTTTGTAGCACACAGGTGTCATAGGAGGAGATGGGAGTGGGATGTGGGGCCTTTTGCTTCCAAATGAGTGTAGAAGACTGAGGCACAGACTTCCTCTGTTTCCAGAGCTTGTACTCTGCAAGCAGACTGTCCTGGCTTCCTGGAGAGACAGTGTTGCTAGCCAAGATGGTATGTTTCAGTAGAGAGTCCCAAAATGAAATGTAAGCTGTCAGGTACTTGCAGTGATCATCTTTTGTGTGATGCGCATAAAAGTATAGTTTACTAGAATTATTTTTAATCTTACATCCTTAATTTACAGCACTCAGTTGTAGCAGAAATGCCAAAAGAAACATCTCTAAATATTTCTATTGACCAGCTGTAGAATAGATGAAAAACAAACACTGAGATGTACTGTCAGCCAGGGTCCTTGTGTGAAAAAATGATGCTTTAAGTTGAGCATTACCAACTGAAGCTGGGGAAGCAAAGCGCTGGCTAGACTATTATAACCAGAGTGATGAGCTGATTAAAGGGAAGACAGGAAACACAATTAAATTGATTAGGACACAGTTGGCTCTCTTTGTGTTTTTTAAAAAGGTAGCATTTAAAAAAAATATTCTAAAAATATTTTTCTGTGCATTTGTTTCTTTTTTTAGACAGAAGACTTACCAGCAATTTTAGACACAGATGGAATAAATGATGAGGAAACCTCAGGGAAGAATGGTGAGCAGGGCAAGAAATTGGAAATTGTTTTACCAAATCAGTCTGGAGAAGCTAAGCAGGGGTTGATCCATTTGGAGGGAACATTCCTTTCAGTTCCTGTGTGGTTTACAGCATCTGTTCCATAGGAGTTGCTGTTCTCCAGATGACTTGGACATCACCTTCCATAATCTTGAGCCCATGTGGCTCAAAGGGACTAGGAATTCAGAAAGTCAGACTGCAGCCCATTTGAGATCATGCAGTTGGGAAGAGCTGCCCCCCAAATGCCTGAATTTGCCTGGCACACTGACTTTCATGCACTGCAAGAGTGGACATCCTTGAGCACCTACTTTATTTTATTTTTAGCATCTTCTTATAGTTTGAGATATTGTTTGGGTTATAAATGATAGAGTCTTTTTGTGCCTCACATTTGGAGAGTAGAGAAAGGAAGAGAGAAATCGAGCTTGTGCAACGAACGGTTGTGACCTTCCTTTCTGAAGTGCAGTCCTATTTTTAAAGGCAATTCTGGGCACGTCCCCCAGGCGAAGGAATCCCCCGCCAACTCTGCTTGTGTTTCTGACCTCACAGTCCGGCTTTCACTTTCCAAGCACATGGAATCCTTTATAGAACATTTCCCAGCACATGGAATCCTTTATAGAACAGAGTCCGAGGCTGGAAATTGAGGGGATTGGCACCAGAGGAGGGATGTTCATAGGAAATACTTTTCAAAGGCAAGATGCAGCAGTGAGATTGAAGTTGCCAGTTTAGCCTTTTGTGTTTTTGATTTCCTTACCATGCCCTGTAGACGCCCCCACCCCCTGGTCTTATTTCCAGATTTTGGCATTCTGCTTGGGAGCTAGTCAATGCTGAATTGGCTATTAATTTTTTTATATGATTGCAATCCCTGTAAATTGACTTTTGTTGTAAAAAAAAACCCCAGTATATTAGTTTGTCCAGGCAAGAAGTCAGATATGGAAGGTGAAGTCTGTTTATTGCTGTTCCTATAACCAGATGGCTTCTGTTGGTTCTTCTCTAAGAGCGATAGGCAGGACCCAGCACACATGCCTGAATGACCTTGTGTTTCATCCTTGTTGCAACTTGTGGTATGTACAGATGTAAACTTTCCAGAAATTTTGAAGCCATGAGGAAAAACCCATTTTTTCTGTTTTTTCCTGGAAAAAATAGAAATTCTGGAAAAATTGAAAAAAAAAAGTTCAGTGTAGAGTAATTTTACAAATTGCATGAAATGCAGTGTATATAGAAGTATTATGCTTGCAGTAAAACAGATAACCATCCCCTTTCCCTCAAAATCAACAAAAAAAGCAAGAAACTATCAACCTAAAAAATAATTGGATTTGCCCCTTAGCGCCAATAGCAAATAAAGTTAAGGTATACTTCACTATTTAAGCTCCATAGAAATGGTGCTTTTAAAAAAAGACAACATATACATGCAGTTTATTCTATCTCATTTTCTGAACTACTGCTATCATTTTCCGTTTCTTCTTCCTCTTGCTGTTTGTCTTTTTTCTCATGGACTTCTAAAAACTTTAGGTTTGCATGAATTGAAACAAGCTTTTCTACCCTTTCACAAGTCAGTTTGTTTCTTGATTTGGTATGAATATTACCAAACATAGACCAGATTCTTTCACATGCAGCAGAAGATGCAGGAATCTGCAGTAAATGAGATGCAAGAGGTATCAGAGATCGTGTGCTGCAGAGACTTTGCCACCATGTTGCAGGAGAGATATGTTTTGCAGAATCCCAGAATGCTTTCCTGGTCCAAATCTCTGAAGATGTTCTATATTCTGCAACGTTTGAAAATACTTTTCCAAGTCCTAAGTGCACAGCTTGTTTCGTAATCCAGTCAAATGTAGCAGCTGTATTCTCATCACTCACATCTTTGAATCTTGGATCCAGTAGATTTGCAGCAGCATATACTGGATGGCAACAAAATTCTTCCTGTTTCTTAATAAAATCTTTCACATATCTTGGATCCAGTAGATTTGCAGCAGCATATACTGGATGGCAACAAAATTCTTCCTGTTTCTTAATAAAATCTTTCACTTTATTTTTTTCAGCAGTTGTAAGCGGAGATGCACTTAGCTTTTCAAAAACAATTTTTATCTTAGCCATGTGGTTAGGAATTTCTGACAAAAGTGCAGTGTCTGATTCAGATGCACAGATTGCTGAAAAAATGGTGTTAACATCTGTAGGGAGTTCTGCAGCTGAACCCAAAACACGTCCTCATATAAGTGTTCCTTATATTTCTGGGAATTTTAAGATCCTCAATTACTGTTGCTTGAAGAGCTTTTTTTATTTTTAGTAAACTTTCAAAGGAGATCACCACTTTACCCCAACGTGTTTTACTACAGAACTTCAGTGTCACTATTTTATTTTGTGCATTTTTTTCTTCTTGCTTCTTGAAGACTGCGGTGACAACACGAGTAGCTTTTACATATTTGATAACTTCTTTAGCTCTTCTATAGATCCTTTGAAGGGTGTCCAGTTTCATGAAGTCACTAAGTAAGTAGAGATCATGAGATGCACATCCTATTGCAGTAATATGTGGATACTTGTCCATTATGATTTCATATTACTTGCATTGTCAGTCAGCAAAGCAAATACTTTACCACTCTCAATTTTCTTTAAAACTACACATATTTCATTGCTGACATACCCTGCAGTATGGCTATCCTCTCAGTTTCAGTGCTTCTATAAAAGACTGATTGAGGTGTTGTTATCACAAAGTTCTTTATTCCTTCATTTGTCCATTCATCTGTAAGTACTGCAAGACATAGTGCTTCACTGATTTTTCCTTGTACAGATTCCATCACACACTCATATTCTGACTCCAAAAGAGCTTTGCTCAAGGAATGTCTGCTTGGCAAATGGTATGATGGTTGTAATAATTTAAAAGCTTCCTGCCCATATGCATTTTCAGTTATTGACAATGCTGATCCAAAAGCATATATTGCTCTTGCAAGAGTGTGATCAATTTTCTCCTGATTTTCAGGTGTCATTTTATCTATAAACTATTGTGTATTTTACAACACTTCCTTACTTAGATGCTGCTGGTGAAGAAACACATGATCCAGAAGCAGCAGAAAGAGTGTTTCTGGAATTAGAACTCTAGAAGGAAAAGCTACTTGCACTTTCATTCTAGTCCTCATCATTTAATTTGATAAAGTATTTTTTAATGTCTTTAAGGCACCTGTGGCATGCAAGGATGTGTTTTGTCATCCTTGTGGTATTTGGAAAAGAATATTTCTTCTCACAATATTTGCAAATTGCAGCTTTGCTCTCGGCAGAAATTGCACTGTGGAAATGTTTCCAAATGTTGGTCTCACCATTTTACTGAGAGGAAGAAAAGAAAAACCAAGTTACTGACCAGACTACAGATAAACATGCTGTGATGGTGGAGAACATTAATTCAATTAATAATATCCTTATTAAATGTGGATTACAAAATTTTTGCCTCAATAATAGCAAAAAGACTGAAGAGGCCAGACCAAAATGGATTTTTACCAAAGAGACAAATAAAGAACAACCTAAATGATTTTAGATACTTTGGAATATTACGAAATGCATCCAGGGAAACAAATGGCATTAATTTTCTTTTTAAAAAAAGTTTTTATTGTTTTTTTCCCCATACATTCAGTAGTATTTATTCAACAAACGTACTCTCTGAGTTTACATTTGCTAATACATATTTAGTTCCTAATCCTTTATTCTTTCCTGTAGCCTCGATAAAATAAGTCCCAAGTTTGGTAATATTCTGTTTCTTCTTTTTCTTTCAGTCTCATAGTCTATCCATCTGCGCATTCTAATTTTTTTTTAATTATTTCTTCATCTGATGGTATTCCTTCATTTTTCTAATATTGTGCAAATATAATTCTTGCTGCTGTTGTAACATGCATAATCAAATATATACTTTGTTTATCAGTCTTTTCTGGCATTATACCTAATAAAAAAAGTTCAAGTTTAAAATCTATGTGTTCTCCCAACATCTTTTCTAGCCAAGCATGTATCTTTTTCCAATAACTCTTTGCTTTGTCACATTTCCACCAAACATGGTAATAAGTGCCTGACTTGTATTTACATTTTTAACATCTATCTGACATATTTTTAAACATTTTTGCTAATCTTGCTGGTAGCAAGTGCCATCAATAAAACATTTTATATAAATTTTCTTTGTAGGAAGTTAACATTGTCAGTTTATAATTTCTTTCCAATAAATTTTGCCATTTTTCTAATTTATATTGTATCCAAAATTTTTCACCCATCTTATCATTGTTTCTTTAACTTTTGTTTGCTTTCCATTTTCAAAATTAATAAAAAGTTACACATTGTCTTAATTAGTTTTTCATCAGAAGTTAACAATATCTTGTCAAACACAGTTTGTTCCTTATAAAATCCATACAGTTTAACATCTTTATCATACCTAGTTTGCATTTGTAAATGCGCCCACCATGATAAATTGATGCCCTGATTTTCCATTTCTTGTTTAGATTTTAAATTCCCTTCAGAGTTTAGAATATCTATATGTCCAGATTTTTTCAAAGTCCACTAAATTTGGGTGTACAAATGCTTCCATTATTGACAACCGTCCTGGAATTTTCAAATATATTTTACATTTTATTTTTTCCCATGTTGTTAATAATGCATTTCTTATATAGTAATTTTGGAAGTATTTATGAATTTTATTTTTCCTGTACCATAAAAAGCGTGCCACCCTAATTTTAAATCATGCCCCTCCAAATGTAACAACCTTTTGTTTCTAAGAGTTATCCATTCTTTTACCCGTGTTAATGCAGATGCTTGATAATATAAAACCCATTCTGGTAAACCAAAACCTCAATTTTCCTTGGCATCTTATAACATTTTCATCTTAATTCTAGCTTTCTTTCCTTGCCAAATAAATTTCAAGATTAATGAATTTAAATTGTCAAATAATTTTTTCTCAAGTTTTATAGGTATTGTTTGAAATAAAAATAAGTTTTTTGGAAGTATGTTCATTTTCACTGTAGCAATTCTTCCTAGTATTGACAATTGCAAGTTTTTCCATTTTTCCAAATCCACTCTTATTTGATTCAATAATTTTATATAATTATCTTCTTTTATCGTTGAACATCTTGCTGTTAAATATATTCCCAGATATTTGACCTTTTTAACTATTTGCAATTCTATTTTTTCTGACATTTGTTTTTTGTTTATCTGCAAGATTTCTAACTATTACTTTGGTTTTTTCTCTATTTATTTTCAGTCCTGCCATTTCTCCATATTGTTCTATCTTTCCCAATAGTTTAGGAATTATCCCCAAAGGTTCTTTTAAAGTAAGTACCAAATCATCAGCAAATGCTTGTAATTTATATGTTTCACCTTTTATTTCTTGTCCTTTAATTTCTGTATCTCGTCTAATATTTCTATTTAGAACTTCCAAGGTCAAAATAAATAACAATGGAGATAATGGACATCCTTGCCTTGTACCTTTTCTTATCTCAAAGTTCTCAGTATAATCTCCATTACTGTTTGTTTATTGTATACTGTTTTAATCATATTTATAAAATTCTATCCAAAGTCCGTTATTTTTAATTGCTGAATCATAAATTGCCAGGAAACATTATCAAATGCCCTTTGGGCATCTAGAAATATTAGTGCCAGTTATCCATTATCACTCTTAAACTATTTTTAATTTGTCTCTTTGGTAAAAAACAACAACAACCCATTTTGGTCTGAATGTATAAATTAAAATGTATAAGTTAATCTTTTCAGTCTCTCTGCTATTACTGAAGTAAAAATTTTACAATCCACATTTAGTAACGATATCAGTCTATAATTTTTTATCTGTGTCAAGTCTGAATCTTCTTTTGGTATTAAGGTAATATTTGCTTCTATCCATGTATTTGGGAGTTTAGCCTCCAACAAAAGTTCATTGCAAACGTCTTTCAATGGTTCACTTAATATATCTTGTAAAGCTTTATATAACTCCACCGGTAGTCCATCTTGCCCAGTGTTTTCTCGTTTTTTTTGTTTTCTTATAGCCTCTGTTATTTCCTTCATTGTTATTTTTTCCTCTATCATAGTCTTACAGATTTTTGAAATTTTTGGAAGATTGTTTTCTTCCAAATGTTAAATCATTCTCTCTCTTGAAATTTCTTCTATATCATACAGTTTCTTATAATATTTTTATTTTTTATTTTTATTTTATTCGGATTTGTATGCCGCTCCTCTCCGAGGACTCGGAGCGGCTCACAGCATATATATAAAACAATTTCGACTAAATCCGAACAAAAAACATTAAAAATAAAACCCCATACATACTCATCAGTCACACCACAATCAACAATCATCCCCAGGCCTGCCGGCAGAGGTAGGTTTTTAAATTCTTTCGGAAGGCCGGGAGAGTCGGGGAAACGCGGACTTCAGGAGGCAGTTGGTTCCAGAGGGTGGGCGCCACAACAGAGAAAGCCCTCCCCCTAGGGCCCGCCAGACGACATTGTTTCGCTGACGGGACCCGGAGGAGGCCGACCCTGTGCGCTTTCACCGGTCGTAGAGAAGTATGTGGCAGAAGGCGGTCCCGTAAGTATCCTGGTCCCATGCCATGAAGGGCTTTATAGGTAATAACCAACACCTTGAATTGGGCTCGGAGACCAATAGGCAACCAATGCAGCATGCGGAGAGTTGATGAAATGTGGGCACAACAAGGAAAGCCCACAACTGCTCGCGCAGCTGCATTTTGCACTAATTGTAGTCTCCGAACACTCTTCAAGGGTAGACCCATGTAGAGAGCGTTGCAGTAGTCGATCCTCGAGGTGACAAGGGCATGTGTGACTGTAAGGAGAGACTCCCGATCCAAGTAAGGACGCAACTGGTGCACCAGGCGAACCTGGGCAAATGCCCCCCTCGCCACTGCCGACAAATGATGATCCAATGTCAGCCGTGGATCGAGGAGGACTCCCAAGTTGCGAACCTTCTCTGAGGGGTTTATAGATTCACCCCCCAGGGTAATCGAGGGACAGATAGAAGTGTCCTTGGGAGGCATCACCCACAGCCACTCTGTCTTATCGGGGTTGAGCCTTAATCTGTTAACACCCATCCAAACCCTCACAGCCTCCAGACACCGGCACATCACCTCAACCGCTTCACTGATATGGCCAGGAGTGGAAATGTACAGCTGAGTATCATCAGCGTACTGATGGTATCTTACTCCGTGGCAGTGGATGATCTCACCCAGTGGCTTCATGTAAATGTTAAAAAGTAGGGGGGAGAGAACCGAGCCCTGAGGCACCCCACATGGGAGTAACCTAGAGGTGGACCTCTGACCCCACACAAACACCGACTGCGACCGACCAGTGAGATAGGAGGAGAACCACCGCAATACGGTGTCCCCCACTCCCAATCCCTCCAGCCGGAGGGATATTCTTTAATTATCTTTTTATTTCTTCATTTTTAAATTGTAAGCAACCTTTTTCATCTACTAAATTATCAGTTTCTTCTTATGTTTTTTAAGTTTATAAGCTAGCCATCTTCCTGGTTTGTTTGCATTTTCAAAAAGTTTTGTTTTGCTCCTTTTATTTGCTGTGCCATTTTTTCTGAATTCAACAAATTTAATTTGTGTTTTATTGTTTCCATTTCTCTTTTCAGAATCTTCTTTTGTGAATTCATTTGCAGTTCTGATTCTAGTTTTTCAAATTTTTCTCTTAATAGTATATATTACTGTCTTTTCTGCTTGTTTTTTTTGCCATGTATGTTATAGCTATACCTCTAAAGTATGCTTTTGCTGTATCCCATACGTTTTGCAATGTTGTATCTTCTTTTTTGTTTTCTTTGAAGAAAAACTCCATTTCTTTTTTTGCTAGTTCTGTAAATTCTCTTTCTTTTAATATAGATTGATTCATAGTCCATCTTGCTTTTTTTGGTATTCCTCTCCATGTCACTTTTAAGGAGTTGTGATCTGTCCATGTACCTGATTCTATCTCAATTTCCTGCATACTTGTCCTCAATTCAGATGTCATCCAAATCATGTCAATTCTGGATCAGGATTTATGACTATTTGAATAAAATGTGTATTGTAATTTTCCTGGATTGATTTCCCTCCAAACATCTTGTACTCCAGTTTCTTCTATCATGTTAAAAAAAAAAGTCTTAGGTAATCTTTTTCTTCCACTTTTTCCTGTTTTGCGTTGAAGTCTCCTACTAAGTAAATATTTTGATACTCCATTTCTGTTATTTTTCTATAGAGATTTGATAAAATTCTTCCTGTTTATTATTTGGTCTATAGATTACTACCAACAATGTTTGTTTTTGATGTAGATATATTTCTACCATAACAATTCTTCCTTCTTCATCTGAATAAATCATTTTACAGTCTATTGTCTCTTTAATATATATGGCTACACCTCTTTTTTTCTGTTGTGCTGATGCATGGTAAAGTTTCCCAATTTTTAGGTATTCCAACAGCTTGTAATATTGTCTTTTTATATGTGTCTCTTGCAAACAAATTATATCTATATTTAATTTCTGTAGCTTTCTAAAAATTTTGTTTCTTTTTGATGGGAAGTTTAGTCCATTTATATTCACTGAAAAAAATCCGTTTTCTTCTCCATTTCAATTATTTATATTTAGGTCTTGTCGATCTCGTAGTCCTCTGTTCTCTGGCAGTTCCTTTACCCTCTTGATCAAATTTCTCTTTCTATTCTACTGTTCGTATAATTGCTTCTTCAGTTGCTTCTTCTGTTTGTTTCTGATCTTTTCTCTCCTCTTGTCGATATTGCACTCCTTCATTTAAGAATGCTCAGTTTCTTTCATCAAAGTCTTGTGCTTTCCAAACTGAATCCAATCGGTATCTTGTATTATTCCACTTGATTAAGATCCCTTCTGGCATTAACCATCTGAAATTTATGCCTTTTGCAATTAGCTTTGTAGTTAGGAAGTGATATTGTCTTCGGGTATCTCTTACTCTCTTGGGCATGGGTCGGCAAACTGCAACTCTGGAGCCACATGTGGCTCTTTCAGCCTTTTCCTGCAGCTCCCAGTCCTTCTCCGCCATTTGCAGAGAGAGACAGAGACAGAGAGAGGCACTTGTGCTTCCCTTCTCACTCTTTCTCTCTCTCTCTCTCTCTCTCTCTCTCTCTCTCTCTCTCTCTCTCTCTCTCTCTCTCTCTCTCTCTCTCTCTCTCTCTCTCTCTCTCTCTCTCTCTCTCTCTCTCCCCTCCCTCCCTCCCTCCCTCCCTCCCCAATCTTCTCACCTGGCTAGCTGGCCTCACGCTGTTCTCCGACAAGCTGACAAGCTTATTGGGCAGGCTCCTGGCCCTTGCTGCATCTCCGCAGGAAGCAGCAGCTCTCTCTCTCTCTCTCTCTCTCTCTCTCTCTCTCTCTCTCTCTCTCTCTCTCTCTCTCTCTCTCTCTCTCTCTCTCTCTCTCTCTCTCTCTCTCTCTCTCTCTCTCTCTCTCTCTCTCTCTCTCTCTCTCTCTCTCTCTCTCTCTCTCTCTCACACACACACACACACACACACAAACACACAAACACACACAAACACACACTTTTACTTACTTAGTGGGGGAAGAGGACTGGCAGACCAAGGGCAGGAGAGAGCCAGACCAATAAGAATGTGTGTCAGCTTGTCGGAGAACAGCAAGAGGCCAGCTGGCCAGGTGAGAAGAAGATCGGAGGGGGGGAGAGAGAGGGAGAGGAAAGAGAGAGAAAATATGAATATATGT
This sequence comes from Bothrops alternatus, assembly GCA_034064705.1. Taxonomy (NCBI): domain Eukaryota; kingdom Metazoa; phylum Chordata; class Lepidosauria; order Squamata; family Viperidae; genus Bothrops; species Bothrops alternatus. The sequence goes on along the minus strand of JARGCV010000078.1, from coordinate 1,839,683 downwards.
TGTCCTTACTGGACTTTTAGTAAAGAACGTTTAATGAAATATTTATATTTTTTTTAAATTAAGAGATGAGGTATGGGGATAATTATGCTGTATTTAAAGATGGTAGATAAGCTACTAAGTTTAAGTTTAATCAAATTTATATGCCGCCCTTCTCCTAAGACCCAGGGTGACTTTCACCTGTTGGGATGAAGGAGAAAGGTTTTTTTCCCTCTTTCTCTTGCATAAAAAATTGTTTTCATTGATTTCATAAATGCAACACACTATCATTTTTTTATACATAGCATAAAGGTAAAAAAGGATATATGCAGTGTTCATTTTAGATGTCAAAAGGGTTTTGTGGTTCCCAATGTTTTCTGTGAGAAACGGGTCCAAATGTCTCTTTGAGTGTTAAGGTTGCCGACCCCTGCTCTTGATTTAACACCACAATTTCTTTATTCTTGTATTGTAATGGCTCATCTCTAACTTTTCTCAGTATTTCATCTCTTCTTGTTTTCTTTATAAATCTTACATGAACTTCATTGGGTAGTTTATATTTCCTTGCATAGCTTAATTTCATTCGAAATATTTCATCTATCTCCATTTGCATCTTTTCTCGGTCTGCTTTAAAAGCCTCCGCCAGGAGATCAATAATCACAACTGCTATATTTTCTTCTCGGAATTCAGGAATCTTTTGAAATCTTAAATAGTGTTTCGCTTTCTCCATTTCTAAGATCGCCACAGCTCCTTCTACATTTTGATTTGTTTGTTCTAATTTTTCATTTTTTGTGCTAGTACTTCCATTTTTGTCAGTATCATCTGATTTATTTTTCATTTTCTGAATTCTTTGTTCATTTTTAACAATCATTTGTTGGTGAACTTCAAATTGTGTCTTTATATCCAACATTTGTTCATTTAATTTATCAAAATTACTTTTTGTCTCTGTGTTTTTTTTGTATTGATTCTTGAATTTATTTTAATGTAGTTTGCATCTCATTTTGAGCAGTGCTTATTTTCTCATGCTGCAACATTGTTTCAATAGATCCTTAGCTTGTTGGGCTGGATGTTCCAATAGAGGGTGTAGAGGAAGTCTTTTTCATAAGTCTGTCGAGATTTGATGCACTCATTTTTCAAGCTATCTTAGGATAACAACAACAACAACAACTGTTTCCATTCTGCAACGATATCTGTAATACCATCAAACATCCACATCTGCCTATCCCAGGTCCTTGGTAAGGACTCGATAGGTAGACAAAATGCCAAATCCAGTCTGAACATCTGACTGACTGTGCGATGATTAATAATAATAATAATAATAATAATAATAATAATAATAATAATAATAATAATAATAAAGTTGGAAGGGACTTTGGAGATCATCTAGTCCAACCCCCTGCTCAGGCAGAAAACCCTATACCATTTCAAACAAATGGCTATCCAGTCTCTTCTTTAAAATTTTCAGTGTTGGAGCATTCACCGCTTCTGGAGGCAGGTTGTTCCACTGGTTAAATATTCTAACTGTCAGGAAGTTTCTCCTCAGTTCTAGGTTGCTTCTCTCCTTGGTTAGTTTCCATCCGTTGCTTCTTGTCCTGCCTTCCGGCACCTTGGAGAATAGCTTGACTCCCTCTTCTTTGTGGCAGCCCCTGAGATATTGGAACAATGCTATCATGTCCCCCCTCATCCTTCTCTTCATTAAACTAGACATACCCAATTCCAGCAACCATTCCTTATATGTTTTAGCCTCCAGACCTCTAATCGTCTTTGTTGCTCTTCTCTGTACTCTTTCTAGAGTCTCAACATCTTTTTTACATTGTGGTGACCAAAACTGGATGCAGTATTCCAAGTGTGGCCTTACCAAGGCATTTTAAAGTCATATTAACACTTCACGTAATCTTGATTCTATCCCTCTGTTAATGCAGACCAGCACTGTGTTGGCTTTTTGGGTAGCTGCAGCACACTGCTGGCTCATATTTAAGTGATTGTCCACTAGGATTCTGAGATCCCTCTCACGGTTGCTACTATTGAGCAAGGTACCCCCTATACTATACCTGTACATTTGGTTTTTCTTTCTTTTTTCAGCATTGAATTTCATTTTGTTAGATAGCCCCCAGTGTTCAATTTTGTTTAGATGCTCCTGTATCTTAAGCCTATCTTCTGGAGTGTTGGCTATTCCTGCCAGCTTGGTGTTGTCTGCAAATTTGATGAGCTCCCCGTCTATCCCCTCGTCCAAATCGTTGATAAAGATGTTGAAGAACACTGGGCCTAGAACAGAGCCCTGGGGCACCCCATTACACACTCCTCCATGTAGATGCAGTTCTATTGAGGACCACACGATGAGTACGGATGGTGAGCCAGCTATGAATCCATCTGGTAGTGATGCTGTCTAACCCACATTTTTCTATCTTATTAAGTAGTAGGTTGTGATATACTTTATCAAATGCCTTACTGAAGTCCATTTTGTCACTTGGTCAAAGAATGCAATAAGATTTGTCTGGCATGATCTGTTTTTGACAAACCCATGTTGGCTTTTAGTAATGACTTTGTCTGTTTCTAGGTGTTTTGCTGATTTGTTTCCAGAATCTTCCCAGGTATTTAGGTCAGGCTGAAAGGTCTGTAGTTTCCTGGATCTATTTTTTTTTTCATTTTTTGAAGATGAGAACTACATCAGCTCTTTTCCAGTCCTCTGGTAGTTCCCCAGTGCTCCAGGATCTTAGAAAAATATAGTTCAGTGGTTCTGAGATCACATCTGCCAGTTCCTTGAGAACCTTGGGGTGTAATCCATCTGATCCTAGTAATTTGAACTAGGCTGGCTGGATAGGTGTTCACTTACCATTTTCTTGCCTATTTTAACTTGTGTTTCTAATTATTTTTTATGGGACTGTTTTTGATAGGTTGGACTGTTTTTTCCCTTTGTGTAAAGGCAGATGCAAAAAACGAGTGAAATAGTTCTGCTTTCTCCCTGTTACTTGTCACCTTCTTGCCACTTTCCCCCACTAATGGACCAATCATTTCCTTCACTTTTTTCTTGTTTTTTACATGTTGAAAGAAGCTTTTTTTGTTATTTTTTACTTTGGCCACAAGCCTTAGTTCATTTTGAGCCTTAGCTTTCCTCACTTCATCTTTGCAGGATCAGACTATTTGTGTTATGGTTCTGGCTAATGAAACACTTCAAAGAACTTCCAGGCATTGATTTTCCTAAAAGTCATTTATTATGTTACAAAATGTTGGCACGGCATAACAAAAGTATGCTAAGATCTAAAATCCCAACTCACCGAGCAGTTATTTTGCTAGCATTTCCACTCCCTATTTTGCTGTCATGATTTACGTTCACCAATTAGTGTAAAGGGCAATGGTTCCCTTCCTTTCTGTTTTTGCGGGCTTTCCCCTCCTCCCTCCTCTGCTCTGCATTAACTCTAAAAATACCAGACAGTTTTGCATATTTTGTCAAAGCAAGAATATACAGTATTTGCAACATTGACATCCGGCCCCCCTTACAAGAAGGACAGATCCTGTAATGTAAACAAAAGCAAATGTTAATGACTAGTTTTCGGTTTGTTGGGATGTTTCACATGAAAGCTTTTGACCAATCTGTCAGCTTTCACTTCACTGGATTTCACCCAGGTGGCTTCAGACAACGGGTATCCCTTTCATTGTAGTAGGTACTGCAATTTCCCTTTAAAGATTCTAGAGTCAAGAATACGTTTCACTTCATAGTGGGTCTGTCCCGCAACTATGAGGGGCCCAGGTGCCTTCTTTGGAGGAGGTCTTAAAGTGGAGCCCCGATAAGGTTTCAACAAGCTACAATGGAAAACTGGATGAATTTTCCTTAAAAGTCTAGGGAGTTTTAATTCTACTGTGATCGGGTTGATGATCCTTATTATGGGGAAAGGCCCCAAGAATTTTGGTCCTAATTTCTTGCTGGGCAATTTGAGGCATAAATACTTAGTTGACAAATAAACCTTTTCCCCAACTTGGAATGTTCTTTGGGGAGCCCTCTTCCTATCAGCCTGCTTTTTATAGGTCTCAAAAGTCTTTTTTAAAGCAGTTTTTGTGTTTCTCCAAACCTCTTCCCACCCCCTCACTCACTGGTCAAGTGTCTGGGAAGCGGAGGGCAACTGAGGATATTCAGGTATTGGGCTGAACTCTTTCCCTGTGGCCATTCTGAAAGGCGTGTAGCCGGTGCTGCTGTGCACAGAATTATTGTACGCCACCTCCGCAAAAGGGAGGAGATCAGTCCAGTTCATTTGTTGGTAAGAAATGTAGCATCTAAGATATTGCTCCACCATTTTGTTAGCAGCTATTGCGGCCCAATTGGTGGCCGGATGAAAAGCAGATGATAAACCTCGAGATGATCCAATTAATGTAAGGAAACTTCTCCAAAACTTCGCTGTGAATTTCACCCCCCTGTCCAAAATTATTCGCTTAGGGGCGCCATGCAGCCGGAAGATATGTTTCAGGAACAATTTGGTCAGTCGTTGGGCAGATGGGAGTCCTTTGCAGGCGATGAAATGAGCCTGCTTCGAGAACAGGTCTATTACTGTCCAGATGACAGTATTTTCACTACTTTCAGGTAGGTCTACTATAAAGTCCATAGCTATTTCTTCCAATGGCTGAGAAGGGTCTGCCACAGGTTGCAGTAACCCAGGGGTTTTCCCTGGGATTCTTTTCATTGTGGCACATACAGTATAACTTTTTACATAGTTTTCCATATGGAAAACCCCATTTCTGCCTCTCTGGATTCTGTCATACGATGAAGGGGAAGGGGGGTGAACGAAAGGGTTTTATGGCCCTCACTTCCTTCGGTACAACTTCAAAAGGGACTGAATGTGGATACCACCAAAAGGACTAACCATAACAATGGGGCCATCAGCTTTCATCTAGTCCCCTTTGAAGTCTCCCTCCGGTAGTGAGGAAAAAGGGTGGGGTGGGGTTGCTGGGAACCCTTTAAAACCTTGAACCATAGGGCTTGGCTACCAAGTCCTGTCTAGAACGCCTGCAACCATTTTCTCTTAATAAAGATGCCTGTTGGAAGAAATATTCCAAGAGTTCTGTCTTAAGATGCAAAGTGGGGTGGTCCTTACAATAAGACTGAAATTGCTACAAGAAGTGAAAGAAAATGGAGGATTTGGACTACCAGACTGGGTTCTGTACTATCAAGCAGCCGCATTAACATGGTTAAAAGAGTGGATAATATACCTAGAAGGACATGACTTACAACTTGGATGGCATGCTTTTCTATGGTATGGAAAGAACAAAATCCATAAATACTTTCAAATTCACTATATAAGAAATGCCTTGCTTTTGACATGGGAAAAGATAAAAATGAAAATTTATATGAAAATACCAGGATGAATCTTGACAATGGAAGCATTTGTGCACCCAAATTTAATCAATTATGAGAAACTTGTGACATACAGAGACATTTTGAAAACTGATGGGAAATTACAAATTTAATTACAAATTAAACAAGAATTGGAAGAACAGGTTATTTGAGCTATCATGGTGGCCACACTTGTAAATGCAAACGTGATACGAAAAAGACATATGGTTTTTATAAAGATCAAACAGTGTTTGACCAGATACTATTGTCATCAGATGAAAAACTGATTAACTATAATTTTTTGTTAAACCTGAAGATGGAAGATGAACAAGTTAAAGAAACAATGATAACTGGCCAAAAAATTTTGGGCACAATGAAGAATTAGAAAAATGGCAAAGCTTGTGGGAAAAAAACTATACAATAACAAGGGTAGCTACTTATAAAGAAAATCTATGTAAAATGTTTTATAGATGGCGTTTACCACCTGCGAGATTAACAAAAATGTTTAAAAACATCTCTAGTATTGTTGGAAATGTAGGCGAAAGCCAGGCACGTACTATCACCTTCAGTGGACATGCCCTAAAGCAAAAAAGAAATTGGTCAAAAATGCACATGTGGTTAGAGAAAATGTAAGAAAACATGTAGACTTTAGCCAGAACTATCTCTTCTAGGTATAATCACAGAGAACTATGACAAAAAATGTATATATTTAATATTACATGTATTAACAGCAGCAAGAATTACATTTGCACAGTATTGGAAAAATGAAGAAACACCATCGGAAGAAGACATAATTAGGAAAATCTTTGGATTGTGTAGAAATGAATAGGCTTACATTGAAAATGAAAGGGAAAGAATATACAGAATATTTTCAAACATGGGATAATTTTTATAAATGGCTAGAAAAATGGAGTAGCAAGTAGAAATGGAAGTTGCATTACTATTAATGTTAAATATGTGAACCCAGACAACATGTTGCTTATTAAGCACTAAATATTTGTAATTATAAAAACTTAATAAAATATCTATAAAAAGAGAGAGAGAAACTAATTTGTCAGACAAATTTACCCTCTTACCTGTCAGTTAAGGATTGAGAGGAGGACAGAAACTATCATCTACTGTATACCAACAATTACTCAGCTGTAGGAGATCTGAGGTACACAAGCAAACTAAACTGGAACCTTTTCTTACAATGCCCCCTCATGGCACAAATGCATATTTCTCTTGTTTGAGAAGTATTGCAATGAGAAGTATAATGTTAGTTTATTTTTTTAATATATTTTATTTTTTTAACATGGTCACCTTAATATTTGGTAAACAGTGTGTTGTCTGGGTTTACATTTAAAAAACATTTGCTAACAATTGGTTTCTATGATCTATAATCTACTTAATAACTTTACTTGATTTCCTCGTCTTCCCATAATGTTCTCTTTTACCAACCTTAAGTTAATACAATTCTTATTGTTTTGATAGATAACAATTGAGTATAATTTTTTTTCTAATATTTCCACAAATAATAATCATATCAATATAATATTTCTTTGCTATCTAGTCATTCTGGTTGCTTCATCATAGATTCCGTTTACAGTTCTTGTTTACATTTGTTTTCCCCACAATGTTCAAAACATTCTTACTGGTTAAGATTTTCTCAAAGTTAATTACATTTAACTATTTGATTCTATTTTTTCTATGTAAACCATCCCATAACTTTACCTTACTTAAGGAATAAATAAGACTAAAAAAAGAGAAAAGAAGAACAAGAGTAAAGATAGTATACTACTGAAAGTCCATAAATACATATTTATTTCCAAAATTTTTCCATTCTTTTTTACCATAATTAAGAATATATTTAATCTTTAAATATTCCATTTAATAAATCTAGTCATCTGATCTTTTAACTCTTATTCAAAACATTTTTTTTCAATCCATTGTAATTTTCTTAAAATCAGTCACATTTAAATATCTAAAATATGTCCTTACATATAAGCCATTCTAACTCTTTTATATTACTCATATCAAAAAATAAGAGAAGAAAGAGAGTACTATGTTATTTGAGGGACTCCTCCCTCTTAAAGTAAAATTCATATCCAAAATTTTCTATTACTTTAACCATATTCAAACAGGTGTTTCTTTTTTAAATATTCTCTCTGATAAGTCCCATCATCTATTGTCTTAATTTTCACTTTGGCCGCCTTCTTTTGCCCGATATCTTTAATCAATATATTCTGCTGAATCAAAGAGCCTTTCCATATTCTTGTAGGTGTCACTGTAGATATAAAAAATAAGTCAAGTACAATATCTTTGTAAGAGGCATTTTCTCTTTCATGTTTGTTGAAAATCTTTTTCTTTCTTTTTCTCTCTGTATTTTTTCTCTCTGTATCATTTTTGTCTCTCCAATTCTAGTGGTGTTCCTGACGTCTCTGCAATCCATTTTATCCAGTCTTTTTTCTTATCCTCAAATTTGTCTTGGGGTCTTAAAGTATAAGTTGCCTCTTTCAAAACCAATATTTCTTATAAATGTTTTTCCACTTGGGTTAAATCATACTTTGTTGTGTTAAGTTCCATCTTTGAGTATCTATCCTCGAATTTGTGTTCAGTTATCTGTTTTATCTGCTCCTTCTCTATTATTTCCTAGGATTTTGTTGTTGTAAAGTTAAATTGGAGATGAATTGGTTTATGTTTTCAAAGTTATTTTGGATTTCTTTGTGGTTTGAAATCAATTGTTTGAATTAGTTGCAACGTCTCATATGTCTCCTCTTGAATGGTATTTATTTTTTTCTTGATAGGTTCTTTCTGCAAGTCTCTGATTTTCCATAGTGGTCAAGAATTGAGGTTTTCTTTTCTCTGCAAATAGCTTTAGAGTCACAGTTTAGTACATATTTATAATCCAAAAAGGTTCAAAAAGATTTGCTGAAGTTTATAATCCTCTCTTTGTCTGCAACCCAAATTGTTTTCTTTTTTTTTGGTCACAGCTGTTCTCTATTGTTATAGCTTTGAAGGTCACAAGCACAGATTAGTTTTTTCCAGATTTTGCCAAGTCCTGTATAAAAGTCATAGCTGTCATAGTCTTTATCCACCACTAGATGTTAGCACATTTATTTTTCAAATTATCAAAATAGAAAATCGCCTTTAAAATGAGAATCTTAACCATTCAACAATTCCAAATTTATCCAAATTTAAGTTTTATATTCATTTCATTTCTGTATGCTTTGGTCCTCCATAAAAAGTTTAATTCACCGCTTCCGTTAGTAAAAGGGTGGGGCAAAAATCCCCCTCCTTCACATTCGAAGGTTTTTTGCTTCTTGGGATTTTTTTCCCCAGGAAAGTTAATAAGTAGTATAATCAGTGATCTTACCCAGATTCAAATAGCTGTTTACAATCAGCTTAAAATAGTGCTTTTTTGACTTCAGTTGCTTGTAGCTTGAGCTAGACTATGGGTCGGCAACCTGTGGCTCTGGGGCAGCATGCGGCTCTTTCAGCCTTTTCCTGCGGCTCCCAGCCTCCTCCGCCATTTGCAGAGAGAGAAACAGACATCCTGGGTGCGGCCTGCCGGAGCCTCCACTGAGCAGACCAGCCCCCCCCCCGCAAACCGCAGCCCCGAGGGAGTGCAACACCTGCGATCCCCAGCCGGCGCTACTGTTGGCCCTGCTGGCCGGGAAGGTGTGCTGGAATCCCGGCTGCCGGGAAGGAAGAGGGAGACACATTATATAAATAATAAAGGATATATGCAATGTTATCTTCATTTTAGATGTCAAAAAGGTTTTGCAGTTCCCAGTGTTTTCTTTTCTGTGGGAAACGGATCCAAGTGGCTCTTTGAGTGTTAAGGTTGCCGACCCCTGGGCTAGACTCTGAAGTTAGGCTAGCCTTTCTCCTGTTGGTTTCTAGAAGGCTTCTGGACCGATCGGGTCGACCGCTGTCTCTCTGTGGTCTTTTTTGCCGTCTCTTCAGGGTGCTTCTGGCCCATTTAGGGTCCCCTAACAAGAAGAAATTCAGCCAAAGAGTATGGAGCCCCAAATCCCTTGGCTGCTGCGCTACTGCGCAAGACCGGAAGTCAGAAGTACAATATTACTTTAACTGTATTCCAGGATTTGCTTGTCTACAGCTGAAAGAATTTGCAATAATTTAAGACTTTACAAAAAGTCTCAGAAATCTTTCATTAAGGTCTTTGTGTTGTATAGTTTGAATACCATGACATAGATATATTATTTATCATTGGAAAACAACATATTCCATACTCCTTTTTTTTCTCCAATTTTTCTGGGTTTTTTCCAGGCCTTCCCATCTCTAGGTGTGACTCAGATGGCAAAGCTTCTGCTAGAATATTTGCTCTTCTGGGATCTTGTCTGTGCTCTGCTTGGATGGGCAAGGAGTGGTTTGTTCCTCCCAGGACTCCACATGCCAGCATGAGCATTTAGCTTAGCTATTAACTATTTATTAACTGACTATTCCCTCCCTCCCAGACATGCAGCTGATTCAGTATCGGGGGAACCCTTTGCTTTCACTGTTCGAAGAACTGCCTTCCAGTGATGAAGTTGGTGGCCTGGGGAACACCAGAGGGGATCTGCTGGGTTCAATGGAGAGCAACGAAGCAGCGCAACACGTCACCGGCCCAGAAAGCCAAACAGACGGAGCCGTTCTGCTGGAGCCCCTGGATCAGCCTCTTCTCTCAGAAGACATGAATGGCGAATATAAACTCTTTCCTCTTTTGCTTCTCAGCCCAGTTGCAAATTTCATAGAGGAGGCCTCTGAAATAGAAACAACTTGAATTGCTGACCAGGACTTTCACAAAACAGTATCTTTTCTGTGGAAGAAGATTCAAGAACTACTGCAGATTGTAGTTCTGCTTCTCTTACTTTCTGTGGCTGAATTTCCTCCACAAACAAAGGAAAGCTATTTTTACCCAAAGAATGTAGTTTTAGGAAGGCAGTTGCAAATTGTACTGATTTTTAAAAAAAAAAAAAAACAAAGAGCAAATTTCAAATCTGCTTTTGAACTATTTTATACACAAATATGCTATAAATAAGGTTAATGTTTATATTTTAGTGTATGATTTGCATATTCATATGAGGGGTTTTAGGTTACTTGATCCCATGATAGCAAATACATTTATTTTTCTCCCTGAAATGTGGTGTTGGAGATAGTAAGTATTATGTTGGGCTCTTTTATAACTCTAACCTTTCTTTGCTCCAAATGTTTGGCTCAGTCTGACTACTCTGACTTTGTCTTCAGCTATATCACCTTTTATGTATTATTTTAAGTTTTCCCTCCAATTATTAATGTAAGTAACTTCTGTTTCCTATGGAAAACAATATATTTTAACATTTATTTTAAAATAATGGTATGTGGACCCTGTTGCATATTTAGATACATTGCAAAAGCTCGTTTCTGATGCACATTGCGTGTCAAACCTTTTGTTCCTGAGATGGATTTCCCACTAGTAAATAATGGAATTATCCAAAAAGTATCATCAAAGCTACCTTTGCTCTCTAGGTCAGGAGTGTCAAACTCAATTTCATTGAGGGCCGCATCAGCATTGCGGTTGTCCTCGGGGGAGCCGGGAAGGTGTGCCCAGGGTGCGCATGGCCTACTGGGTGGACGTGGCTCGAGTGGGTGTGGCCTACTGAATGGGCGTGGTCAGCTCTTCATCGTTCACATCAAGGGTGCCTGTGGGGGCCTGGGCAGGAGTGGGACAGATCTGAGGGTCTCTGGCAGAAGGGGGTGGTACTGGAGCAAGCGCCAAGGCATGGTCCACTGGAAGAGCCTCACTGTTCCTCTCAGGCCATGCGAGGGGGGGCTGGATGGTGCCGTGGGCTTCCCGGAGCCAGGCAGCGCGAATCCAAAAAGAAGTGCGACACCACCCAGCCCCCAGCCTGCCCAGTTTCGGCAGGCAGTGGTGTGCTCTCCTCACAGCACCGAGAGGCTGAGCCGGGCAGTGCAAAGCTCACCAGCTTTGCACCTTGCTGCCTGCTGAAATTGGGCAGGCTGGGGACTGGACGGTGGCGCACTTCTTTTTGGATTTGTGCCGCCTGGCTCAGCCTCTTGGCGCTGTGAGGACAGCACCCTACTGCCTGCTGAAACCCCTTCCCCGGAGCCCATCAAGCCGGATATGTGAAGTAGGCAAGGGCCATTTGCTGGCCACTTCCAGGCGATGGTGCATTTCTTCAGTCCTCACAAAGGGGCCAGGGGGCGGGGCCAACGCGGCAGGGGCCGGTCCCTCGCTGTTTCCAGACTGAATGCATTTCAGCATAGATGGCCACCACAAAATTGTACATTGGCTCCCGGGCCACATGAAACCACGTTGCGGGCCGCATCTGGCCCCTGGGCCTTGTGTTTGACATGTCTGCTCTAGGTCAACATTTTCTTGCATAGGCCCTGAACCCTGAGGGTGTTGCTGACCTGTCCAGGTACCTCAGGCAGGTGCACTTGATGTTGGTACTTGATGCTCATGGTGTTTGTTGGTTCCAGCGATTTTCATCCAGACTGCAGGTTCTGCTTTCCCCCTTGTCTTCAAAAGCAGAATTATGAGGCCATTTGGCATGTTGAGATATATAGAAAAATAATATTTTTCTGGATGTGCAGGAATTGCTTGTCCCTTTGCCCATAAATAAAATATGGTGGCCAAATCCTACAGTCATCCCAACAAGCATCATGAGGGACAACCCTTTAATTCTACATTTTCCATGGGCAGAGCCTTGGTGATTTGGAGCCATTTGCACCTTAGCTCTCCTGTAAATGGCATAATAGTAACATCACATAATTACCTTCAAAATGGAGGTTTCCTTTTAAAAATAACTTGTTTGTATCACACGTCACATGACTGAATTTTGATGCTTGGCAATGCTCGTGTTTACAGTGATTTGCAGCGTCCCACAATCACATGACCAGTTTATAACAAAACCTGGCACTTCTATTTTTTGGCAAAAACATCCCATAATAAACTAAGTTTGCTTAAAACTGCTGCCAAAAGTCGTAAAATCGGGTTGGTCATGTGATACCCACTTTATGACTGTCACAACATATGACTGTAATAGGCAAACTCCATTACAGTCATAATTTGAGGACTAGCTATAATAAAAAAAACTACATAGTGTTTGGTACTTTGTTTTAAAAGTGAATGAATTCAAAAGTGAATGGTTAGGAAAACTAAAAATTTTACTGGTTTTGAACAGTGCTCAAAGTGCAGGAAAACTTCCCTGAGTTTTTCTGTGCCAGATTTTGTAAATTTCCCATCACCATGACTGCAGTATATAAGCAAGAAGAACTGGTTTGTGTAATTAAACTCTAATTTTATTGGGCCAGGAGATCCGAGTTTGCTTGCTCAGATGCTCAACACCCTGCGTTCTTGATGGTATGAGCTGGAATAATGAGAGGCTGAGGATATGAGTGACTGACCTCAGTCTGTTTCAGATAAGGCTGCACCTAGAATCCAGGCCTTTGTCTTCTGGAAAAGACCTTATGTTTATCTCAACCAAGCCCTGATAGTCTTCAGGTGAAATGTTCTCATACATTTCGTACAGGACCTTGGGTAGTGATGTGCAACTGGGTATCATCAGCTTATTGATCCTACCTTACCCTAAATTGGCAGATGATCTGTCCTAGCAGCCTCATGTAAGTACTAGATAGGATTAAACAGAAAAGACCAAGCCATGGGCATCCTTTAACAGATGGCTCAGGGCCAAAATGTTCTCCTTCTCCCTACTCACAGGACTTACCCATTAAGAAAAAGAACCACCATAGATGATCCACAAGGATACTGGGGTTGAGAAGGATGGTCATACTTCCAGGCCTTGTCACAAGTGGTCATGAAAATAGGCAATGGGGTTTCTGTCCCAGGCCGGAGTCTAAATCCCATCTGCCACAGATCCAGATCATTCATACTTTAGAGCAAGGGTGTCAAACTGCCGGTCCATGGGCCGGATGTGTCATTGGGAAACCATGCCCACCCCATTGCCGGGAATGGCGAAAAAGCTCTGATACGTTGTGCGATATCATGTGACATTGCGAGTTTGACATGTCTGCTCTAGAGCAGTGTTTCTCAACCTTGACAAGTTTAAGGCATGTGGATTTCAACTCCCAGAATTCCACAGCCATTGCTGGCTGGAATTCTGGGAGTTGAAGTCCACATGCCTTAAAATTGTCAAGGTTGAGAAACACTGCTCTAGAGGATCCTTCATGATTGCAACACTGATAGAATGGGAAACAAGAATGATATTCGTTGTAGGCAAATGGGAAGTTCTACACTTGGGTAACAACTTTTGAAAGGAGGGTACTTGTTTTGGCAGTTGTGCACGTGCAGTGTTGCGATTCCCATCAGTCACGAACTGAACATGAGTCAGCTGTGTTACGCTGTTGCCAAAGAGCAGACATGGAATAGTTGTGAAACTTAAATTCTGATAGGGTTACACCGTTTCCTGCAGTGTTGATTGAATTTCAAAAGATGAGTCATGGTTAGAATCAATTCAATTGATTGATTACATTTTTATCCTATTTTTATTACTTTATAAGTAACTCGAGGATGAACATACCTAATATTCCTTCCTCCTCCTATTTTCATGATAACAACCAGATTGCTGTCATTCTTAAGGCAGGACTAGAACTCACTATCTTCTGGTGATTGGCACAGAGTCACCCAGACAACTTTGGTACAATGTGGATATTGTTTAAATCCTTAAAAAATCTCTCTTTAATGGACTCCCTACAGCTTGACCATGACTATAAATGTTTAAAATAATTGCAAAATCAACTTCAAATTAAATACCAACAATTCTTTAAAAATTGGGCAGGTGCAAAATAAGAGGTTTCAGTGCTTCCCTTGATTTGATTCATCTTGTTTTAGAGCGGGCCTTAAAGAATGGAAGTGTCTCTGTGCATTAAAAGGTGGGTTATTTCAGAGCAGGGCTGGATGCCCTGAGTCTCTAAGAGTTCTAGGCAGAAAGACAACTAGATTGGTAGAGAGAGTACAGATGGGATTGATGTAATGCAATGTCTGGTCTAATGTTTAAACCTCTGGAGGTTTTGAAAACTGGAAAAATACAACTATTATAACAGCAGTAATAATCATAATAGTAATGGTAATACATAGAATGCTTCCATGGGGGCTTAGGAACAAGAAAGAGTGGGCATCCTAATCCATTATTTGCCTGAGTGTCACCTGCCATGGAGCTTCAGATTCCCTTGAGGAAATGAAAGGTTCCCCACACCAACAAGAGGTTCCTACCTCCCTTTTTCCTAACTCCACGAAGCAGAGTGAGGAGGTAAATTATAAAAGGACTCAAAGGAATGAGCTGCAATTGTCTCCTTCCACCTTCCTGTGGAGGCTTTTGAAAGGAGGAAGCCTGGTGGGATTTGGTTGTGGGGCTTCATAGCAGTTGCAGGGCTGCTGTCCAATCTGCACTTCTGTAATCCCTGTGCTCTGCCTCTGCAAAAGAGACAAGGGACTCAGGTTCCACCCTTTAGCAATGCTGCTTTGCTTTGGCCAAGACATTTGTTTTCTGCTGTTCTTCTGACAAGCGAAGAACAAAGTTCACTTCCAAGGCATCCAAATCACATTCACAGCACAAAATGTTGAATAAGCATTCGTTAGGGCAAGGGTAGGCAACCTTGGCTCTTTTATGACTTGTGGCTGACTCAGGAATTCTGGGAGTTGAAGTCCACAAGTCATAAAGTCCACAAGTCATGAGTTCTCCGGAATAGGGCGGCATAGAAATCGAATAAATAAATAAATAAAAATAAATAAATAAAAATAAAAGAACTAAGGTTGCCTACCCCTGGTTTAGGGGAACAATAGGGTCCCTCCAGAGGTTTATCTTGTGCACAGAGAATGAATTCCAATTTGGGTTGCCAGGGTGCATCCTACAAAATGAGCCTTTTCCCTTTGAAAGTTGCCCTTAACTTGAAATGAGTTCACCAGCTTTATCCTCCTGCTTTGTTTCCCATCCTCTGGCCAACCTGGAGAGGACAGGCAAAAGGGTGGGGCAGAAGAATCCAGGGGCTGCAGGTAACTGGGCAGATCGAGACGGCCAGGGAGCTCCTCCAGGGTATAGAAGTTGCAGATTTACCTCTCTTGTGACTAAATTAGCATCAATCAGAAAACCAATTGCAGTTTGTCAAATCTTCCTGTCAGTTGTGTTGGGCTCTTGTTTCCTTTTTGTTTGCAAGTGTGTAAAATTGATTCTACAATAGATTTGCAAATGGGGGTGGTGGTTTCTACCTATTATCCAGGGCAGGATAAGAAGTAATGAGTGGAAGATCATTAAAGATCCAACCTAGAATTGAGGAGGAATTTCCTGACAGTGAGGATGATTAACCAGTGGAACAGCTTGCCTCCAGAAGTTGTGGGTGCTCCATCACTGAAAATTTTAAGAAGAGACTGGATGGCCATTTGTCCAGAATGGTGTAAAGTCTCCTGCTTGAGTAGGGGTTGGACTAGAAAACCTCCAAGGTCTTTTTTTGTTATTCTGTTATAATAAGAAAGATTCAGCTGAGGAACACAGTCCTCATTCTTCAGTGATCTTTTTTTTATTATAGCAACTAGTTCAGATTCTAGTCTGCAGACACTGAGGTGGGTGTTGCTGCTGCAAGGAGGATTCTTTTTTCCTCCATCCAGAGACCTTACAGGTTTGGGATATAGAATGATAGAGGTTTTCTAGTCCAACTTTATTCTATCCTGGTCACATAGTTGTCCAGTCTATTTTTGAAAACCTCTAGTGGTGGAGCATCCACAAATCCAGGAGGTAAGATGTTCCATTGATTATTTTTTCTCACTGTCAGAAAAATTTCTTACTTCTAGCTTGTATTTCTCTTTAACAAGCTTTCACATATTCTTGTTCTCCCTTCAGGTGTTTTAAAGAATAAGATAGTCCGCTCTTCTCTGAATCAGCACCTGGAGGCTTTTAAGAAGAGATTGGACAGCCATTTGTCTGAAATGATATAAGGTCTCCTGTTTGGGCAGGGGGTTGGACAGACCTCCAAGGTCTCTTCCAACTGTGTTATTCTGTATTCTAATTTCCTTTCCAGTTTTGGAGGCACCTAGCCCACTGTGAGAAGAATTGGACCAATTTTTATTTATACAAGGAAAGTGGGTGAGAAGGCCAGTAACAGGGTTGCAATGACCTGGAGTTTGCCCACAGCTCCAGTCAAATGAGAAGTAGCGTGCCATGACTCTTATAGCATAACATTAGCTCTGGTAGTTGATTCAGTTATTAATGAAAGCTTCTGCTTTTACTCTAAGAATATGGTTTCAAAAGGAGAAGTAGATCTTCAAAGAAAAATGAGCTAATGTATACATATGACTGTTTATATGGAGGTTTATGATTTCTTCTAATTAGGGACACCTGATTTATAAAGTTTGCCACTTTGATGGGACTCTTTGACTTCATCACTGAAGCTTATTTCTAGGCTGCCATTTCAGTGCTGTGGAAAACAATGTTTTCTGAATGTTGATTTTTTTAAAATTGTGCTTGGTTTATTAATTTATCTTCTGTTTTATAATAATATGAAAATGGATGTATAAATGGTGTACATAAAAGATGTCAACAATAATCTGAAAGTGGCCATGAAATGAATCTGAATTACCCTCCTTGATTGGAAGAGTTGTGAGAAGCCACTTCCAGGTTGTGAGTGAATTGTTCTGTATCTTTTTTTTTTTAAGTTATCATAAGCATGTCTGTCAGATCCCATAGATCTCTATCGGGATGTTGCCCTTCTGGTGGGAGGGAGGAACCTCCGGGCTTCTCTGAAATGAATCCATTTTGCTTTGTTCCTCTTTTGTATCTTCCTGGGAAAGGGGAGGGAGGAGGGATGAGCCTGGGGCCATCTGCTTTGTCTCATCTCTGAGAACCAAGGTCACAGTGCCTGAGATCAACTTTTTATCACCTTCTCGGCTTGGAGTTCTCACAACACCTTTGCACTTCTGGATTGGCTCTCATGAACTGGGTGGTGGGGAGGGGATTGACCAACTGGAGTTTAGCCAAACTTTTTCATATGAGAAATTTAGATGTTGCCTGCTTTCTCTGCAATCACTACTTCTCAATAAAAGTTCCTTTTGAAATACTGCTCATTTCAAGAGTTCTGCTTTCTTGAAAGAATAGCTGAGGTGGGACCTTACAATGTCAAAGAAATCAAATACAAGAAAAAGCTCCTTCAGAGTGTTGGCAAAAAGGTCTTCATCGTGGTTCATCCAAGCTGGGAATAAACATGACAACTGCGTTGGGAAGAAGGTTGTAGTTTATTGGAGAGGAGAGCCAGACAGGAAGATGGTTTTGGCAGCAAGAGAAGTGAAAAAAGGGCCTAGCACATGTAGGGAGTAGGTTTTTTATACCCTCTGGAGCCTTTTCTTTGGAGTTATTTCCTGTTCCTGTTTTGAAGCTATTTCCTGTGTCATGTATTCTGACCTGAGTTTGGGTGTGCCCTTTGGCCTTTGTGAGTTAATCCTACCATGTCCTGTTTCAGGTGGGGTATGCAGATTTTTGATCTTTGTCTTCCTAATCGCCTAGCTCCAACTTTCCTGGTGGTTTACATCTGCATTTGTACAGAGCTGGTTTCTGCTTGGGGGAGGCAGATTTGGGGCTATTAAGAAAACTGGGCATGCTTTCCTGCTTCTTTAAGATCCTTGGAGGAAATATATTTTTCTGCCCTTTTAATATTTTCTTCTCTGGGGGGCTGACTTCCCACAAGAGACAAAGCACCTGAGAAATTTTAATGAAAACCAAAAAAGTTTTATTGTAAACAGCAAATTTGTGAATACCAGCAGTGAAATTCATTTAAAGCAAAATTACAGGCATTTTCAGCATTCTGTCTCAGGCAGAGTATAATAGTGGAAGGATATGCAAGAATCAGCAATGTTTTTGAGGGATAGAGTGAAGGACCGATTCTCCCTCTTGCCTGGCATAGAACATGTTTTTGCAGCAGCAGCAGAGAGAGGTTCAGGCAGATCATTATGCTATCTGGCCTAGAGATAGATAGTCCATCATATTTTTAACAACCTCAAGCTGGAATTTTGCTCCACCAACTAGCTGTTCACAGTTGCCCAGTGGAATGCGTATCAACTTCCTGGAGAAATTGAGAAAAAAATAGAAGAACTCTGCATTTGCCTTCTTGCCAGGAAGCATTTTGTGTCTTGAGAATCAATATTCTGGTTTTACTTTGAAGAAACTGGAAGAAGTTCAAGGTAGCATACTTTGGTAATCTTAGCACATTCTTCTGACTTACTTTATCTCTTACTGTTTCTGCAATTGTCTCTGTACTACTCTTCCTAGGTGATTTATTCTCAGCATCCATTAGGTAGCCAGATCTGAAAATCAACTCTGCAGGAAGACTGGAACTTTATGAGATGAGCTACAATAAGAGAATCTTATTGCTCCCTCTCACCCCCACCCCCTGGTATCCCAGAGAATGGCTTTCCTTAGGCTTAAGAGAGGTTTCTGCCTTCTTTGCTTATGCAACAGTTCTTCTATATTTTGTATATTGTAGTGAAGGTAAAATGTTTGTGTGGGTGTGCACGTGTGTGAGGGTGATACAATTAATAAACCCTGCTAGGGAAACCAATATGCTCTGAATTCATGAAAATACTTTTTTGAGTCTAGTATTGTTCTGCCCCACACAGAACATACTGCTTTAGTCCCATCCAAGACAGGCAGATAACTCAGAGGAATAAACAAAGAATATCACTTTATTTCTAGAAATCCTAAACAATAACTGTTATGTAGAGATACATCCAGAAGCATATTTAGCGGCATTGGTTCATTCTACAGGTAATTTGATGATGGATTTTCCCCTCTTCTTCTGCATAAGCATCACATGTTGGCATAGGACCTCCAAGCCGTGTGGCTAGAAGCCATGAGACTGGATGAAACAAAGGCATCCCAAACTGGACACGTAGCCAGTATGTCCAAAAAAAAAGCTCAGAGGCTCCTCCTACTACTGACCTGTTAACATGAGCTAGCTAACTAGCTAAAACTACATTTCTCATAATCCATCTCTTAAGGAGACAGCACTTAACCCAATAAATACCAAACATGATCCAGAACAAGTATAAATGTTCAATCTAGTGGTTCACCAAGTGGGCCACCACCTAAGTATGAGCCAGCCATGTGCTGCAGCTGCTAAAAAAGCTAATGCAGTCCTGGGTTGCATCAACAGTGTCAAGACAACAAGAAGTGAGGCCATACTTAGAATACTGCATCCAGTTCTGATCACAATACAAAAAAAGATGTTGACACCCTGAAAAGTGGGCAGAGAAGAGCAACAAAGATAATAAAAGGTATGGAGGCTAAATTGTATGAAGAACAATTGAGGGAGTAGATATGTCTAGCCTATGAAAGAGAAGGATAGATGATAGCTATCTTTGACACCCATTTGTCTAAAATAGTATAAGGTCTGCTGTTCAAGCAGAGAGTTGGACCAGAAGACCCCCCAAGGTCCCTTCCAACTCTGTTATTCTGTTATTCTAAATACCACTCTGGACAAAAGTCTCTCCAGTCTCTTTTTGAAAATCTCCAAAATCTCCAGTGATGGAGCACCCACAGCTTCTGAAGGCAAGCAGTTGCACTGATTTGTTGTTCTCACTGTTGGGAAATTTCTCTTTAATTCTAGGTTGGATCTCTCTGTAATGATTTTCCATTCGTTACTTCTGGTCCTGTCCTCAGATACTTTGGAGAATAGGTTAATCCCTCTTCTCTGTGACAGTCCATCAAAAATTGGCAGACTATCATGAGCACTCCATCACTGGAGGTTTTAAAGAAGAGGCTAGACAGTCACTTGTCTGAAATGGTGTAGGTTCTCCTGCTTGAGCAGGGGGCTGGACTAGAAGACTTCCAGCTCTATTCTGTTTTGCTTTGTTCTGTTATCATGTCACCCTGGTTATTCTCTTTGTTAGAGTAGATTGTCAATGCTGTGACAATGGATGTCAACGCTATGACAACTGAGACTCAGCAGCCATGTTACCTTTGTTTTTAGAGTGCCTTTTATTGTTTTGAAGTTTAGATGTAGAAGGGGGATGGGGTAAATTCTAGTTGTTAGCCATAACAACTGCAGTTGTGTGGGAACTCAAGGACATTGCTTGATAAAGTTTTGGAGGACTGAGTAGCTGGGAAGGAAAGCCCATGTTTTGCCTTAATTGGAGCATGTGATTTCTGACAGCTTCTTTGGGGTGGGAATTGCAACTTGTTACTTTGTATCTGGGGGGAGGGAATCTCAGTTTTGGGTTCAACTATGTAAGTGCTGATATTTTGTTTCCTGAATAAAATGTTCTTTAAGGAAGAAATATTTGCTTTGAAGTTCTTTTAATTGGTTTTATCTATCGGAACCATGACATAGACATTCCCAGTTGCCACAGTCATTCTTCATATGCTTTAGTCTCCACTTTCCTCATCATGCAAAAATGCTTTATGTCTCCTGTTCTGCAAGTAATTGCAGTAATAGAAAGCTGATTACATCACTGCTTCATAAATGGGAAGTGAAAATGGCCAGGATTGTCGCTCACTGAATGTGTCCACTTGGCATTGTGGAAATAGTTCCTGCATTCATCAGGGTCTGTAAAGTTGCCATTACATCAATGGCTCTTCCTTAGTAATCACTTTCTATAAACTCCTCCAGTTTCCTCTATGGAGGAGTGGTGTTGCAATTATGGGGGGAAATATCCCCTCCTTTCTTTAAAGTGTTTCCATTTGCAAGCTGGTATCACCCCAGGAAAAGGAGAAGCAACTGGTCTTCTGGTCAGCATCTTCTCACTTTTGTAACTTAAGGAATCCCAGCTCTTGCATTTTGAAAGCCAGCCTCGGTAGGTCTGCTGAACTTGAACAAAGTGAAAAGGCTGTTGATCTCTTGCATCCTGAGAAGGCTTGGCTGGTCTTGGTCAAAAGCTTGAGTTCCCCAATGAGACAGAGAGGTTGGTGCAGTTTTCCATAAGATCTTAGGTTGTTTTCCAGTGCATTTATCCAGAGTAGCAGAGCAATGTGGCTTTTAGAAAGAATCGTGATGACAAATTTCATACAATGAAGAATAATAAAATTACAGAGTTGGAAGAGACCTTAGAGGTCTTCTAGTCCAACCGCTGCCTGAGCAGGAGAGCCTTTACCATTTCAGACAAAGGGCTGTCTGAAGACTTGAAGAAGGGGCTTTGGTGCCAGGCAATATGGAAATAGAGGGAGGGGGCTTACTTCTACATAATGTCCATGTGGACCTCAAAGACTCCCAAGGGTGCACCAGAGAATACTATGTAACAGCATTTTGATTTGGGCTCTTAAAACAATATAAATGTCTTAAGCAAATAAAATGCTTAAGTTTCTTGTTTTAAAACCCTGTCGTAAATTGCAGATTTATTTATTTATTTATTTATTTATTTATTTATTTACATGTAGGTGTCAGTCAACTCCAAACCAATTCTGGGTGATTATGGGGAACACAGGAACACACCCTTCTTTCTCCCACCACCAACACCCCCGGCTGTTCTCTTGGGCTCTCAGTTGAATAAAATGCTGGTCCTGACCTGCTTTAAAGTCTCTTATTTAAGAATTACCCCAGGAGAGGATGCTGTGCAGAAAAGTGGGATTGAATTTGAGGGTGAACTGAGAAACCTGTGGAGGGGAAGTGCTGAATAAGGCATCCAGAAAGTCCCCCCTGATTTTTGGGTCCACCTGGGATTGTCTGTGGTATTTTCTATTTTCTTGTACAATAATCACAAGTAGAGCAATCAGTATGCTGGCAGGCCTCTGTGATTTCAACACACCTAAGTCTTTGTATCCCTCAAAACAAATCATCCTACTTCAGACTCTGCATAGTTTTATGGGTGGGATTTTTAATTTTGTATTGGGGAATTGTTACATGCGTATCCAGACTTGGTTTCACTTTTGACCATGCCGGTATCTTGTAACTAGTACTGCTTCCTCCCTCCTGGCCTTCCGGAAAGTGCTAAAGACACATCTATGCCGACAGGCTTGGGGCATATGAGCTGTGCTCTGCCCCTCGGCCCTAAGAGTGTCCCGCCATCAACGGCTGTGAGTTGGATGTGTTTGTATGTTGTGTAAATGATATTAATTTTAAAATTTTTAAATTAATTGTGTTTTTTAATTGTGTTGTTGTTGTGAGCCACCCCGAGTCTTGTGAGAGGGGCGGCATATAAATTAAATTTAAAAAACAAACAAACAAAAAAACCTAATAAACATGTTCTTTGAGGGATTCGCAGGCCTTGGTGTTCTGCTTTATTCATCTCTGTCTGTCGGAACCATGACATTATGTGTTCAAAGCAGAATAATTTGTCTTGACAGATACAAGGACTTATATTATTGAAATCACAGACCAGTTCTCTGGATAAGGCTCAAATGCTGGGGAAAATGAAAAGAAAGAGAAGACAAGAGCAACCAGTGACAAGGAGGGTGAACTCAGTTAGAATGGCAATGGGGCCACCGTTGAAAGATCTGAAGATTAAGTTATGGATGTATTGTCAGAGAGAAGACACATCTATATGTTTGCTAAGAGTTGACAGCGAGTTGATATTACTCAATCTTCAAGATAATTTTTTATTTTTATTTGAAAGTCTTTGATAGAAAAGTGTGATACAAGATATGCATTGGTATATACAGTACATTGTGCACATGCACAGATCCACAAATTAAGGTTGACTGAAGAATAACACTAACATGCTATTGTTGCTGGTAACTTATCGATGGAGAACAATTAGCCATAAATTATCCCTGGAATGCCAAAATAAGTTTCTTCAAAAAGCTGTAGGACTGACCCAAGAGAGGAGCTGGAGGAAAAATACAGAGAACATTAGAGACACTTGTAGTTCCTGTATCTACTCTGATCTTATCGGTAGCTGATACCCAACCAGCAAGGAGGTAGCTGCCCAGAGCCATTCAGGAGAAATGAAAAATAAGAGGACTTATGTAGACAGACTATGATCTTCAATTAGCACAAGGAGTGTTTCCTCTGGAAGATTTTGCCACAAGCACAAAGGCCTGCTTGATAGAGGAATAAAGGGGAATTCTTCTGCAACCTCTGCTTGTCCACCTCCAATAAACAGAATGTCGGAGCCCTGGGTGACCCTGTCCACAGACAGACCTCGACTTACAGGCACAAACAGGACTGGAATTTCAGTCGCTAAGCAATGTGGCTGTTTGTTTATTTATTTATTTATTAAACTTATATGCCGCCCTTCTCCCAAGACTCAGGGCGGCTCACAACAAGAATACAAGTATAAAAAATAACATAAGATAAAAACAATTAAGATTACTAATTAACTGTATAAAAAATAAATAGTTTATTTCACTCATACCACACACAGTCACAGTCAAAGGCCCAGGGGCAGAGTGCAGCTCACACACCCCAAACCTGTCTGCATAAATGTGTTTTCAACAGTTTTCAGAAAGCTAGGAGGGAGGAAGCAGTACGGACCTCTGAGGGAAGCTGGTTCCAGAGGGCTGGGGCAGCAACAGAGAAGGCCCTAACCCTAGGCCCCGCCAGACAACATTGTCTAACAGACGGGACCCGTAGGAGGCCAACCCTATGTGCCCTAACCGTCGCTGGGATTCATGAGGCAGAAGACGGTCCCGCAAGTATCCTGGCCCATTGCCATAAAGGGCTTTATAGGTCATAACCAACACTTTGAATTGTGTTCCGAGACCAATTGGTAGCCAGTGCAGCTCACGGAGGGCTGGAGTGATATGTGCATGTCTTGGGAGACCCAAGGCGGCTCGCGCGGCTGCATTCTGGACTATCTGCAGTCTCCGGACATTCTTCAAAGGTTGCCCCATGTAGAGACCATTACAGTAGTCGAGTCTCGAGGTGACAAGGGCATGGGTGACTGTGAGGAGTGACTCCCAGTCCAGATAGTGCCCCCCTCGCCACAGCCGAAAGATGGTATTCTAAACTTAGCTGTGGATCGAGGAGGACATCCATGTTGCGAACCCTCTCCGAGGGGGACAGAACTTCTCCCCCCAGGGTGATGGATGGACAGTTGGAATTGTCCTTGGGAGGCAGAACCCATAGCCACTCCATCTTGTCGGGATTGAGTCTGAGCCTGTTGGCACCCATCCAGACCTCAACAGCCTCCAGGCACCGGTTCATCACTTCCACTGCTCCGCTGTACTGACGCGGGGTAGAGATATAAAGCTGAGTATCATCAGCATATTGATGATAACTCATCCCGTGTCGACGGATGATCTCACCCAACGGCTTCATGTAGATGTTAAAAAGCAGAGGTGAGAGAACAGACCCCTGAGGGACTCCACACGGAAGAGGCCTCGGAGCCGATCTCTGACCTCCTGCAAACACCGACTGCGACCAGCCAGAGAGGTAGGAGGTGAACCACCACAAAACAGTGTCCCGCACTCCAAGCCCCTCCAACCGGCACAGAAGGATACCATGGTCGATGGTATCGAATGCCGCTGAGAGGTCAAGAAGCACCAGGATAGTGGAGTAGCCTCTATCCTGGGCCCGCCAGAGATCATCGGTCAGCGCGACCAAAGCAGTTTCCGTGCTGAGGGCCCAGATAATCAGTTTCATTTAAGGACCGTTGGAGTTGGAGTGCCACCACCTTCTCAACAACCTTCCCTAAAAAGGGAAGGTTGGAGACTGGACGATAGTTATTTAAAACTGCCGGGTCCAGGGAAGGCTTCTTGAGGAGGGGGCGCACGAGTGCCTCCTTTAAGGGAGCCGGAAAGGACCCCTCCCTCAGTGAAGCATTTGCAACAGCCTGGACCCAGCTCCGTGTCACCGCCCTGCTAGCCGAAACCAGCCAGGAGGGGCACGGGTCCAGTAAACAGGTGGCAGAACTCACAGCTCCAATGGCCTTGTCCACATCATCAGGAGTTACCAGGTCAAACTCCTCCCATTCAACAGGACTAAGATGGGCCTCTGTCATCTCGACTGACTCATTGTCAGCTGACACTGTATTCCAATTGGAGTCCAAGTCAGCCCGGATCTGAGCGACCTTGTCTGCAAAAAAGCTGTTAAATTCTTCAGCATTGCCCTGCAAAGGTTTTTCTCTCCTCCCCGTATCAAGGAGAGAGCGAGTCACCCTAAACAGGGCAGCCGGATGAGATTCCGCAGATGTGATCAATGCGGAAAGATACTGAGATCTTGCCATAGTGATCGCTTCCAAATAGGTCTTAATATAAGCTCCCAATTTGGTTCGATCAGATTCGGATCTGCTTTCCCTCCATTGCTTCTCTAAACGTCTCTTCTGGCGCTTCATCCCACTGAGTTCCTCGGTAAACCAAGGAGATCTCCTGGGTCTGCTACCACAGAGAGGTCGCAATGACGCAATCTGGTCTAGAGCCCCCATAGTGGCCGTATTCCAGGCCGTCACTAGGGACTCCGCCGAACTGTGTACGAGCGAATCCGGCAATTCCCCAAGTGCCCTTTGAAAGCCAATAGGGTCCATCAGGCGTCTGGGGCGGAACCATTTAATCAGTTCCAGCTCCCTGCGAGAGAGGATTGGTGTCGTAAACTCAAGCCGCAGCAGAAAATGATCTGCCCATGACATGGGCAACACTTCTAAGCCCCTTAATTTCAGATCATACCTCAACTGTTCCGAGAGAAAAACCAGGTCAGGTGTGTGTTCCCCTTCATGGGTTGGGCCCTTGATTACTTGTGTCAGGTCCATGGTTGCCATGGAGGCCATGAACTCCCACGCCAACCCAGAGGACTCACCGAGTGACGGCACATTGAAGTCCCCCAAGACAATAAGTCTGGGAAACTCAACCGCCAACCCGGCTACCTCCTCGAGTAGTGTGGGCAGGGCTGTAGAAATGCAGCTGGGAGGCAGGTACGTAAGCAACAGACCCACCTGTATACCTAGGTCCAACCTCATAAGGAGGGACTCACAACCTGATATCTCAGTAGCAGAGAGTCTGCGCAGCCCGAGTGTCTCCTTAGCTATAATTGCCACTCCTCCCCCTTCCCTGGGTTTGCAGCTGATGCCATACCTGAAACCCAACTGGGCACATCTCAGAGAGGGGAACTCATCCCTCTGGGGTCATCCAGGTCTCAGTCACACATGCCAGGTCGGCCTCCTCCTCCAGAATTAAGTCCCGGATGAGGAGAGCTTTATTTACCACCGACCTGGCATTGAGCAGCAGCAGCCTGAGTCCAGGGTCCGGATTTCGCTCATTACCAGTACCCCGGGAGAGGTTCAAGGGGCCGGAACAAGAGATCGCTTTCAGGCAGCGAGGCTTTGTTCCCCGAGAGCGGCTTACCCCAGGCCTCCCGTCATATCTACCTCTTCCCCATAAGACCGGTATAGACTGGCCCTCTGATCCCTCAGAGCAAGGCTCCTCCACTTCACTAGCTTCCACAAATGCAGACAGGTCGGCCCTTCCATTTATCATAAATCTACAATCTCTCCAATCCACACAACCACCCATCCATTCAACCCGATTCACTCCACAATCAATCAATCCCCCCCACATCTTTCATAACATCCAAAAAAATTAAAACAGTATTAAACACATTGAATTATTTAAAATTTAAACAAGTAAATAATTAAAAAGCAATTAAAAAGCATAATAGTAAAAACAGGCATGCCAGATGTTAATCCTGCTGCAATAATTATAGCTATGCCTGTATTTGTCCCTCCTAAGGTAAAACCTGTGGTAGGTTTTGAGCTAAAAAGTCCAGAACCAAAACCCACAGGAGGAGTAGTTGTACTAACAGTAGTTGTGGAACCCAATGTCCCAAAGTTAAGGCCTTCAAATAAGTTCAACATAATGGCGGCAGCGACGGAAAGGCCTCACCCGCAGGTCTTACGGTTTAGTGGGAAGCACCCAGCCGGCGGAGCAGGCCGTTAGCCACGATAACTGGGGCTTTCCTCCCATTAGCCACGATAACTGGGGCTTCCGACGGGCGTCTTTCTTCCTTTTTCTTCTTCCTTTCTCCGTTACTTCTTGGTCCGGCAGGGGGAGGGGGATCTCTTAGGCACGACGAGGGTCCTGCGTTCTTCCAGTCACTCCCCACTCTCTCATATGGCAAACCTTACAAGCCTGCAACGGCCAAAGCTTCACCGCTGCTCCTCCCACATTTCAGCAATCCGGGGTTGGTGTCGGCGAAGGCTTCCTCCAAACTTCCCCCAGCTCTGGTCGCTGGGAGGAGGAGAAGAGGAGCGCCGCCAGCGTTGAAGCTGGCTTGTTCCAATTTCTGGCAGCTTGCTTCGTTCCCCAAACTGCCTGTGGTGGTTCAAGAGGGGGGGAAGGTGGCAGGCCAGCATGGTGGAGGTGGAGGAAGAGCCAGTACCGGATCCATGGCAGCCCACCGTCCGGACTCCGGCAGGGCATTGTTCGGGCCGCCAAACAGCTGATTTATGAGGTATGGGGTTGCTTCGCTGCCCAGCTTGAAGGCGAGAAGTATGTTGTCAGAGAAAACTGCTGTTACTGCTGGCTGCAACGGGGAGGCCTGGCTGAAATGGGGTTAGCTGGGGCAGCTTGCTTTGTCGAAGCTGGCTTGTTCCAAATTCTGGCAGCTTGCTTCGCTCCCCAACTGCCGGCGGTGGCTCAAGGTGGGGGGAAGGCTGTTACATGTCATTACATGGTTGGACTTGATTTTACAACAGTTTTTACTGCAGTCATTAAACAAATCACATGATTAACCAAACCAGCTTGCTCAGTGTGAAATCAGCTGGGAAGGTCAAAAATTGCAGTCATATGACTGTAGGATGCTGCAACTATCATAAATGCGAACTGGTTGCCAAGCTCCTAAACTGTACACAAGTGGCCCTGGGGGTGGTGCAATGGCTGTAATTCTAAGGACAGGTTGCAAATCACTTTTTCCAAGGCTGTTGTGACTTTGAACTATCATTAAGTGAATGGCTGTATATCAAGGACCACTTGTATCTTGCTGTTCAACACAGGAACCCAGATATTCCCTGGCTGTTTGTTCCCCAACTGAACCACTCTGACTCTCGGAGACATTTCCTAATGTTTTCCCCTTTTCCTATTTTATTTATTTATTTTCCGGATTTGTATGCCGCTCCTCTCCGCAGACTCGGAGCGGCTCACAACATACAAATAAACAATTCAATATAAATCCGAAAAAAAACATTAAAAATAAACCCCACACATACTCCTCAGTCACACCACAATCAACAATCATCCCCAGGCCTGCCGGCAGAGGTAGGTTTTTAAATTCTTTCGGAAGGCCAGGAGAGTCGGAGAAACGCGGACTTCAGGAGGTAGTTGGTTCCAGAGGGTGGGCGCCACAACAGAGAAGGCCCTCCCCCTAGGGCCCGCCAGACGACATTGTTTCGCTGACGGGACCCGGAGGAGGCCGACCCTGTGCGCTCTCACCGGTCGAAGGGAAGTATATGGCAGAAGACAGTCCCGTAAGTATCCTGGTCCCATGCCATGAAGGGCTTTATAGGTAATAACCAACACCTTGAATTGGTCTCGGAGACCAATAGGCAACCAATGCAGCATGCGGAGAGTTGATGAAATGTGGGCACAACAAGGAAAGCCCACAACTGCTCGCGCAGCTGCATTTTGCACTAATTGTAGTCTCCGAACACTCTTCAAGGGTAGACCCATGTAGAGAGCGTTGCAGTAGTCGATCCTCGAGGTGACAAGGGCATGTGTAACTGTGAGGAGAGACTCCCGATCCAAGTAAGGACGCAACTGGTGCACCAGGCGAACCTGGGCAAATGCCCCCCTCGCCACTGCCGACAAATGATGATCCAATGTCAGCTGTGGATCAAGGAGGACTCCCAAGTTGTGAACCTTCTCTGAGGGGTTTATAGATTCACCCCCCAGGGTAATCAAAGGACAGATAGAAGTGTCCTTGGGAGGCATCACCCACAGCCACTCTGTCTTATCGGGGTTGAGCCTTAATCTGTTAACACCCATCCAAACCCTCACAGCCTCCAGACACCGGCACATCACCTCAACCGCTTCACTGATATGGCCAGGAGTGGAAATGTACAGCTGAGTATCATCAGCATACTGATGGTATCTCACTCCGTGGCAGTGGATGATCTCACCCAGTGGCTTCATGTAAATGTTAAAAAGTAGGGGGGAGAGAACCGAGCCCTGAGGCACCCCACACGGGAGTAACCTAGAGGTGGACCTCTGGCCCCCCACAAACACCGACTGCGACCGACCAGTAAGATAGGAGGAGAACCACCGTAATACGGTGTCCCCCACTCCCAATCCCTCCAGCCGGTGCAGAAGGATACCGTGGTCAATGGTATCGAATGCCGCTGAGAGGCCAAGAAGCACCAGGACAGAGGACTGGCCTCTATCCCGGGCCCACCAGAGATCATCCATCAGAGCGACCAAAGCAGTTTCGGTGCAGTAGCCAGGCCTGAACCCCGATTGCAGAGGGCCCAGATAATCGGCTTCCTCCAGAGACCACTGGAGCTGATGCGCCACCACCTTCTCGACAACCTTCCCCACAAAGGGAAGGTTGGAGACCGGACGATAGTTGGTCAAAATTACTGGATCCAGGGAAGGCTTCTTGAGGAGGGGGCACACAAGTGCCTCCTTTAAAGGAGCCGGGAAGGACCCCTCCCTCAAAGAAGCGTTGACAATCTCCTGGATCCAAGTACGTGTCACCACCCTACTGGCCGAAACCAGCCAGGAGGGACACGGGTCCAATAAACAGGTGGCAGAACTTACAGATCCAATGGCCCTGTCCACTTCCTCAGGCGTAACAGCCTCAAACTCACCCCAGATGACCGGACAAGAACATGCCCCTTTCCCTCAACTGAATCATTATCAGTCGACTCTGCTCCTATGGTATAAGGCCAGTGTTCCTCTGAGATTTGAGAGAGCAAGCTCTCACCTGTCCAGTCTTTCAGAAATGTTGATGTCTCCCCTCAGCTTTCTTATCTCAAGGATAATATCCTAGAGTCTCCAAGCAGTCCTGACCACCAAGGTCTGTCAAAGCTTTCAGGGTGGCATGATTTCACTTATTTCAATTATTTCTAAAACTTATATGCCGCCCTTCTCCTAGGACCCAGGGCGGCTTACAGATAATACAATAAAATTATAACAGTAAAATTAATCACATTCATACAACATACAAGCACAGTCAGCTCACATTTGGTGATGGAGGGACATTCCTAGGCCCGGGGCAGAGCACAGCTCATACGCCCCAAGCCTGTCGGCATAAATTTAGCAATTTCCAGAAAGCTAGGAGGGAGGAAGCAGTACGAACCTCTGAGGGAAGCTGGTTCCAGAGGGCTGGGGCAGCAATGGAGAAGGCCCTAGCCCTAGGCCCCACCAGATGACATTGCCTAACAGACGGGACCCGTAGGAGGCCAACCCTATGTGCCCTAACCGGTTGCTGGGATTCATGAGGCAGAAGACGGTATCCTGGTCCATTGCCATAAAGGGCTTTATAGGTCATAACCAACACTTTGAATTGTGTTCGGAGACCAATTGGTAGCCAGTGCAGCTCACGGAGGGCTGGAGTGATATGTGCATGTCTTAGGAGACCCAAGACGGCTCGCGCGGCCGCATTCTGGACTATCTGCAGTCTCCAGACATTCTTCAAAGGTTGCCCCATGTAGAGAGCATTACAGTAGTCGAATCTCGAGGTGACAAGGGCATGGGTGACTGTGAGGAGTGACTCCCGGTCTAAATAGGGCTGCAACTGGCGCACCAGGCGAACCTGGGCGAATGCCCCCCTCGCCACAGCCGAAAAATGATGTTCTAGACTAAGCTGTGGATCGAGGAGGACACCCAAGTTGCGAAACCTCTCTGAGCGGGACAAAACTTCTCCCCCCCAGGGTAATGGACGGACAGTTGGAATTGTCCTTGGAAGGAAGAACCCATAGCCATTCCGTCTTGTTGGGATTGAGTCTGAGCCTGTTGGCACCCATCCAGACCTCAACAGCCTCCAGGCACTGGTTCATCACTTCCACTGCTTCGCTGTAATGACGCGGGGTAGAGATATAAAGCTGAGTATCATCAGCATATTGATGATAACTCACCCCGTGTCGACGGATGATCTCACCCAACGGCTTCATGTAGATGTTAAAAAGCAGAGGTGAGAGAACAGACCCCTGCGGGACTCCACACGGAAGAGGCCTCGGAGCCGATCTCTGACCTCCTGCGAACACTGACTGCGACCGGCCAGAGAGGTAGGAGGTGAACCACCTAAAACGGTGCCCCGCACTCCAAGCCCCTCCAACTGGCACAGAAGGATACCATGGTCGATGGTATCGAATGCCGCTGAGAAGTCAAGAAGCACCAGGATAGTGGAATAACCTCTATCCTGGGCCCGCCAGAGATCATCGGTCAGCGTGACCAAAGCAGTTTCCGTGCTGTAACCGGACCTGAACCCAGACTGCTGAGGGCCCAGATAATCAGTTTCATTCAAGGACCGTTGGAGTTGGAGTGCCACCACCTTCTCAACAACCTTCCCTAAAAAGGGAAGTTTGGAGACTGGACGATAATTATTTAAAACTGCCGGGTCCAGGGAAGGCTTCTTGAGGAGGGGGCACACAAGTGCCTCCTTTAAGGGAGCTGGAAAGGACCCCTCCCTCAATGAAGTGTTAGCAACAGCCTGGACCCAGCTCCGTGTCACCTCCCTGCTAGCCGAAACCAGCCAGGAGGGGCACGGGTCTCTTTAATCAGTTCACACCCATTGTGTTGGGGACACTCAGCCTCTTACGAGATTCTTTCAAAAAGTAAATAAATAAGGAAGGAAGGAAGGATAATAAAGCAAAAAGGGGAAAGGAAGTTGTGCTTACTTCACTCCTGGTCTCGAGAGGGACAGCATCTCGCCAGTAGAGAGCAAAAAAGTGGCAAATAATATGGAAAGATGGGTCCAGCTGTGGATTCTGGGCTTGGTAGCCATTGTCCCTGGGAAAGGTGAGTTCAGAAGCGTAACTTTATGGTGCTACTGTCAAGAGGTTCATCTCATATCTAATCTCAATCTATACCCTTAAATTTCATTCTGTGAGTTCACCTTCTAGGTTTGTTTTTTTTGTCTCTGCATGTAAAGAATGGATTTCCCATGTAAACATCATAAAATATCTCAATACTTGACAGGCAATTTCAAGATTTGCTCTTAAAAGCTCTATCCAGAAATTTTCCAGTTCTACACGAGGAAATGTTTGTAATGTGAAGTCAATAGAAATGTCCATCAGTCATCCCATGGCAGTTCAAAGGCATTAGGAAGTATCCCTCCCCAAAAAAGATTCTAGGCCAGTCCAGTACTTGGATTGGAGGGGGGAAGTCTTTGCTGATTGTGACACAGAAGTCAGGCAGGTGTGACATCACCAGGATTTTGATGGAAATTTCTTATGTTAATAAAAACTTGCTGGGATTTGGAAAGCAATCAAGATTGTTTTGAAAAATTTGCTCACTCCAAAGTTGAGTTTTAGTTTAACTTTACTTTGAAGTTTAAAACTTTTAAGTTTATTTTGAAGTTATTTAGTACATTTGTACCTTACGGTGAAATATCAATGCCATTCAGATAAATCCAATATCACTACAATATCCCACTTTCTGCATTCAACCTAAGTTAAAAGAATCTTCCAATGGGAAAAGTGTGTCTCTTCTTGCGGTTCATAGAATCAAACCAACGTTTGTTGGTTTGTTGGCATCTCATTTCAGCAACGAGCTAGGTAGACTCCTTATTTCACAGTAAATATTTTGGTCTTACCTGTATAAAATCCATCATTTTAACTGTCTTGTTGAGTGCAGTTTTGAATTCTTAAGGGATGCATTTCACTGCAGTTTATGACTGCAAAGACAGCAGGGATTACCCTTAATATGCGGATGGTTTCAGATTGGCTGCCCTCTGGACTGTTAATGAATGTACAATGTAATGAATGTAAAAATGTACAAAAGGCCATTTTCTTCTTATCAAGTTCTACAGTTTCTTTTGGAATAACAGGTGATGTTTAATTTCGAGACATCTTTGTAATTTTGCAATATTCAGACTGATTGCTATCCAATATTTGCTCACATTCAGTACCAACTTTGCATTTCTTGTCCATAAAGTCAAAAAAACAAAACCAAAGCAAAAACCAAAGCAAGTGCTCTTCAATTCCATCTCTCAAGAGAGATGAAATTTAAAAAAAGATTGTTATGTTTCCTCCTCATCTTTAAAAATTGGAAGTGTGCAGAGAAGAGCAACAAAGAAGATAAAGGGTTTGGAGGCTAAATTGTATGAGGGAGCTAGGTATGTTTAGCCTATCAAGGAGAAAGATTGGAAGGGGGGGCCATGATAACTGTTTTTCAGTATTTGAGGTACTGATTCAGAGAAGAGGGGACTATCTTATTCTTTAAAACACCTGAAGGGAGAACAAGAAGTAATATGTGAAAGCTTGTTAAAGAGAAATCCAATCTAGAAGTGAGAATTTTTCTGACAGTGAGAAAAATTAATCAATGGAGCACCTTACCTCCTGGACTTGTGGATGCTCCACACTAGAGGTTTTCAAAAATAGACTGGACAACTATGTGACCAGGATAGAATAAAGTTGGACTAGAAAACCTCTATCATTCTATATCCCAAACCTGTAAGGTCTCTGGATGGAGGAAAAAAGAATCCTCCTTGCAGCAGCAACACCCACCTCAGTGTTTGCAGACTAGAATCTGAACTAGTTGCTATAATAAAAAAAAGATCACTGAGGAATGAGGACTGTGTTCCTCAGCTGAATCTTTCTTATTATAACAGAATAACAAAAAAAGACCTTGGAGGTTTTCTAGTCCAACCCCTACTCAAGCAGGACAAATGGCCATCCAGTCTCTTCTTAAAAGCCTCCAGGAATGGAGCACCCACAACTTCTGGAGGCAGGTTGTTCCACTGGTTAATTGTTCTCACTGATAGGAAATTTCTCCTTAGTTCTAGGTTGGATCTCTCTTTGTTATAATTCCACCTGTTACTTCTTGTCCTGAGGTGTTTTGGAGAATAAGTAGACCTTCTTTGTGGCAGCCCCTCAAATATTGGAAGATGCTATTATGTCATTCCTAGTCCTTCTTTTCACTAGACTAGACCTACTCAGTTCCTGCAACCCTTCTTTGTATGTTTTAGCCTCCAGTCCTCTAATCATCACTTCCTTGCATCTTGTTTGTTACTTGCAGATGATAAAGGAAGGCCGTTTGGCTGTGGTTCTTCTTTTGGCTTAAGGGGAAATCAGGGAGAAGCAAAATTCCTCTGATTTCTTTGGTCTGGGCACAAATCAAAGAATGATTAGACAAATGAATAGCCCTTTTGGTGACTGAGGCTTTTTCTGCTGCCTTCCTGTTCTCTGAGCCAACAGAATCTCTCTTTCTCTAACCAAGTTCACAATGCAGGAGCCCCCCCCCGCAATAACTCATTCTGCACCCTGTTCCAGCATCACAGCTTTTCTTTCTTTTTCATTTTTCTCTTCTTGCTTCACAGTTTGATTTAGATCAGGAATAGGTAACCCTTTTCTGCTCAGTAAATGCAGAGGTATTTTTTAGTTTTCATGCTCCGGGGAGTCCACAGGGCACGGTCACAAAAACCAAGATGGTACAACTGAAAACTCCAAGTGGCTTTTATGTGATCAAACCATCGCATATGCTTTTTGACTCTTGAGTGTAGTAAAATTATAACAACAGCAACTGTAAGTGTATCTACTCCTGACTGATTCTTGCAAATAAAGTAGGTTGTGCCAAATGTACAGAAAATGATTGCTGTGGAGGATACAAGTTAGTGGAAGGGCAGCTGATGCTATCTGTGAGATGTAAGAGCTAAAGGAAAATGTGCGAGAAAGCAATCCTTGCCTGACAAATTTCTCCTCCTTTAGCCTTCGATGAGACAATGAAACAGTCTCTACTCCCCTGCAGCCTTTCTTCTCCTGAGAATGTTGCATTCACCTTCTGGTGTCAGCAGCATCTAAATCTTCTGCTTACATTCCTCCTCCTTCTCCAGCTGCCCTGGATTTGACTGGCATCCACATTGTCAACGGGATCTGGAGAGCTCCGGCCACTTTGCCCTGTGTGTATGAACCTTCCCATGATTTCAAGCAGCTCAAGGTGACTTGGAAGTTCTTCCTGCCAGGCGAAGCTCCTCGTTCTATCTTGCTGCATGATGCCTACGGGGACCACATCTTCTTGGTTGCATTCAGAGACCGAGTCAACATTGCACAGAAGCCCTCTGGAGATGTTTCTCTCCACATCAAGGAACTTGAAATGACTGATATTGGTTCTTTCATTTGCTTAGTTGAGTGGGAAGCCCAAAACATGAGCAGAATCACTAGAGAAAAGACCCTCCAGCTCAAGGTGGTAAAAGGTAATCTTAGGCAGAAATGTGTCAGTCTGGCTGCAGGGTGTCCGGAGACCCTCATGCAAAAACCCACAAGGCCTTTTGCTTAATTTTATAGCATTCCATTTTGATTTAGTTATTTCTTTTCTGGTGTGCTCTTTCTCAAGAATTTCAAAGCTATGAGAAGAATTTAGGTGAAAGAAGGATGCATCATAACCACAAATCTGACTCTTCCTCAGAAGCAGAAGCAGCACAGCTTTGCTTTGAATATTCATACTTTTAATTTTCCACTTACAAAGAAAATGGTAGTTAGAGTCAGGAAGGACTCTCAGCTTCTCTTTGAATTAATAAGGCCTGGGATCCATATTTCCTTTTCATTGATGAGCTTGCAATTCCACCTTTGTTTAGGTCTTAATTGCTACAGGTACTTTGAGAAAACTTAGCAAGTCTTCTGCTCTCTAGTTCCAGCCTCCAAACCAGTCATTAAAGCCAGCAGCCAGGAATCGGTTCTGCCCAGTGGGACCCAGATGAATCTGACCTGCTCAGCCAATGGATCTCTGCCCATCAACTACCGATGGTACAAAGAAGGCCCTGGGGGAGAAGCCGAGGAGCTGCAGAAGGGCACCGTGCTGGCCTTTGATGACCTGCAGGTGTTGGATTCTGCCAGATACTTCTGCACAGCTGAAAACAGGCTTAATGTACAAAAGGAGCAGAGCATCTCCTTTCAGCTGACAGTGAAAGGTAAGGATGCTTCAGAAATGTCACGTCATGTAAAGGATCGCATTCAGGGTTGGATGGTCCATGGAAAATGTTTTCCTCACACCCACATCTTTATGAAGAGGTCCAGGCTCTTAATTCTGTTTATTAATACAGTACAGGCAATCCTCACAACCATTCATTTGACACCATTCAAAATTACACCAGAAAAAGCAACTGTCACAGAATGGTTATGTGATCAAAATGTAGGCAGCTGGCAACCAGCATGTAGCTATGATGACTGCAGTGTCTCAGGGTCATGTGCTCACCATTTGCAACCTTCCCAGCTGGCTTCTGAGGGGGGAGGGGGGAACCAAGTTCACCTAACATGCAAAATGCATGATTCACTTAACAACCATGGTAAAAAATAGTCATAGATTCAGGCATAACACACTTAGTAACCATCTTGCTTAGCAAGAGAAATTGTGGTCCCAACTGCGGTTGTAAGTCAAGGACGAGCTGTAGTGGAAGCAAACCTAGGTCAGATTCATACATGTTTGTACAGGATTTGCTTTAGCATGAACTATTGAACAAACCATAACTGGTTTGGTTGACATCACATGCTAAGAACTAAAGCTTGGTTTAAACATCATAACAGCCAGGGGCTAAACCAAAAGCAAGCAAAGCACATTGTGCCTTTCTAATTTGTGTAAATGACCTGTTTTCCTACTGGTGCTACAAGTTCAGGCATATATGGAAGCACCAGTTCACAGACAGGCTTTAGGTTTGTATGTTCCCACCTCAGGAGCTCAAACAAAGGGCGTAGCTCCCTCTTCCTATTTTTCTTTATAACAGGAAGCAGCAAAGAAGGTCAGTTTAAGAGGCCCAAAATCATCCAGCAAGCTTTTCTGGCTCTGAGTGGACCTGAATCTGGGTCTCTCAGGGCAGCTCCACCATCTTCATCATTCCCACACTTGATGCCTGCTCCAAACTTTCTTTTCTGGTGACTTTTCCAAAAGTACCTGAAAGATAATCCTCTGGTATAGGACTGCCACCATTTCTGTGGTTTGCCAAAAAGAAGGGTAAGTTGGACAGGAAGTAGCTTGTTTGGCTACTAGTCCAATGAAGCATTTACCAGTTACACCAAAACTCATCTCTCATATTAGGAGCATTTTGTATCTCTGAAGATAGGCCATCATTGAAAGGGCTGAAGGGAAAACAAATCAGTAAGATCAGATTATGAGGTTTTGCAGTCAAATCATAGTGTTTTAATTCTTTCTTCTTCTGGGTGAATTCACATATCCAGGGAAAGGAGGAGATGAATAAACTCAAGATGATGACCACAACCATGCAATTGAAGCCACTGCTTTTTTTGACAACACATGGAACAAACAAGCCAAGTCTTGATTGTGTGGTTGCAGCCCCTATCTTGAATGTTTACCCATCTCCTGTAGGCACTCTTGAATCAAGCAGCCATCTTTTGCTAATGAGTAGTATTAATCTTCAAGTGGAATGGCAGGAAAAGCCTTTACCAAACAGTTCGTTCCCTGAGGGTCTGCCCAAGCACCCCCAGTTCCTGGGAGCCGTGAGGCGGGCAGCAACTCTGCTTCATTTCCCTTCTAGATGCCTCTGAAGTCTCCACTGGAGGACCAGGTGCTGAGTCAGGGGGACACCAAACAGGTGGGTTGCTCAGTGGCCATTGAAATGCAGTGGCTGCATTGGAAGTGTGGGCATGGGAGGCAGGGGGGCCCATTGTCCCTGAAAGCCCATGTAGCTGATCTCATGTCATGTGAGGCTTATAAAAGGGGGGGAGATTTGACCAAGCACTTTGACTCCCAAGGGCACCCCAATTTCTTCTGTCATTCCTATCTCTGTCTCTGTAAGGGAGGCTCCCACCTATTTCGGAAGATGCTCAATTAATCTGCATTTCACATTCCGGCAGAAATAGGGACGCCAGTCTGGAACTTTGTAGCAGGAACCTCCAGGAGGCTTGAAGTGACCCACACCAAGACAGGTGAGGGACTACAACCTTTCCCCAGCCTGGTATTTCCATAGCCCCAATGCCACTGGTGGCCCGCTGGAAATGGGGGTGCTTTTGGTCCTGTACCTGGAAGGTGAGATGGAGCACAGCTGTCCACAGGGAGAGGGTTAAAAAAGTCAAGATGGTGGCTACAGTTATGCAATACACACAAACAGGTGTTGGAATTGATGACATGGTTGTGGCTTCCAGCTTGACTTTTCTGAATACCTGGAACAGAGAAAGCCTCAGCACTAGGCACAAGGCACAATGACCTCACATGTGCCATGGTATCATTGCACAGTGCTATAATTGGCATCATTTGAATGTTGCTTTCATCTTGTATAACCATCACTTCCTTCCCCTCCCTCCTTGGACACCAGCTTTAGATCAGGGCCTGGCTTTCCACTGAGATTTATTTAACAAAGTAAAACAAAATAATAATCTCACACAGTGGGTCTTGTCAGCTGATGTTTATTCTGGTCAGGTCATGGTTCCAATAGACAGGGCCAAATAAATCAGAACTCTGAGACTGAAGGCTTCCTCAAAAACATGTTTATTAGATACAAAATATTGGCACGGTCAAAAGTGAAACCAAGTCTGAAATTCTCTCCAAAGAATTACACTATTACAAAGTCAAATTTCCCACCCCAGTGCTGTGCAAGCAGTTATGTTCCCCAATAGAATAGTTTGGCGGGCTTTCTAACACCCTGCCCAACCCTGCCTAACATAACCAACAGAATGACCTTGGTTCTTACAGGACACAGAATTGTTTAGACTTATCAAAGATACTCTGCACCCCCTCCCATTCATGTGGCAATTTCGAACAAGCAAGATAGCTGCAGCTTGATTCACTGTAGAGTTGACAGGTTAATGTAGTTTTGAATTTCCACAGAGATCATTTACAGCAGTGTTTCTCTCAATCTTGGCAACCTGAAGATGGAAGTATTATAACTCCCAGAATTCCCCAGCTAGCAAACCCATCTGAAAGTTGCCCTGGTTGAGAAACACTGAACTAGAGGATGTGGCCTCCAGTAAAGCTGCTTTCCTGGATGGTTCAGGCATTGTAACATCTAATTCATGGATGGGAGTGCTATTTGTGCCCAGCCCAAAACTCAGGTGACCTTACCTGCTTGCAGGGAGAGAGTCAGCTGTCCCCTGAGTTGCCATCTCCCCCAGGGTTGACAAGAGAAACAGACGAGAAGGCTCCTTAACCCTGTGGGAAAGTTTATGGTCCTGCAAATCCTTGCCCAGGAGCAGGTGGGGACATGCCCCCTGCTGTTCCTGGGGGCCAGTAAGAGCAAAACTGGTCCCCATCCTCAAACAGCCTCCGTGGTATGGATTGTGCTGGAAGAAGCAGGGATTCCCCCCCCTTCAGGAGTGGAAGTAGAGGCTGCCCCTGTGATGGGTCAGGGGGAGTAGAAGGGGCGTGATCTATTTATGTCCTCCAAATGTCACCTCCAGTCAGCAATGAATGTGCAGAAGAGCCCATAAGTTGTATGTATGGGCTGACTCTGGCCTCCACTGGCTTCCCTTAGCTAACCCCTAACAGCTCTGGATAGTTCTGTTCAACCACCTCTTGCCTGCAGAGTATGCCATGGTGGTGGAGCAGTTACCTCTCTGCCAAAAAAGATCCTTTGCTCTATCCTTGGAGCAGACCACCTTTGGGTCTCTGGGGATGGGGGCATCATCTTAGCACTACAGGTGGGGCAGCGGGCACAAAAGCTTCCATTGTGCAGCCTGGATCTCACTGGCTTTAGTTCCTTCCTGCTGACTTGGACTCTCTGGCTTATCTCCCAGATGGAATGGTGACTTCATCCACAGCTTTTGGGAACTCTTCAGGACAACAGAGGAAAAGTAAGAAGAAGGAAAAGTTGGGGACCACCTATGTCACTGGAGGTGGGAAGAAGGCAGGCAATGAGTTAGAGCAGTGTTCTGCTAAAGGCGGCCACTTTAGAATGTGTGGACTTCAACTCCCAGAATTCCACACATCTTAAGGTGGTCAGGTTTGAAAAACTCTGCTCTAGAGCACTCTTTATCTACTGCTGGTTATAAGATGTCATGAGCACTTTTGGTGGCAAACTACTACTACAAACATTCCTTCTCCCTCTTCTATTTGCTGGCCAATGCTCTAAAAGGAAAAGAAAAAAAGACATTAACAATTGAAAACTATCCAGGATGCCCTGATGCTCATTATGGGATCTACTTAGTATCATTTTAAAAAATTAATTAGAACTGCCAGGAGAGTTTGCAAGATGGATGCAGCGCTGTGCAGGAATTGAAACCTGATGTTTGTATGGGGATGTGACACACAAGGGTTGGGCTTCAATCTTGATGCAGGTTTTACTCCTCTCTGCAGATACCTCTGGAATTGACCATTTTGATATCACAACTTTGCCATCTTTGAAATCTCCTACGCAAGAGAAAAAAGATGTGTTTTTTTACAGACAAAAAAATACAACCAATAGACCTCTGACTATTTATTTTCACTTTTAAAAAAGTTCTGGGCAATGGTGAACATAGATAATGAGAAATGCTAGGACTATGAGTAAAATGCAGATTTTATGGTACAAAGAACCTGATAATTCTTCCAAGTTGTTATTGTTCACCTACACAAAAGAAGGGATGGCATTAGTGCTAACTATGCAGGCCTCTGTCTTGCAAAGATGGCAAATAAATTTAACTTTTTCATATTCAATGGCTCATGGGCTGGCGGCTATCCTGGAGAGTTTATATTTATGGCAGGGACCAAAACTAGCACCATTGATTACAGTATATCCTAACCTCTATGGACTTACTACATTACATTGAAATTTTTGAAGTTCTACCTTATCTAGAAAGTGACCATCTACCACTATGTATACACATGAAGCCCTTTATCTAGCAGATGCCCTCCGAGGACTGTTTTATTCCTGCAATTTCTACAGCAGGCCTAACAAGATGATGGGTCAAATGGACCCAACAACTTGACCAGAAGATAAGGGGAGCCCTATCAGAGAACAACTTTCAAAAAATCCACTTAGCCTTTGTATCAGCAACCTACTCAAGATTTATTAGAACTATATAAAAACCTAGTTCATGAGCTACAACCACTACTAGCACATGACCAAAACTTCTCAGGTAAGAGGCCCTGCATTGCCTACAAACCATGGTTTGATAAGGATTGTGTAGAAGCCAAAAAAGCTCTTACCTTGGCATATAAGGTGTACAAAAGTAAGACTGGAAATGGCAATAAAACAACTCTGAAACATCAACTCACACTCAAAAAACAGTTTTTAAGCAGTTGATTGCTTAAGAGACAAGACACAATGTCTTCCTGGGAACAGTTTATTGAGGCAGGAAAACAAAAGAACTCTTCTTTATTCTTTATTCTTAAGCCTCTAATAGCTTGCCACTCTGAAAGAATCTATACCCCATTAGACTCCCATATACCTCCTACAACCTGGGAACTCCACTTTTGGAGAATGTATGAGACCCCTCCAGTGAGAGAATAAGGTATACAATGAAGGATTTACCTGAGAGGCCTCCAGTTTCAGAGTCTGAAATTAAATCCCTCATTGGCCAACTCAGGACCTGGAAGGCTCCAGGAGCTGACTTCATTTCTGCTGAACTACCAAAGAACAATATGGAATGGTGGATACCAGTCCTGGCGGTGCTATTCACTTATATAGACTCCTCTGGCCATGTCCCAGAGGATTGGGGCTTAGCAATTGTGGTCCCAATTTATAAAAATGGAAAGAGAGATGACCCTGCCAATTACAGACCAATAAGTCTGCTAAATATAATCAGCAAACTCTATGTCAAACATCTCCAAGAACGTGATTGCTGAAGGGGAGAGGCACCATAGATCAGTGCTTAGTTCTCCATCATTTGATTGAAAAATATGTATCAAATAGATCTATATCATTATATGCTGCATTTACAGTATAAATCTCAAAGGAAAGGAGGGATGATTTTGTATTTAGGGATAAAATTTAAACTAGCATTTCTGGTTTTGTTAGAGTTGTGTTGGTTGGGAATATGAACACATGCAGATAATGTGATGTTGTGCAGATAATGTGATGTTGTTGGCTGAGAATCCAAATGATTTTCAGCAAATATGGTATAGATTGTATGATCCAGCAAGGACTGTGGACCTAACCATTAACTGATCAAAGATTAAGATAGTTTTATGAAAAGAAAATGATGAAAAACCAGATCAAGTAGATTAATTTTGTGTGATAGAATGTTTACTAAGATGGACAGAAAAATTTTAAGATGCACAAAATGCAGTAGAAAATGCATAGCCTGTAATGAAGATCTGCTTAAAGAAGCAAAGATTTCTATCTGGATGCGTTCAACAGGCAGGTGAAAGTTGGCTAGGTCAGGAGACAAGTAAGTTGAATGCCCTGGGAGTGGGCTTCTTCAAGTGGTAAAACAGGAAGAGACGGGATCAAGAATGATCAGGCCCTGAGTACAAAAGTGAGTAACAAATATGAACTTTGATTTGATCTTAGCAAGAGAATGGATGAGAAGTGCATGGCAAAACAAACCTGAGCAGAAAAAATGAAGGGAAGAAGAAGACTGAGAAGAGCATGAATGGACAGAAGTTGGCTGATTGTTTCAGGAGGCAGTATATTAAGTCAATTTATTAAGTGTGAACCTAGTCTGCATGTTTCATTCTGCCTCACCCATGGTTCCTGAACAACCATGTGCCTATTGCACAAACCAAATACTATGATCACCAGTCCAAGAAAGGATACTGGTCCATTTTCTCAACAGTCTTCCCCAACCTTCTGGCCTCCAGATGTGGACAATACTCATTCAGCTGCTTTTCTGATTACAAAGTGCCCATGAAATAGCTTCTTTTCTCTTCTTCAGTTGTTACTCTGAGTTGCAAAGAGGCCACATCAAGGCTGCTGGAGAGGCCTCAAAACCCTCAGGCTGTTACAGTGCAGGACCCTGTTATTATTAATAATTTCCAAAGCATATCTAATACTGCAAGTCAAATGGCCAATCAAAAGCTATCCAGTAGACATCAGCTGGGCAACAGGTCCTGTTGGTTTGCATCAATTATCTTAAAGATAAATGGGAAACTTGATGGAAATCTCCATTTCTGCTGTTTCATTCCAGCTCCCGGTCCTCAGAAGAAGGCTCTCCCACTGTATGTCATCATCCTGATTGCTGTGCTCTCTGCAGCTTTTACCCTTATGGTCATCTCTGTGGTCTTTTGCAGAAGGAGAACTAAGAGTGGTGAGTTGTGGGTGCTCATTTTCTCAGATTGGGGATCGGGGACAATAGTAAAATAACTTGGATTTCAGGAATCAGAAGTGTGGAGCAAATTAGGAACAAATTGCTCATAGTGAATCTCTGGACAGTCCAAAGTAGCACTTATAGACTAAATTTAAGATCACAAATTCTGAATTCTAAAGAGGAAATCTTAAAAGTAGAAATCTTGTGCAAGATTTCAAATATGTGTGGTGGTGGGTGAAAACTGGCTTGTAATCATGTGAGTGAACATTTCAAGCATGCCAAGTGAAATATCAGAACACAGAACATAGAATAACAGAGTTGGAAGGGACCTTGAAGGTCTTCTAGTCCAACCCCCTGCTCAAACTGGAGACCCTATATTATTCCAGACAAATGGCTGTACAGTCTCTTCTTGAAAGCCTTCAATGATGGAGCATCCTCAACTTCTGAAGGCAAGCTGTTCCATTAGATGATTGCTCTCACCATTACAAAATTTCTCCTTAGTTCTAGGTTCTAGTTCTCCTAGGTTAGTTCCCATCCACTGTTTCTTGTCTTGCCTTCTGGTGCTTTGGAGAATAAGTTGACCCCCTCTTCTTTTGTAGCAGCCCCTCAAATATTGGAACACTGCTGTCATGTCGCCCCTAGTCCATCTGACCACAATACAATGTTAATAAACACAAGCACAGCACCAACACTCTGCTATCAAGGACAAGTTTAAGAGACTGCTGGGCTTTGATCAATTCAAAATAGGACACGATAACAGTTGCCATAGAAATTGTCCATCCTGATCGCCAATTATCCAGTTGTTTTAATTTGTTTTGTTCTGTTCTATTTCATTCCATCTTACCTTCTTTTTTTTTTTTACAGTTTTGTACTTGCATTTTAATTTAATGGTAACTTTGTTTTCTCAAAATAAAAAATCATTAAAATGCTGTTTCTTTTTCAGATAATATTTATGAAGTAACATAGTAAGTAATCATCATATCCTGGGATTGCAATAGTGAAGTGTGTTGACCAGATATATTCTGGAGAGCTGAGTGTAAATAACTGACTTGGTGAAAAAAGGCTGAGCCTGCAGTTCCCATTTCAGGTGAAGAAAGGAAATGCATAGAAGAATCCACTTGAATGCCTGGAAAAATAATACTACCTTCCTGAATTGCAAGTGAAACCCTGTCCTAATTAAACACGTAGAGTTCATACAACACATTAAAGAACAAAGGGAAAAAAATTAAAACCAGTCAAGCGTTTGCACAACGTGAAAATTGCACATTGTGGGATTTAGTTGACCTGGGTTAAGAATGTTGTGCAACACAGCCACAATGACAGCCACAGTGATATTGGTGCTGAAAGAGCTGAGGGTGTTTTCTAGCACGATCCCACCAGCATGTCCTGGGTGGGGCACGTGGCACTGCAATTCAGCAATAACCAAAGAGTCACAGATTTCATCCTTCTATGCAAGAGATCATTGGAAGATGCAGTTGTCTCTTATTGCTACTTTTGCAGAAGACATGGTAGGCTTGCCTCAAGTGAC
This sequence comes from Bothrops alternatus, assembly GCA_034064705.1. Lineage (NCBI taxonomy): Eukaryota > Metazoa > Chordata > Lepidosauria > Squamata > Viperidae > Bothrops > Bothrops alternatus. The sequence continues at coordinate 1,794,743 of JARGCV010000078.1, read as the reverse complement.
CGTAAGGCCAGCAGTGTGCCTCAAGTGTCTCAGTCACTTTAACTGGTGTGGCTTTCTCAGCATACTGGCTGATAAATTCTGGCAATTGGTCCACACCTCTTAAAGTGACTGAGGTTGGGACACACTGTGCTAGATGCTGCATCCATACTTGCAGTGAACCACAGCATAATCAGTCCCTTCCCCCCGACTTATTTATTTATTCATTCTGTTATGCCCCTATGTTCTTGCCTTCATTTAACCTCTGGTGTCCGAGTAAAAGAGGAGGCTTATGTTATCCTTAACTGAGCCATTTCTGAGTGAGACGGGCAATGAAGAAATAGGAAAGCAAACAAGCAAGGCAGGACTTTCTGTTGGTGGACTTTTCTGCCCCTCCAGGATGGGCCCAGTGCTCTTAAAAGAGGCTTCCTGAGCTTTCTTGGGTTGATGTAGTAGTAGTAGTAGTAGTAGTAGTGGTGGTGGTGGTGGTGGTAGTAGTAGTAGTAGTAGTAGTAGTAGTAGTAGTAATAATAATAATAATAATAATAATAATAATAATAATAATAATAATAATAATAATAATAATAATAATGGAAGGGACCTTGGAGGTTATCGAGTCCAACCCCCTGCTCAGGCAGGAACCCTACACCATTTCAGACAAATGGCTGTCCAGTCTCTTCTTAAAAACTTCCAGTGTTGGAGCATTCACTGCTTCTGGAGGCAGGTTGTTCCATTGGTTAATTGTTCTAACTGTCAGGAAGTTTCTCCTTAGTTCTAGGTTGCTTCTCTCCTTGATTAGTTTCCATCCGTTGCTTCTCGTCCTGCCTTCAGGCACCTTGGAGAATAGCTTGACTCCCTCTTCTTTGTGGCAGCCCCTGAGACATTGGAACACTGCTATCATGTCCCCCCTCATCCTTCTCTTCGTTAAACTAGACATACCCAATTTCAGCAACCGTTCCTTATATGTTTTAGTCTCCAGTCCCCTAATCATCTTTGTTGCTCTTCTCTGTACTCTTTCTAGAGTCTCAACATCTTTTTTACATCATGGTGACCAAAACTGGATGCAGTATTCCAGTATTACCAAGGCTTTGTAAAGTGGTATCAACACTTCACGTGATCTTGATTCTCTCCCTCTGTTAATGCAGCCCAGCACTGTGTTGGCTTTTTGGGTAGCTGCAGCACACTGCTGGCTCATATTTAAGTGATTGTCCACTAGGACTCCGAGATCCCTCTCACAGTTACTACTATTGAGCAAGGTACCCCCTGTACATTTGGTTTTTCTTGCCTAAATGTAGAATCTTACTTTTTTCACCATTGAATTTCATTTTATTAGATAGCGCTCAGTGTTCAAGTCTGTCCAGGTCCTCCTGTATCTTAAGCCTGTCTTGTGGAGTGTTGGCTATTCCTGCCATCTTGGTGTCATCCGCAAATTTGATGAGTTCCCCATCTATCCCCTCATCCAAATCATTGATGAAGATGTTGAAGAGCACTGGGCCTAGAACATAGCCCTGGGGCATCCCACTACACACTTCCCTCCATGTAGATGCAGTTCCATTGAGGACCACATGCTGAGTACGGCCGGTCAGCCAGCTATGAATCCATCTGGTGGTGATGCTGTCTAACCTACATTTTTCTATCTTATCAAGTAGTATGTTGATGTCCCACTGTGGCTGTGTTAACACCCTTAACCCAGGTCAGCTAAATGCTCACAATGTGCAGTTTCCACTTTGTCCAAAAACTGAATTGGTTTGTGTGTTCGTTCATGTGTGCGTTTATGCATGCCTTAATATGTGGTGTGAGCCCTGCCTGTGTGGCCAGTGAATGGGATCACTTATATTGTTCAAACCAGCAAAGAGATTAAGTTGATCTTGCTGAATTGTGTTGCATGAATCCAGTTAATAGTTTTGTTGCAGGCTATGCAAGATTTTAAAAATTGCATTTCACCAGTTTTCTTTTTCTTTTTCAAAAGGCTGGATAATTTCAACCCATAATTTAGTTTGCCATAAGAGTTGACCATTGCACCAGATCTGGGACTATACCCTAAAATCAGTGTCTTCACATTCAGCTTTTACTTTAGATCACAACAGTCCACCTCTTGTTACATACCCTGTTTCCCCGATAGTAAGACAAGAAAGTGTGACCCTGTCTTGCTTTAGGGGAAACACGGTAGTAAATGCAGCTAGATTGTCACCCATCGTTATGGGGGCTGAGAGTGATTTGAGAAAACCGTATCTCCCTACATATACATTTCTTATTTCCCCCATACAAGCTTCTTATTCTTTTCTCTTTCTCCTCTCTGGTTGCCCCCCTCTCTCTGTGCGTGTATGCGTGCGTGTGTGCATGTTTTTGAGAGGAAAAGCAGAAGGCAAGTGGGATCAGGGTAGTTTGTACTGGACAAATGTCACTAAGTTACCCTTTGTGCTTTTTAAAAGCAGAACTGCGGGTGTCAAAATAGATCATGTTCTCTGCAAGGCAGCTGATAATTGAGGCAGGCAGGCTAATTGCAGAGGCAGCAAATGGGAATCTTTCTGAGTCAGCCCTACAAAAATTGTGTTGTGCAATGGCATCTTTCACCAGGCTTACATTTCCTGGGTAAGTGGAACACCCTGTCTTGCATGCCTAATTTCACCATCTTCTGTTTAATTCAGCAACAATAATGCCCTCACCCTGGGCAATGAAGACATCCCAGCCAGTCCAGGGGTCGACAGTATCTGCGTGTATGAGGAACCGAATTCAAGTTTTGGTAACAATTACACTATGGAGCCGACCAAAGCTGCTGAGTACGTGGTAATGGGTGAAAAGATGGACAATGAATATGAGATCCTTGTAGCTGAGAAGCAGTTGGGGAACTGATGGCCAACTAGTAAAAGGAAAGAGTAGATCTTGCTACATCTTCAAGAGCTGAGTTTTGAAGGACATTCATCTTGGCCCCTCCACATGAACACATATCAACTTGCCTTATCTGAACAGGGTCCTCCTCCTCCCAACTGGGGGTTCTCCTGTATGGACCTCCAAATGGGCTTCTTTCAGCCTAGCAATTCCACCCACCCAGTAGCAGATGCTTAAGACTTTTCTCCCTGCCCAAGAGAAGCTGATGCAGGGCTGGGCAAAATGTCAATTCACCCTCCCCTCATTTCTCTGTTTCTCCTTGCAAATTTGGCAGGTTTGGTTTGTTGAATGGGAGTTCTTTGGACTAAAAAATGTTGACACTAAAATGTGCATTTATTTGAATTTTTTGTTTGCAGTTTGCCTAGAATACACTATCTGTACTCCTCCATCTGATCAAAAGCACATTTGTCCTAATATAAACATTATAAACATTTTGAACCGATGAATCACACTGCAAAACATCAGGAAATGGTAGCTTTGGGGTTATTGCTTAAATTAGCAATAATTAGGTTGAAATTAGGTTTTTTTTCCCCCCTTCTCTAATTGGCAGACAAATACTGCAGCTTTTTCTGTCCTGCATTCAAATATTTTCCTAGGCTTGTTTTTATTCATTGGCCTATTTTAAAGCGAAATAATCTAATATTGACTAAGAGGAAAGAATTCTTTGGCAGAATTCTGTAGATGAATGGATCTCAACTCACAGAATTCCTCAGCCAGCATATTGTTTGTAAACTGCCAAAATCATTTATGTGAGATAGCTGGTATAGAAATTTGATAAAATAAACACTGCTCTACAGAAGGGCAGAACATGTAGGCCCCTTTCGGATTAATATGAAGTTGGATTCCAGAGTGTTGGTATTGAATGAAGCAGAGTCTCTTAGGATTTGGGATTTGAGAAGGTGAAAGTTGGTAGCAACCACTGAGCATTTGATAAACACAATGAACAGGGATGATCATGGGGGTTTTGTGTCTCTCTGTGTTAAAGGAGTGAAGTTGAGGCTTCAGCTGCACAATCAAAGCCTGCCCCTTTAATAGAGGTGTTGTGATCAAAGCCTCACACCGCTGGATATCCATAAAAAAGGGGGCAGGGCTTCAATTGTCCAGCTGAAGCCCCTCTTTCGGATTTTTTAAAGCTGCTACTCCCTATGGATGTCCCAGTCTTTCAATTAGTCAGGCACAGACTCTTGTGTGTTGTTGGCTTGGCAATCACCTAGGAAGGAGCTTGTGTGGTTGTGCTGATGTCCTTCAGGAAGAGCTTTCTCCTTTGCTGGATTCACTGCCCTCCTGCCAATGCTCTTAGAGAAGAATCTTTATCTTTCTTTATCTTTATTTCGACTTATATGCCGCCCTTCTCCCCAGACTCAGGGCGGCTCACAACAGAAATACAACTACAAAAATATAAGTAATTTAAAATAATATTACAATATAAAACTATAAAACTATACTCACTCATACAACATACACTCCCAATCAAAGGCCCAGGGGCAGAGCGCAGTGAAAGAACTAAACACCCCCAAGCCTGTCTGCATAGATGTGTTTTTAAAAGTTTGTGGAAAGCTAGGAGGGAAGGAGCAGTACGAACCTCTGAGGGAAGTTGATTCCAGAGGGCTGGGGCAGCAACAGAGAAGGCCCTAGCCCTAGGTCCCGCCAGACGGCACTGTCTAACAGACGGGACTGGTAGGAGGCCAACCCTGTGTGCCCTAACCGGTCGCTGGGATTCATGAGGCAGAAGACGGTCCCGCAAGTATCCTGGCCCATTGCCATATAGGACTTTATAGGTCATAACCAACACTTTGAATTGTGTTCGGAGACCAACTGGCAGCCAGTGCAGCTCACGGAGGGCTGGAGTGATGTGAGCATGTCTTGGGAGACCCAAGACGGCTCGCGCAGCCGCATTCTGAACCACCTGCAGTCTCCGGACATTCTTCAAAGGTTGCCCCATGTAGAGAGCATTACAGTAGTCGAATCTCGAGGTGACAAGGGCATGGGTGACTGTGAGGAGTGACTCCCGGTCCAAATAGGGCCGCAACTGACGCACCAGGTGAACCTGGGCGAATGCCCCCCTCGCCACAGCCAAAAGATGGTATTCTAAACTTAGCTGTGGATCGAGGAGGACACCCAAGTTGCGAACCCTCTCTGACGGGGATAAAACTTCCCCACCCAGAGTAATGGATGGACAGATGGAATTGTCCTTGGGAGGCAGAACCCATAGCCACTCCGTCTTGTCGGGATTGAGTCTGAGCCTCTTGGCACCCATCCAGACCCCAACAGCCTCCAGGCACCGGTTCATCACTTCCACTGCTCTGCTGTAATGATGCGGGGTAGAGATGTAAAGCTGAGTATCATCAGCATAATGATGAATGATAAAGTCTCCACATTTAATGGGTTTCTCTTTTCAGAGTTGGAGAAAGCAGGTCAGCTGTGCTCTTGTTCTGCTCCCTTTGCACAGACCTCCATGATAACCAAGAAGATTGCAAGATGTTTGAAAAAGCTCTGTGTTGACCAAGAGGGAACAGCTTTGTTTCTAAAGGACATGAGATTCCCTGGTGTGAATCCTAGGTGTGAAATGTTAGTGAACAGTTCTCTCCCAAGTGAGCAGGGCTTGAAGGCTTCTTTGGACTTGCTTTTTGGGGATGGTGGGTGAGGCTAAAGCAAAAGCTTCATTTCATCTACTTTCAATATTCATATTTAGAATTTAAATAGAAAAAGAACATAGAAAAAACGTTCAAAGTTAAAAGCCTTTTATCCCCCCCCCCATTTCCCTTTAGCAACCTCAGTCCACTGAATAAACATACAATCCTAACACTTAGACTCAGTGGCTCCATCAAACTTCTGGATTATGACCCTCTCATAATAATCCACACCCAAGAAGGATTTACCTTCTCGGACTTAACACATTCTCAGGGCAATCACAATCACAGCCTAGGGCAGGAACCTAAATCTGCGTATCTAAACATCAAAGCCCACTTGTTATAATAGTAGTACAGCTCTAATGTTGTTGGCTACCTTCAACCATTGTACATGGTTGAATAAACTCTACCCCTGGCAGCTGCCCATTGTGTTTATTGTATATGTTTATTTGTGACCTGGCTCAGAAAATTGGACCAAATAAATTCTTTAAACATTATGTTTAATAGGTTTGTTATCCAGTCACATATTTAATATTGCCCCTTCCAACTCATTAATACTTACAATTTGGTAACGATATTTGGACACCTTTGGATTTTATCTCCCTGCACAAATGACAAGTGTTGTCCTGTGTGGCTTTTAGCAGAGGCCTCTGTCTTCATGGGATCCTTTCGCTTGGATTCTGACTTAAATCATGTAGCAGGAGTTTTTATTGCATATGGCAATGTTAAGAAATCGTTTTTCAGTTGATATGAAAATACAAACATGTGCAAAGTGTTTTCAGTCTCTTTGGCTCCCTGGAAGGAGAAACAGAGAAACAGGCTCTGGTGGAAATATGGTAAAATGAGGGAGTTGCGATTTCACTCTCTGACGTTGCCCTGATTTTAATAGATATTAAAACCATATATGTAAGTAAAGCAAACATTGTGAAACTTTTGCTTTCTCTTTCTTTATGCTTAAAGAGCAAAGGGAAGGGGATGCTGCCAAAGCCCATACCCCTTTCCATAGGGGGGCTCCACCAGTGTAGCCAGGGCCGAGTATTCGATAGGGCCCCTTGTTCAATTTTGTCAAGATCCATCTGGATCTTCAGACTGATGTCTGCAAATTTGACGAGTTCCCCTTCTATTTCCTTATCTAAGTCATTTACGAAGATAATGAAGAGTCCTGGGCCTAAACCTTGGGGTACGCCACTGCTCACTTCCCTCCGTGTAGATGTAGTTCTATTAAGGACTACATGGCTAAGTACAGTTTATCAGCCACTTACAAATCCATCTGATGATGATGCTGTCCCCTTTTCTCCTCAGCATTTGTGGGTGCTGTGTTGTCTACTTCCGTGGTGGCAAACCTATGTGGCACGCAGAGCCCTCTTTCTGGGCACACGCACCATCACCTCAGTCCTAGGCCTTCAGCTGGGTTTTATAAAACCTTTTCATTTTAGGCCTCCACCACCGTGTGCAAAGAAAAAGGTTCAATCAGTCAATTTCAACTTTCGTGGAAAAAAAAAGGATCTCGCAAAGTTGGAATTGATTGATTGAACTTTTTAGTCCCACCCAGTCTGCCGTTACCACAGCAGCCATGCCCACCCAATGGGCCACGCCCACCCGGCACCAGACAATACATAAGTGAGTTTTGGGTTGCAGTTTGGGCACTCGGTCTCTAAAAGGTTCGCCATCACTGCTCTACTCCATTCTCTTTTGATTTCTCCTGCTTTTTCTTCTTGTAGAGACTGTTAGTGATTGTAGCTTCAGTACCTCCTTTTGCGGAATTTCCCATCCTTCCTGGATATTTTCTGTCTTCAGGATCTGAAACCACTGGATCCAACCTCCCTTCCCTTGGAGTCCATAAAGCTCCCCAAGATGCCAGTTACTTGCAACTGATCCCTCCCTATTGTGAGGTTTACAAGTACAGTAGCAGAGCATATAAGCAAGTAGAAGGTGGTCTTCCTGCATGAGAAGATCAGTCTTTCAAAGAGACAGTAGTGATAATGGGAGATTTAAATTATCCTGACATCTTCTGGGTACCTCTTTACCAAGAGGTGCCCCTTTCTATTTAAGGATTTTTTAAATCCTGCCTTTGTTTTTATAAATAAGTCAAGGTCACAAAAATACTCCTTCATCCTCCTATTTTCCCTGCAGTGCCCCCATCCAAGTCCGAACAGAACCGGCTGGCAGGCTTTCTCTGTGTTAGCATTGTTGACTCCTGGCTAAGGTAACATTGCTGTACGATACGTACATGCATGCATGCATACATACATAAGACAAATATTCACAGTATTATCACTTGCTCCTTTTTTCTTTTATTCTTGCTTAAATACTTTCAAAAGGATTTGCTTGGTTTCTGTATAAATGTGTTATTTCTTTACATACAGTCTTATTCTCATAGCTCCATGATTCAAAGGTTGGCATGTTTGGTAAATAACTATTTACCTGAAGGATTCTGGAACAAAGGGAAATTGTATAATCTAACTGTTGCTTTCTTGCTCTTTGTAATCAGCTTTTGCATCAGGGAAATCTCATGCAGGCTTGAGAATCATGTACATGGATGGGACGTAATGAAGGAGGGAATAAGGGAGTGTACAGGAATGATTGATGTCTTCTTTATGATGTAATGGCTCTGTTGTCTGATTCTCATTGGCTAACAAAGTTTATAAAGCAATGCTACCAACTTTCTAAGGTGTGGCACTTCTGCCAGCATTCCAAATTATTGGCCACCCAGCTGCTTAATTTGATCAAATAAAGTGCTGCTTGATCAAGAAGTCTCCGCTTGGGTTATCTGATTAGATTGATATGATATCTCAAGTTCACGTAAGGAACTGGGACCTTGCATACCCAACTAGCCACCTTTACATGTCCATCCTCTGCCTTTGTGGCAAATAGAAGACTTCTGGTGTGGGAGTGAAGGCGGCATTTATTTCTATTATCCGCACTTGCAAAACAACAACAAAAATAGTATCATACCTTGAAATGGTTTTCAATGATCACCCAGCTGATGATCATAAAATCACAATGATTTTAATTTCAGTCCATTATTTTCAGATAACATGGACAAAAGCAAATAATTAAAAATCAGTTGCTGAAATATGTGTAAACAGAGGCTGAAAAGAGCCTCAAGTTAATATTTATTGTTCTTCTAGTGGAGACTCGTGGAGGGTTCCACATTCAAGGTGCAAAAGTAGATGCAGAGAGCAGAGCCCAAGTGATTTGTGGGGCTCAACACAACACCTCTTTGCTATTCATTAATGTTGCCTGATTAGTTGCACACACAAACGCTTTTGGAAATGTGTCTGCACAGATCGAACTGAAATGATTCATTATCTAAAGCCTGTACACAAGAGCCTGAAAAGAGCTGCAGCTCCTTTAAGAGTTTTATTAACTTTACATCAACATAATAAGTAGATTCCTTAAAGCAGCAGTATCTTTTCTTCAGGGCCAAGAAGATGACTGGAAAAAGGCTGTTTTAATAAATCACAGAGAGTCTTTGCATAAGGCAGCATTCACCTGCAATGGACAGAAGGAATAACCTTGAGGAACAGGGGGAAGACCCCTATCAAGATAATAGCAAGATAAAATAAATCTGAATCAGGACCAGAACTGTAACCTGAGAAAGCATTTCAGACAACACCTCCCTGGTTCTCACAAAGATAGAAAGAGGGAGGGAGCCTGTTAAGACTTGCAAGATTCTGTCATTAGTGCCATATAATAAAAGCAACATTAGCCCACATGACTGGTTTCTAGCGTGGTCTACTCTGAAGAGCTGACACCACCAAATACATATATATACAGGATATATTGATCTATCTTTGGAGTTGATGCCATCTCTAAAGATGCTGAATGGGGAGAACCAGTACCTAAGTCTTGGAAAAAATACAAAATTTTGCCATTTGCTTTTTGCATCCTCCGATATTCCTGCAACTTGAGTTCTGGAAGATCTGCTGCTCCGTTGCTGGACAAATGCCGCACTTTGTATATTTGACAAACTGACACTGCCACACTGAGTGTCGAACCCAGCTTGTCAAATACACAGAGGGCAACACTGAGGGCTCCTGTAGAAGGTGGCTGGCTGCATCTTCATCAATAGGCAGCCTGAAAATATGAAAGAACAAAAGTTAGCAGCTCCATGAAATGTTCTATCTGCAGCTTGGCATCTCCCTGATCTTGGAGGCATCTGAAACAGTCAGCCTTTGACTTGAGTTGGGTCTGCCAAGGCTGGCCAGCCACCTGCTTTGGATTCTCTGGGTGGCCCAGGAATTTCTCTTGAATGTTTCTGTTGCCCTAGCTTGCTGATCTGGTTTCAGTTGTATTTGGTTGCAAACATACCAATGATCATTACACTATGAAAACAGATTTCTGCCACATATTTTATGCATTGCACAGCATAAATGAGTCTGGGGAGAAGGGCGGCATATAAGTCGAAATAAAGATAAAGATAAATGGATGGAGCGCAGTGCAGATGTGCAGATGGTCCTGTGTAAGAACAGTCAGAGATGCTGATGGCCCAGGAGAAGGAGGGGAAGTGTAAGGGACCCCTGCACAGGTCTGGGTGAGTTGGGGCACCAGTCAAGCTGGATTACTGCTCACAGTTTTGGAGGAAATCTAAATCCAATTAAAGATATGAAGTACCAAACATTTTACATATTTGACTGTCTTCCCATCCCAGATAAACACCTGTTGGTGTGTATGTGTACATGTACTAAAACTACCCAAGAGGTTTGAGGGCCTGATGTGGAATTCAGAATTGGCCTGGAAGGATAACTATCAGTCTTGGATATGAAGAATAAGAAGAAACAACTGCTGCAGCCTGCACATTTACTCAGCAGAATTTTTAAAATTTATTAGTAATAGCGCCTATTGAGAAAAACACCCTACCAAATTCTCTTGAGTTTTGCTCAGAGAAGATTTTCACAGGAAGGATTCCATTCTTACCTTTTTCTAAATATGGTGGAGTTTTTTTATTCCTTCTAGACATTTTAATGTGTGTATTATTGAATATATAGATGACACAATATAATCAGTGACCATATTATGATTTTTATTTATGATTAATGTGCTTTGAGAACTGTTAGGAGGAGTGGCATATAAATGCTTTAGCTTTAAAACAAAGACATGACCTGAGTCCTGTAAATGGAATCAGCCCCTGTGCAGCTCAGGTAATGCAGCTAACCAAACCTCAAGGCAGAGCTTGGCAGCTGCAGAGCAAACAGCAAAACCAAGGCCAGGTCCACCTTCTGTGCCCAAGATGTTGTGATGGTGTCCTTCAACAAGGGTCACCCTCTTTGCTCCCTCCCATGACAAGCTTATATAAAACATCAATCAGTCTGGAAAAGACACAGACATAATTTTAGCATGCTTGCAACAACTCTCTTCTACTTCACCTGGTGAATTGAAAAAAAATGTCCCAAATTAGCTTCATGAGCTACAACACTTCCTTTTTGAAAGGCAGAAGCCAACATTTAGTGCATGGGTTGCAATTGTACTAACAGCTTCTCCCCCACCTCTCTCTTTCTCTCACGCACCCTTGGGCAGAGAGCAGTGTCACACAGCAGTCTGCTGATTCATGAATTTTTTTTTTCAAAACACGTTATTTATTAAATTTTATCCTTTATTTCAAATAGACAAAAAGTTTCCTTTTAACGATAGGATTTTTGGTAACATGCACGGGCACCAGGTCCACCAAACTTCTTGGATTCACAACGTCGAGGATCAGCAACTAACAGGGTCCTATCATACTGGATGAGGATATCCTTTATTTCTTTCTTAGAAGCTTCATCAACATATTTCTGGTAATAAGCTACCAGTGCTTTGGAAATAGATTGCCGAATTGCGTATATCTGTGCCACATGACCGCCACCCTTCACACGGACTCTTATGTCAACTCCTGCAAAGCGTTCTTTGCCCAAAAGAAGTACTGGTTCAAGCAGTTTGTATTGGAGAGTTCTGGGTTCAATCATTTCCAGAGGCCATCCATTCACCTTAATAAGTCCATTTCCTCTTTTGCAGTTAGCAACTGCAGTAGCAGTTTTCTTCCTGCGGAAAACCTGAACGCTCTGGAGGGGCCCCTTAGCCGGCATGGTGCCTTCGGCAAAAGCAGCAGCGGGGAAAAAAAGCCTGATTCATGAATTATTGGCTGGGTCTGCCCAACGTGGATACTACTTGTCTGGATATACATAAGGGATCATTGTGTCTAAGCTGCAAAACTTGATTGTTTGCTGTCCTCTAGTGGTTGCATATTAACAGGCCAGAAATGATAGCCTTCAATAAGCTACAAATAGCCAAAGTGCATTTGGGTTTGCAAGTGATGTGAAACCAGGCTGGGACTAAATTGTAGACTGTGTAACTGGCTAACTCATCTATGGTTTACTTGGCTTAGTTTACTGGACTTGCACAAATAAGAACCATAAGCTGTGCTAAGTGAAGCTGTACTGTGCTTTTTATCCATTTAAATTTAGAAGCCATTCAACTCAGTTATGGTCAGCTCACACTTTAAACAGTAAAGAGCAATAAAATGGAGGAAAGGTCAGGTACAGAAACACAAAAACATACACCCTCCTAATACGATATTCAACAAGGACCTGGGCTGGGTCAGCGCAACAACTCGACTAAAGGAGGTGGACTATTCTGCAGCTAAATGTGACGTGTAGTCCGCACCAGGCACAGTATCCCAAGGTCAGGGTTGTCGCAAAGATTGCCCCCCATTCTGATGTTTCCACCATACCCTGCAGATCTCTGCATGGAACCACGAAGCTCCCCCCTCTCTCTCCCTCCCTCTCTCCCTCCCTCTGATATTTTTTACTTAAATTATTTATGTCCCTCTACCCCAGCTTCTTGGAAGCGGAAACAAAAGGCAGCCCCAATCCGTAATCACAACCATAATTGACCTGCCACTCACCTGATCTACCTTATTAAAAAGGACACCTCAGTCCAATCTGGGACTAACTTGAGATCCAACTGACAAGAAGGGAGGGAACATGTGATCCTTGTTTTCCAACTTCGGTAACTTTAATATGTGTGGACTCAAATCCCAGAATTCCCCAACCGGCATGTTGTCTGGAGAATTCTGGGAATTGCAGCTCACATGTCTCAAAGCAGCTGAAACTGAGAAACATTGATCTAGATGTTGCTGAACTCCAGCAACAATTAGACATAATTATGATATGGGAGAATGGGGGCTATTAGCCAACATTTGGAGCCCTACAGGCTCTCCCCTAGAGCTCAGATTTGAGCTGCAAGTCCTAAATAGCCACTAGGCGGCAGCAAAGAAAGAGGGGGATAAAAACCTAATTGTTGCTGTCAGGGTTTTGCAACCCTGATCCATTAGCCCTCCTCTCCCCTGTGAGGAAGGGCATCCAACGGCAAGAGAGGGCTGTGGCAAAGAATGTTCAACAACCAACTGAGTCTGCATGCCACTTTCCCAGAGACATTTGGGGGGGGGGAGCTAACGAATCCATGAAAGGCCCATTGAAAGCTAACTGTCCATGATGAATGAACTGTTTGGTATCCCCTACAAGTTTTAGGTTCTCATTAGAACAGAATTTCCATTCCTAGTGATGAACCAGATTGGCTTCATTTGCATTCAGAACATGTGTGGCAGCCATCTGGGTGGTACCTTGGACATTTGCTTTTTGGTGCAATAACTTCTTATTGAACTTCTTACATTGAAAATGTGCCTTGGTTACAACTTCCAGCATTAGCTTGAAAAGTATCTGCTGTGATTTCAGCCGGTTAGAGCTGAATCCCCTTGCACTGTTTTCAGTGAGGATTCTTGAAGAGAAAGCTGTCCAGGGTGATTTCAGGGTAATAGATTCCTGAGAAATTGAATCTTTCACTGGATCGTTAGTTAAATGACATTTGCTGGGAAATTTTTTGCTTGTTTTCTAAAGATTTTATGCAGCTCAGCATTGGGGATGGGGGGGGGAGATTAAAAGACTACAGCATAATCCTTTTATTCCCATCTATTTTTATAGCATGTAATTAACAAAGAAAAGCTTATCCAGTATTTGAAACTTTTCTAAGATTGCAGTCACATGAGATGCTTATTAATGGTTAACAATCACATTTTTTTCAGTTAATCCAATTTCCTGGGCTTGCATGATACCCCTGAACTATGAACTCGTTCGGAGAGCATCCTAGGCCAAAACCTGCTTAATGGGTTGTGGATTTCATGAGTCATAACTGAAAAGAAAGTCTCAAACGTTTTTTGGGCTTACGGTTATTACATACCTGTTCTTTTAGATCCAGAATTTTATATTAATGCCAATATTTAAGATCAAGAAAGATGATGCCAAGTTACCAATTTATTTTAATAAAGAAGTCAAGCTGCATAGCAATTTTAGGCACACCTATTGATTTCAATTGTTAATCTTAATTTTAAATCAAAGTCCAGTTTAATGTTCCCAGAAGTAACTGAGTCCTGTGACCAAACAAGGTACAAACACTTGTCATAAATAATTCTGTAAAAATAAAAAAACATTCCTGAGATTGTAAAAAGGAAATGAAAAATGGTTCTCAAAAATCGCAAGATATCTCTGATGGGTCTTTAAATGCTTCATATTGCCACAATAAATTTCCCTTCGACTGAATAATGCGAAGCACTCCTTCTGAATAATCATGAATAGTAATATATAATATAGGTAGGGAATGTATGTTACAGACCCTGTCAGTTATAGAACTCCTGCTGGCAGGGTCCAGGTAAAGAGCCTTCTCTGCTGTTGCCTCCCCCCCCTGTGGAATATTTCTCCCCACAGGTGAGGCAGACACTCCTCCTCCTGGCCTTCTGCAGAGGCTCTGTGGCTTCTCGAGGCAGGGTGTGGCAGAAGTACAGGAGATTGAGGGCCGGCTGGTGCCCTTCGCCTTTTAAAGTCACTTTTTGCAGGGCTTCATTATCCTTGCCTCCTTTTAAAATTTTAATTTTATATACTGTTTTTATGTTTTAATATTCAAAAATGTGAAATCTAAATAAATAAATAAACCAAAATGGAGACCAATGACAGTATTCAAGAAAATATTCTTAAGTGAGGACATTTATTACAGTTAAATGCACAGCTGGGTGCAAAGGCCCACCTGAAAACAAGGTGGTAGTGAAGAGCTTGATGTTTTTGTCTTTTTGCTGGCCTTTGTCTATCATTCCTATTTTTGTACTATGGATCTGGCAGCTACGGGAACCCATTTTTAAAAATTTCTGCATTTCTGCTTTTAACAATAGATAGTATTTAGCAAATACTTTCATCATACAGAGGTAAAATATTTGCTATTCAATTTTTTTACATACAGCACAGTTAAAATGTTTAAAATTTTAAATTTCCTAAAATTTGGGAAACAAAATATTTAGCTCTAATGTAGAAGATTGAATATAAATATGATTAAAAACGGACAGAGAGATGGAAGAGGAACTGTTTCAATGTTAAATGAAAAAATCAGGATTCATAGTATGCCATTTTTATCTTTGTTATTTTGCCACCTGAATGTTGTGCAGGAAAATTAAATAATGATATTTAATCTGTTTATGTTGTTTCTTAAGGCACAAATTCAACCAGAATAAAAACTTTTAAATTTAAATGTTAATGGTTGTAATGTATTAGTTTTAGATTCAAATAATAATGTCCTGTTTAAACAGCATGTAGTGCTGTTACCCATAGTACAATTGAAATGGTCCAGAGACTTATTCGTTAAACTTACTACCTAACAGAACTTTTGGGAAGGACACAAAGGCATGAAGTTGGAAGACAGCAGGTGAAATAATGTTCATTTCCCTTCCAGGCCTTGGTTTTTATTCCTAGACCACTTACGTTTTAAAGAGAACAAATTTTAAATGGTGATGGAAATTGTTTTAATTCTCTGGATGCATTTTTTTTGTGCCACTCTAGTCCCTGTTCAAATAGGTTTGTGAGGTTTTGAAAATGCACCTATCTGCATATCCAATGTTCAGAGTTTGAAAGTGGACAGAGACTCCACAGTGCTGTAATTCCATATCTCCTTTCAAACTACCATCTCCTCCTTGACAGAAGATACCGTCCGTCTCTATCTTTAGGGAACAGAAAGTTATTCAGAAGAAGTAGATTCTACTCCTAAAAGTAGAAAGGATCCATCCCATTTATTCTAAACAAGTTTGGCAGTTTTGGTAACTGGAAAACAATGCCCAATTGGCTGCTTCCCCAAAGGAGGAATTTAACCCATCTTCTTACCAAACCAGATGAGAAGATCCATGGAATGCACCACCAGAGAAGCATACTTTACCCTCCTCCCTTTGAAGTCCTCACTTGGGTAGTCTTTCTCCTGCCATTTGAAGCCAAAGAGAAGGAGTAGTGATGTCCACAAAGAGAAGAGGTTGTTTTGCAGGGGAGCTCTCCTTAAGAGGAAGCTAAAATGGGGAAGATAATGTTGAGGTCAGATGATGACAGGAAATCGCTGGATGTTTGACAAGTCAAAATTGAGTAATGTGCTGCAGTCGTTGGTTCTCGCCTGCCACATCGACTGCTCCTGCACCTAATTTGGTTGTTCTTCTGTGCCCAATCCAGATAATTATTCTGGGAATAGAATAGAACTAAAATAGAATTAAAAAGGAAATGAAAGAGAAGGAAAGACAGCAGCTTCAGTTCTGCCCAAAATCATGAGAACTCTCCCGTTCTGCATTCTTCTTCCAACCATGATTACTTTCCTGGCCCTCCAACCATTAACATTTCCCAAACCTTAATTTAAACCCAGGTTTGGGCAATGGAGATGAAAAATGACACTTTGGAGTTTCAGCCCAAGTGAATATGCATTTGTACTTATGTAATTTATATACATTTATAAAAGCTTCACCTCCCTCCCCCTGCACCAACAGCCCCAGGACACTGCAGGAATTTCTTGAGCTCATCTTTTGAGTCAATTGCTGTTCCTTGAGTTCTTCCCAATCATGATCTCATCCAGCATTTTCCTGCTTGACACACGACCTGTGCATTTGTGCCTTAGTTTTGATCAGATTCTGTAGTGTTCCTAAGGTTTTGGTCAGAACAGACCACTTGCCTGCTCCCATCATGGAGTGAGTGTCTGGACTGTGTCCAGGATGGACACAAAGTTAGTGGCTGGTCAACACACAATCCAGATGGTAGCTGGAACTGTGCAAATGAAACCTCTTCCTCTTTGAAAGTCCATCAAGTAAATCACACAATGGCACAACATACAGGACAAGTGTGAACAGTCAAATGCTCATGGGAAAAACTTGGTTGAAAGGTCAGACCAGAATGTGGCCAATGCTATAGCAACATTTATAAGTCACTTTGAAATAATATTTCATTCTGTTCAATCAATTTATGCACACTAATTTATAAGAGATAAAAAGAGATTGGACAACCAATCTGCTTGAGCAGAAGGTTGGTCTAAAAGATCTCTGAGGTCCCTTCCAACTCTGTTGGTCTGATATCCTTGCTTTATCCCTGTGGATTGGAGCAAAGCTACTCGTGGTGAATCTAAGGGCTACCAGGGCTACCAAGGGGCTCTGAATGAAAACATACATCTTTCAGGGCAAAATATGCTTTACACACTCATAGATCAAAAACATTGCATGCATAATTGATAGGAGCTGCTTAAACATATCTCGATGGCTACTCTGTGAAGTTGGGTAGGTACTGCAACACCATATCTACCCTGAAGGTTGAAATGAATGAAAACTATAAGTTCAAACATTAACTGTATTGCTTCATTTAATACAGTGTTTTTCAAATTTGGCAACTTTAATGGCAGCTGGAGAATTCTGGAAGTTGAAGTGCATACATCTTCAAGTTGGCATGTTTGAAAAACATTGATTTAAGGGAACAAAGTAATGTCATTTTCTCTCTTGAACACAATGATATTTTAAAAATGTGTGTTAATGAATAATGTTCTGCTTCCTATTTGAATGCCAGCCCTGTTGTGAAGTGGGAACTGTGAGGCATTGAAGACACGGAGTAGAATTAATAGCTCTTTATTAGATTCTCATAGAAGCAAGCTCTAGCAGCTGCCTGACTTATATTTATACGGAACGCCACTAGGCAGCGGCCAATCAGTTTAAAGTACTCATTTCCGCCTAAAACAGTGGTTCTCAACCTTTTTAATGCCGCAACCTCCAACCGGTCGTAAGTCGAGGACCCCAACCAGTCGTAAGTCGACTATTTCCCTGCCTGGGGCCACTAGCTGGGCCAGTCCAAGGGAGGTAAGGCACCCGCCGGGCCCCACGCACACCAGCAACCCTCCCTGTGCCCGCCAGCCTCCCACCTCCCACCCCTGGCCCTCTTTTACTTACATTTTTAGTAGTTGCTCAGCAGGGAGGGGTGGAAACTTCCAGACAGCTCGCCTTCGCTGCAGACAACTTGCAGCACCGTTTGCAGACTGGGACTTTTGGCGGGCTCAACAGGACAGAGACAGCCTGGACAATTCCTATTGGCTTTTGAAAGCCAATAGAATTAGACTGTATTCAAGAGAGTCTATTCTATTGGCTTTCAAAAGTCAATAGAATAAGAGGGAATAGCACAGCTAAGGAAAAAGGGGGGGGGAATGGCGGACTGCGTTGTTTGGCGACCTCCATGAAATGGTCATTCGACCCCAAATGGGGTCGCGACCCACAGGTTGAGAACCGCTGGCCTAAAATAACAGGCTTAAAGTTATACAGACAGATTCTATCATTCAAATAAAGCAATCAGTTAACCGTTTCTTTATAACAGACCCTTTTGAATGGCTTAATACATAACAAGCCCTTCCTCTTAATCTTGAATTGAGGATATGTAAACTCATTTTAAATATTTAGCTTGCTTTCAAAAGCAAAGGAGGAAAGGAAATATGATATCTGAAGAGAATGACCTGTTGGCTATCCACTTTTCTGTTCCAGTCCATGCAGTAAAAGCCAGTCTGGAATTAGTTGGTATTTACCATTTGCAATTATTTAGCAGATCTTATGCAGCACTGTCACCTCTCAGTGTGTAAGTGAGGAGTTTTTGAAAAAGAAAATCCCTTCTTTTGCAAAGGGGCAAAGAGATTCATCAAATTCAGTTGTTGATCACTTCTTCTTTCATTTCAAATAAAAGAGGAATGGGAAAAATAATACATGCACTTAAAAATAGAGTGGATAGAGGGAGAGACAGTTCATAAAGAATGCCTCACTGAAATAACATACTGGAATAGAAAATGAATCATTATTTTATTTATTTGGTGGTTAGATTTATCTTTGCAATAAAATATTCTCCAGGGAGATTTATACAATTAATAAGGAATAGAATAAGAATCCATTAAAGTAACATCACTGTATTGAAATAATAACAATGGCATATAAATCATATAATCATCTAAAAGAGGTGTAAATTGTAAATGAGACCACATTAAATCAGAAACCCAGATAAAATGCAGAATCCAGAAAACTGGCCTGGAGTCATGCAAAGGGAAGAATTTTATTCATCTTGACATTCAAAAGTACAGTCCACCAAGGAAGGGCCTATCTCCAACTGACCATGTGCTTGGGATGACCCTCTTCAGACAAAGGAGATGCCTGCAAAGGAGATATCACCTGCAGCTGGGTCCCCAACCTGAAGACCACTTAACCCTGCTCTTTGGAGGGTCCAAATAAGACTGCTGGATGGACCAGGAGTCCTGGCATCATATCATCAGCCCCACACCCCAAGAGCCACAGCTTCCACCATCCTGTCCCCCCAGTTCCAACACCAGGAAATGTCAAGAAGGCTGTCAAAATAGAGAGGTTTACAACATACAGTATTTGGAAAATCAAGTTGATCTAATGCTCCGATATGGATTAAGCTGGATCACTTTGTTTTTATGTAGCAGTTCAGAAAAGAGGGCTTTTTGTATACTTTGCCATTTTCTTGGCAATTCAGTTTGACTTGTAGATTTCATTCAGAAAGAGGCTTTAATTTAGAAATTGGACCAAATTGGCTCCAAAGGGAAGCTCCACACAGCCACGTTGCTTTGTAAATCCAGAAGTAAGGCTGTCCTCTGTTTCTTCTCTCTCCCTGATGGGCTCAGCCCCTCCAATTATGGCTGTAGTGATCTCTGCAGAGTGTACATCTGAGGAAGGGTCTCTGGTAGTCTGCAAGAGCTTATCCTAATAAAATGTGGGGGCTTTTAAGGTGCCTAGAAGCATTAACCCCCATATTCACCCTTGTCTCATGTCGCTTTCCTTGCTCCAATATAAAGAGGGGTGAATCTGACCATCCCCTTAACACCCAGTTGAGAACGCGGCTAAGCATTCTGTCCCTGGTGGTTTCAGCTGCAACATCCCCTGCATGTAGGGGTGCTTCAGGCAGGTCTGTGTTTGTGCTTCTGTGGTAGCATTGTCTACCGGTAGCTGCTGGTAAGCCTGGACGAGGTCTAACTTAGCGAAGATTCGGCCTCCCTGGAGCGAAGCGAGGATGTGGCTCACTACTGGTACAGGGTAAGCATGCTGTTGTAGTGCCTTGTTTATTGTGCACTTGTAGTCTGCACAGATGCGGACATCCCCGTTAGGCTTAACTGGGGTCACTATTGGAGTCTCCCACTGGCTACAATCCACCGGTTGGAGCACTCCCTGCTGCACTAGCTTGTCTAGTTCCGCATTCAATTTTAGGTTTCAATGCAAAGGGAACCCTGCACGGTTTTAATCGGATTGGAGTTACTGCTGGATCGAGGCTGAGTGAAATGGGTGCCCCTTTGAATACATCAGCATATTGTTGGCATACTGCTGCTAGATCAGTTATTTATGTTCGATGGATGCCCACCACCCTGATGCCCAGGGCCTCGAACCAGTCCAGTCCTATGAGACTGCTGTGCAGTCCCTCTATGACCACTATGCTGAGGGGACCTTCGAACTCTCTGAATTGTACTCTAATGGTAGATTCCCCCCTTACGGGAACACGGCAATTCTGGAAGTCCATTAGCACTAAGCTCGATGATTTGAGTGGGACCCGCCATCGGCTACATTTGCAAATGTGGTCGAAAGTCCTGGAGGAGATAATGGACAGGATCAATCCAGTATCTAGCTCCATGGAGCATGGGACCCCTTGCAGTCTTAGTTGGAGTCTTATCTTTTCTTTGATGGAATGTTGGGCCCCTGTGTGTTGGATGCTACACCTTCCTGAGCAGTATTCTGTTCTGTCCTGGGGGGCCATTTCCCCTTGTGCTGCTGTGTCACAGGCTTCGTTTCCCACTGACAACCTCTGCAAACTCTGGCAAGGTGCCCATGCTTTCCACAGGCACGGCATACTGCTGTGCGGAATCTGCACTCTGCTCTTTCATGCTGTCCTCCGCAGCTTGCACAGCTTTGTGGGGAAGTTGCTTGCTCTGTGGAACATGGCTGTCTGGGTGGCTCTCTCCGCAAACGATCAATTTCTTTACTCTCACTGGCCTCCCACGATCCTTCTGCAGTCTCTTGGTGGATCGCTGTGGGGCTGGTGTGTGTTTTAGGTGGCCGGAGAGTCTTCATTGCCCTTCTGGCAGCCTCTTCCACCTTGTCTTCCTTCAATGTGTCTTAGAAAGTCAGTTTCTCCATGGCGAATAGGCGCTGCTGTAATTCTCTATTATGCAGGCTGCAAACGAGCCTGTCTCTGAGACAGTCTTCCAGGTCAGGGAACTCACATTGGCGCGAAGCTTGGTGAAGGGCTGCCACAAACTCTGCTGCAGATTCCTCAGATCTTTGCTCACATTGCTCGAACACATAGCACCAGGCGATTATTGAGAGTTTCTGCTCAAAATGTTCTCTTAATTTTTTCTTGAGGTCTGCATAAGCCACAGTCTCTATTGTCTGTGCTATCAGGTTTTCAGAGATATCAAACGTGGCTTGTCTGCAGACACATAATAAGGTTGTCACCTTCAGGCCATCGTCTGTGATCTGGTTAGCCCGGAGATAGTTGTCTACTCAGGAGATGTATGAGCTCCACTGTTCCAGATGAGTAATATTAAACTCCTTGAGTCTTCCCAATTTAGCCATTTGGGAAGGCCCCTATGATGCTGGTTAATGCTTGTACTGCTGTGGTTGGAGCTGTGCTGCACTTTGGGATCCTGGGGACAGATCCCTCAGGTATATCTGTGCCTCCAGTGTGTCTTACTGCAGGAAGATCAGGGAGCATGGTCCCACCAGGGCTCTTTACCTGGTCTGACACCCAGTGATTTCAGTGTGCCTCCAGTGTGGCTTACTGGTAGGTGGGGGGTGAGAACTAGTCCTGCCGGGGCTCTTTACCCAGCCTATCACCCAGTGATTTCAGTCTCTTTGTTAGCAGCAGCTCTCTCCTCTGCAGAATTCCACCTTCATCACCACTATTGTGTAGTGAGCTTCAGTAGGCAAGGAGCAGACCAGCATAGTTACAGCGTTATTTATTGAGTCAAACTAGAACTGGAGAACTGCAGGCAATTGCTTGTAATTTATACTCTGAGCCCACACAATACTTGAAAAAGCCCACCCAAATATGAATGTTCAACGTTTCCCTGCAAAATAGTTGGCGTTAACAGTCAGGGTCATCTAAAGGTTAGTTTCATTTTAGCTTCACAAGCAGTTGGAGTTAAGTTAGTTTCACTTTAGCAGGGATTAACACAACTTTATATATATTCAATACATAACAGTATTAGCTTTTTTGGTTGCTGTTGCACACTGCTGGCTCAAAGTTAAGTGATTGTCCACCAGGATTCCAAGGTCCCTCTCACAGTTACTGCCTTCAAGCCAGGTCTTGCCCAATCTGTATTTGCTCCTTTGGTTTTTCCTGCCTAAGTGTAAGACTAAGACGGAACCTTGTGGCACCCCACTGCTTACTTCTCTCCATGTGGATGTAGTGCCATTGAGGACTACTCGTTGAGTATGGTTTGTCACCAGCTACACATCCATCTGGTGGTGATGTTGTACATTTCACCTTTTTCTAGCTTACGAAGGAGTAGGTTGTAGTCTACTTTGTCAAATGCCTTACTGAAATCTAGGTATACTACATCCACTGCGTTTCGTTGGTCTACTAGTTTAGTCACTTTATCGAAGAATGAGATCAGATTGGTCTGGCATGGTCTGTTTTTAACAAACCCGTGTTGGCTGCTAGTTATGACTTTGTTTGCTTCTAGTTATTCATAGATCTGTTTTTTGATTATCTTTTCTAGGATCTTCCCAGGTATTGATGTTAAACTGATTGGTCTGTAGTTTCCTGGGTCTGTTTTTCCCCCCCCCTTTCTTGAAGATGGGGACCACATCAGTATTTCCCTGGTGCTCCAGGATTTGTGGAAGATGTGGTGCAATGGTTCTGAGATAACATCTGCCAGCTCTTTCAGAACTCTGGGATGTAATCTGTCGGATCCTGGTGATTTGTATTCATCAAGATTGGATAGGTGTTCTCTTACTATTTTCTTGTTTATTTTGATTTTTGTTTCTAGTAAGTCTTTTGCAGTGTTTTTTTTTTTGGGTGTGTTGGGCTATGGTTTTTTTTTCTGTGAAGACTGATGCAAAGTATGTGTTAAGCAACTCAGCTTTCTCTCTATTGCCTGTAATTTCCTTGCCATCTTCTCTCTTTAGTGGATTTACAGTTTCTTTGACTTTTTTCTTGTTGTTAATGTGTTGGAAGAAACTTTTCTATTTATCTCATTCCCTGGGTCTCTTAAATGTTTACCTTGATTGTTCTGAGGAAGCCAAAGTGTCTGCAAGGGAGGGTCAGAAGAGTGAAGATGGCAGCCCTCACTGTGTGACTGAAGCCCTGCCCTGCTTGATGGGTGCCTCAGACATCAGTTGCAGGGGCCACTTTGGCCACTTCTACTTATTTCCTAAGATGGCAACTCTTCCCAACTCTTAGGAACCCCACAGGGACTTCTCAGGATACACTACAGTTAGGGGAGCTGCCACAGCCAGAGAAAGGAGGATACAAGAAAGGACCCCACACACTCTCCTCCCCCAAATAAGGATGCTGCAGAACCACTGTGTTCTTCCAGGAGAATCTCATCCAAATGTTCTTGGGGGAATAAACCTGCCGAAATAATTTCCTTTGCTGGAAACTGAGCAGAAAGGATGAAAAAAGAGAGGGGTTTTCAGCATTTGGGGGGGTAAAATGAGCAGCCATTTTCCATCCAGAGCCTGGCTCCAGTGGAAAGTGGAACTTTCCTATTCTACGCTGGCTTAAATCATGCCACTCTCATTGTCAATCTCTCTTTTGCCAAGCAGCAAGGCTAACAGATTTTAAACAACCATGTTCAATTGAAACCAGAACTTTTCCTCTTGGAACTGGTGGAGAAACAGTTAGAAAAGAGCCACAGAACACTGTTTTTATATATGATATACTGTACTGTATATAGATTTGGCAATAGCTACAATGGAGGAAAGGTTAGTGAAAATGACTAAATTTGCTGAAATGGCTAAATTGACTTCATTGTTTAGAGAAAAGCCAATAACTACTAAGCTTCATATACTATTTGCATGTTTCTTATATACAATCAAATCACTGACATTTCATACAAGGGTGACATAACATCTCAGTGTCTTCTTAACTTGGTTTTCACTGGACAGGCAGGAAAAAAAACATTCCTTGTGATGCAATATTGTGAGATCACTGATCTCCCTTTGTTTCTCTGCTTGATGAACGCAAAACCATTCCAGAATTTTTTTGATATCCTTCGAGGGTAAAGTCAGCAAGGCAACTGAGTCATGGCTATTTTCATTTTCCTCTTGGCTGTTTCATCTTCTCTCGGTTGTTGCTTCCTTATTTATTAATATAAACAACTTATTTAACTTATTAAGATGGGCTGGCCTTAATCTTCCCTGTCTTTGGAAATGTGTGAGAGGACTGGGTAGCTGTGGATGTAAAGATTTGCTTCTAGCTCAATTCCTATCCCAAAATTGGTGGTGCTTGTCTTCCCCCCTCCCCCCCACACACATTGGCCTTTTGTGATGTTGACCAGGGTCAGCTTCAAGACTGCCAGAGAAAGCCAGAAGAATTTCTCAATGCCAAATTTCTCCATCTGATATTGGAGTCTTTGGGGACACATAATTACAATCATGGGCTCTTGGCCTGTCAAGAAAGATCCTCCATCATTTGCAAAATATATTCCTGCCTGCATTCCACATAGAGAAGGCATCTGGATCCTGCTTCTGCATTACCCAAGCAAGGGCACAGCAAGCTAGCTTTGGGGACTCAGATAGGGTCCCTTGATAATAATGGGATGGCTCCATTCCCAGCAGTTGGATGGACCCTACTAGGAGGACATAGTAATATTTGAAGTGTAATATATTCATGAAATAGCTTCTTCCTGTATTGCCCAAATTTGTCCCCAACTTACTATATTGCTTAAAGTAGTTCTTCTCTGTGGTCTTTTGCACGAGGTACAATATTTTTCAGAAATTTTAGCAACATCAAGTCTTAGCAACATCAAGTTGGGATTTTTTCCACCCTCTTTTTCCAGAAGTTTTGTTACTTTGTTCAAGAGTGAGATTTGGAGAAGGTTCTTACACAGACACAGGCATTTTAATACTCCTGGTAGATCTAGGGCTGAATGGCTTGTACTAATGAACCATCATCAAAGCTTATTGAAAAGAAAATTTTAATGTTTCCCATACAGATGGTTATTTCTTCCTTATGAGTATGTCATCCAGAAAAGAGAACTCTTAATTCCAGGGATCAGAATGATTTCAGGAAAAGCAACCAAAATGCTTCTTGGTTTCTGGATCTAAGAGTGCACATTGGGAGATGGAAGCTATGAGAAAAGTGCTTCTGCAGGTATTTGGTGGTGCAGTGTAGCTGAAACAAGGAAGAGAAGCAAATTTAAATAATGGTGGGTGTAGGTTCCAGAATCAATGCTACCAGCAAGAACCTTGGATTTGAAATATTTTTAATTTCGAATGGTTTTGAGGTATTTTTTGAAAATGCTGATAATAAAATTAAGAATTAGGGTTAGGTTAAGGCTCTCATCATTGTTTGCACCCAAGCTGTGACTATGCTGCATAAATGCTGGATAAGACGTGCATTCTTGCACTGCGAGATGTCCCCCTCTCGCGGAGATGGCCTGCATGTCTCTCAAAGGCCTGCCTTGATGACGGATTTTGGAATCCCGAGAGGTGGCATGCTCAAAAAAAGGGGTTATGGAGGTTTTTAAGTAGGGGTTTTAAATGTTTTTTAAGGGGTTCCAGGGAGGGGGGTGGTAAGATTAGTAATGGAGTAGGCCTGGGGGGAGGTCTTCGGGATAGGGGAGGGTTAGGGGGAGGGAATAGGGAGGAGGAGAAACATGGGCCAGGCAACGGGTGGGACCGGAACCACAAGGGTGCAGATTATGGAGGGGGCAGAGGTGATTCTGTTCCCATCGGCTCTGTAAGTGGGAGGGGCAGATATGGCGGGAGCAGGGGGCCATATTCATTTATGGGAGCGCGTCCCCGCTATCTTCGAGCGGTGCTGCGCTCCGACCCCCATGGCTCTACTTGTGATCTGGGCTGTTTAGAGCCAAAGGGCCTGGGCTGTAGGCTGGTATTGTGCAACGCCAGGTCTGTGGTAAATAAGGCCCCCTTGATACAAGACCTAATTATGGAGGGGGCCGCAGACCTGACGGGTATTACAGAGACCTGGTTGGGTCCAGAGGGAGGTGTCCCTCTGGTGGAGATGTGCCCTCCGGGCTTCTTTGCATTTCACCAGCCGAGAGCTCAGGGCAGGGGTGGGGGAGTGGCGGTTGTGATTAGGGAAGGTCTCAGGCCAAGAGAGGTCACTGTTCCTCAGACGGCAGGCTGTGAATCCCTCCTTGTGAGGTGGGACCTCGGGGGTCCAAGGGCTGTGTTGCTCACGTACCTGGCTCCCTGCCATGTGTCAACCGCCCTGCCCGAGCTCCTGGGCGTCATCGCGGCGGTGGAGGTTGAGGTCCCCAGGCTGGTAGTCATGGGTGACTTCAATCTGCCGTCAGCTGGCGAGGCGTCTGGGGAGGTTCGGGAGTTCATGGCTTCCATGACGGCCATGGACCTGACCCAGGTAATTCAAGGCCCCCCCACACAGGGGGAAACACGCTTGACCTGGTTTTTGTCTCTGGTCAGTGTCTGAGTGATCTGGATACGAGAAATATAGTTATTACACCTCTGTCATGGTCCGATCACTCTCTCCTACGCTTGGACTTTCAGACCGCTACACCCCGCTGCAGGGAGGCGGAATCAATTATTTGGTACCGCCCCAGGCGACTGATGGAACCCGAGAGGTTCCAGACGGAGCTTGGGCCAATACCGGAGGCTCTAACACACAACTCGGTCGGGGCGCTGGTGGCTGCCTGGGATAGGGCAGCTGCTGATGCCTTGGATAGGGTTGTGCCTTTGCGGCCTCTGAACCGGCCGATCTTCTTGATCGGCTCCCTGGTTTAATGGGGAGCTGAGGGAGATGAAGCACCGGAAAAGACGCCTAGAGAGCAGTTGGAGGGCGAGTCGCTCTGAGTCTGACCGAACATGAGTAAGAGACCATATTAGGACTTACCTAGTGGCAATAAGGGCAGAGAAGTGTTCTTACATCACTGCCCTTATTGCATCATCAGATAACCGCCCAGCCTCCCTGTTTAGAGTGACCCGCTCCCTCCTTCATCGGGAGGTGAGGGGGGATCCATTGGAGGGAAGAGCTGAGAATTTTGTGCAATATCTGCATGATAAAATCGCTCAGATTCGGAAAGGCTTTAACTTAGCTGAGTTTGACTCCGTGACACCTGATGACATAGACAGGTTGCTGGGAGGTCTTAGAGCAACCACATGTTTACTGGACCCGTGTCCCTACTGGTTGGTACTGGCCTCCAGTGAGGTGACGCGAGGCTGGCTCCAGGCGATTATCAATGCTTCGCTGAGTGACGGTGTCTTCCCCGCCGCCCTGAAAGAGGCAGTGGTGCGACCCCTCCTCAAGAAGCCCGCCCTAGACCCGGCTGTTTTATCTAACTATCATCCTGTCTCCAACCTTCACTTTGTTGCAAAGGCTGTTGAGAGTGTGGTTGCTCGACAGTTCCCTCAGCACCTGGAGGAATCGTCGTATCTGGACCCGCTCCAGTCGGGCTTCAGGCCGGGCTACAGCACGGAAACAGCTTTGGTCGCATTGGTGGATGATCTCTGGCGGGCCCGGGACAGGGGTTGCTCCTCTGTCCTGGTGCTATTGGACCTCTAGTCCCATTTGAATGCCCGTAGTCCCATTTTCATGGCAAATGGCAGGCTAATGATGCACCGGGAGCATCCAGAATCAATTAGCATGTTTAAGTCTATTTGTGCCCCTGACTTAGGGTTTCTAAGTTTGGCAGGCAGTGAAAAAGGCGGGATGTGTCGACTCACCATTGGGTTGTTCTCTCCTTTATTGTCGCTGTCAAAGGAGGGTAGAGTGGGGGCAGATCCACCTGGAGTCCCAGCATCCTCCTGTGTGGGGGATGTGACCTGGGCAACAGTTCCTGCATGATCCGGGTGGATCTTGTTAGCCATTGGGCAGGTTTCTTTCTTGGTGCTGGTCCTGGTCTGTTCTGTTATTGGGGATAGGGGACTGGATAGTTTGCTCCTCGATGTCCCTCCTGTCCACACCGGAAACACTTAATTGATGGGCTGCAGGTGGCCTGGGTCTTTCAGCCATTGCAGTAGTTGAAGATTTTCATGGGGGTGATTGCCGTTCAGGTTGCTCTGGCTTCGGCTCAGATTCAGGTGGGGGAGGCTTCTTATAGCGGGCGAGCTGAGCGTCTAGCATCACTGCTGTCTGGTACCATTCTTGCAGCTGATCAAGTACTGCTTGATAGATACAGGCCTGAGAGAGGTGGTCATCTAATCCCTCAATGAAGTGATGGATTAGGGATTGCTCAGGCCACTTATCTATCCGACCTGCTATCTTGCGAAACTCTTGTATGTACTCCAGGGCAGGCCTGCCGGCTTGTTTTATTTTGTGGATTTGTTCTCCTGCTTTGAGGCCAATGGATGGGTCCTCAAATCTTTCTCTCAGTCCTAGGAGGAAGAGATGGGGGTCTTCCAGTTCAGAGGCTTGCTCATTATATAAATTGTTCAGCCATTCAGATGCTTCTTCCTCTAGGCTGGACACAATCACAGAGCGCACTTGGTTGAGGAAGAAAATCAGCTTTTCTCAGTCCACATCGAAGGTTGCTCTGAATGGTGGAGCAATTAATAATTGCTGCCCCCCTCACTGTTTCTGTTGCACCCCCAGTTGCTGCTGGTCCCATCCTGACTGCTGCTGCATGCCCAGGGGTTGCACGTTCAGGGACTGTGGCCATGTCCCCTGCTGCTGGAGGCCCCTCAGCAGTTGCTGTACGTTCAGGGCTGTGACCAATCTCCTTGCTGTGGTTGTCCTCCCACCAGCTGCTGATCTCCTGGCTTCTGCACCACCCCAAGCTGTTGTAAGGCCTCTGTTAGCTGTGGCAAACTCAGAGGTTGCTGACCATCCACCTGCAGGGGATGCCAAACTCCCCATTGCTGCAGAGGCCTCAGACTGGGGTCCCCTTTCTCTTCAGGGCTGGAGGCCCTGGCAGGGGAAGACAGAGTCTGGAAGGCTGTCTGGTCTGCAATGGAGGGGCTGTAGGCTGCTCTCTGCAGGAGTTGATTTCTGCTTCTCATCTCTAGCTTTTCAAATCTTTCCAGTGACTCACCTGAACTTTCAGTGGCAGACAATCTGGTAGCTCTCCACCGGTCTGCTTTTGAAGCCTTTGAGGGTGGCAAGGCAGTCTCTAGGCATCTGGAGTCTCCATTGGGCTGGGCCTGGGCTGACGGCCAGATCAGCTCTTCTAGCTTCTTGGGTCCCGCCCCCATCTGCAAAAACTCATGGTGTCTGTTGCTTCCTCCTCTGGGGTATCAGCAGCTGCCAGATCACCGTTTTCAAACAGGTCCTCTTTTCCCATGGTGAAATTTTTCTCCTGAATCTTTGCCAGCTTCTCTCAAGCCTAGAGATAGCGGCTGGAGTTCAGGACCCCAGGTTGTTTGAAAAGAAAGTAGATCTTGGCATGATGTCATAGTTCTGACTAATGAAACAGTTCAAAGAACTTCCAGACATTGTTTGTCCTAAAAAGTCTTTAATTGTGAAACATGTTGTTAGCACAGCATGGTGGATGCCAAGATCTGAATTCCCCTCCACTGAGCACATAATATTCCAGCATATTCCCCTCCTTAATTTGCAGTCATAAATCACATTCTCCAATTAGTTTGAAGGGCAAAGTTTCCCTTCTGTTCTGTAGCCCAGCTGGTTTCTTATCTTAACTAATCTCCACACACAGCATTATCCTCCCTTCCCAGCATTATCTAATTTAACTCTAAAAATACCACACAGCTTATACAGAGAGTGGCTGCCTTCATATTTTGTCAAAGCAAGAACATCCAATGTTAGCAGCCTTGACACTAAGTCTTATATGATGCTCTGAATAAAGTTAACACCAAAGGGCAGGGGCAGCACATTGGCTCAGTGGTTAAGATGGGCTTGTTGGCTGGAAAGCTGGCAGCCCCGGTTCAAGACCTGAGTGCCATATCTAGCAGTTCAAAATCACTTTTCCATATGTGGCTAGAAGAGATGATTAAAATACAGATAGAATTTAAACCAGAACTCTGTTTGTTAGGAATATTAGGTTTGAATTATGGAAAAGAGAATGAGTATTTAATATTGCATGTGCTGACAGCCGCAAGAATAATATTTGCCCAATTTTGGAAAAATGAAAATTTACCATCTGACCAGGCTATAATAACAAAAATATTCAAATGTGCAGAAATGGATAGACTGACTTTAGAAATGAAAGAGAAAGAAGACACAATTTACTTTAAAACATGGGGAATTTTTTATTATTGGTTAGAAACACACTAGAGTGAGAAAAGTTATGAAATTTAAAGAGATAATTGATAATTTGTATTTATATTCCATGATTATTTGTATGAACTTGTTCTTATTTCTTCTTCTTCTTCTTCCTCTTTGTATATTTGTGATCTTAAATAATATGGTAAACTATAATTAATATGTAGTATATTATTATTTTAAAGTGATTATAATTAATTAATATTAAGCATTATTAAGGAGTGAAATGAATGAGATTTATTGACTAATTTGTTATTTATGTGATTATATGGAAAGTTGTTTAATAATAGAGTAATTATTAAGATTTAATATGTAAACCTGGACTTGTAGACTTGCTGAAGCGATGTTATTTTGTGGGATTAATCCCACTTTTGTGTTATCCCTTTTCCCTGGTCTAACCTTTTTGTATGTTTCCCGTTATCTTACCCTTTTTGACCCTACCCCCTTGTTACCTTTATAAAACTCAAGAAAAATATTTATATATATATAAAAACAGGTATCACTTTGGTGGGAAGGAAACAGCATCTGTGACATCAGGCTGGCCACATGATCGCGGAAATGTCTTTGGACAAAGTTGACTCCAACGTTGACTTAGGACTTCAACGACTCCAATGTTGAAAAGGAAATGTGCAGCATCCCCGAGAATCGGCAACGACTAGAGGAGTAAAATCTGCAGGGATTCCTTTACCTTTTTTTTTTTACATAAGCTGGCAAATCTATCCATTTTCCTAAATACATTTACTCCACATTTAAGTATTTGCTAAAATCATAATGGATAGAGTGCCTTTAAGCTTTGGGATTTACTTTTTTTTTAAAAAACGCAAAAACAAAATATAGTTATTAGATGCAGTTGTGGAGAGAATTCACCCACTCCTGATTTTCATTAGTGGTATTATGAATTAACTTTTCTATCATTCCTCAAACAGTTTTGTAGATTTTTTTAAAAAGGCAATTAATTATTTGGCAGATTTCAGAATCCCGTACTGGAACAGAGAAGTTGATCTCAAAATTAAGGGGCTGATTAATGGGCTTTCTAAGCCAGGATTGTGGGGTCCTTGTTGCTGTTTTTAGTCTGGATGGTTTTTTTTAACTGATGATGCTAGCTAGTTGGGTAATGAAATGTTTGCAAGAAAACCATCAAGCTCAGAGAGCACCAAGGACCCCACAGTTTATCCCTGAGCTACAAATATTCTCTTTTATCAATAAGCCAGGGCTACCCTACCCCACCCACCCTGTTTCCATTTGCATTAAACAAGGCAGCTGCTAAATTTGCTATCACCACGAAGAAAAGTGCTAAGAGGAGATTTCTGGGGCATCTATCAAAAAATATATACTACCCTCTAGGTATGAAAATTTTTACTTTACATTTTGCATTAAACAATAACAATAACAAGAAAACATTAGAATAGTGAGACATAGTTTTGCTGAGGTCCACAACAGTAAAAAAAATGCTAAGCTCAGTGGGAGTTTCCTGCAGGGCAGCTTGTTCAGAATGAGCAGCAAATCTTCAAATACTGACTGAGCAGCTTCCTTCAAGTGTGCTGCATTTCAAAAATTCAGGATCTATTTAAAACAAAGCAACACTTCACTAGCAAAATCTCACTGCCACAACTTCAGTATGACAGATAAACCATCAGTTTCTGACTCTCCTTTTAAATCAGACTTGTTTCTCCTCCTCTCTCTCTTCCTGGCTGCTTTCTCCTCAATCTCTTCCCAGTGAATAATAGATGAACTTTTGCCAGCCCCTGCCCCTGCAACTAGCTGAGGTCTTGTTAGCTGTAGGGAATGAAATCCCAGCAAGGAAAACACTGTAGGGAGAAAAACCAGTGTGCTCCCTTGTGGGCAGAAGATCCACAACCAAATCCATGCTCAGATAAAAGAAATCTGCGTCTGGGAAAGAATTGTAACCTGAGAAAGTGTCTTGTGCAAGTCCCTCCTGTACTCTCTGGAAGATAAAGGGAGAGAGTGAAACCCACTCAGACATTTAAGATTCTGTAATTGTTAAAATAAAAATAGTACTGACACTCCCCTTCCTTATTTATGAATGTTTTTTCCCTTTGCCTGAACTTAAGAAACTAAGCTCATTAAGTTTTCCTTAGGCTGCATTCTATTAGGTCAGTGATGGCGAACCTTTTAGACACCGAGTGCCCCAAAACTGCCCCACCCCCGCACTGCCCCACCCCCGCACCGCCCCACCCCCGCTCCACCCCTGCCCTGCCCCCACACCCTCAGGGCCACCCACCACCTCCACGGCCCGCTGCAGATCGCCCAAGTGGCCCAGTAGCGCCATGGCGGCCACGCCCTCCACCCGTGCCCCACAGCATCATCTGTTTCGATGGGGTGCAAGGGCGGAGTCTTGTCCCCACTGCCTTGTCATTGGCTGTGCTGCTCCTGGTGGGCTGTGCCTGGGGGCGACTCTCCTCCTGGGGGGCTGGTGTGGAGGGGGCAGTGGGGGAGGCGGGGCTGGGGCGACGGCACATGTGCCCACAGAGAGGGCTCCAAGTGCCGCCTCTGGCACTCGTGCCATAGGTTCACCACCACTGTATTAGGCTGAGTTAATCCTTTTCTTTTTCCTAAACATTCCAGGTTAAACTTTCTGCTTCTCTCTCCCACTCCTGCCTAGGTATATGCATACCTCTTTGGTCCCTCTGTGCTTCCAATTTTATTTTTTGTCCTTGCCTCTCTCCTCTTTATGACAGATCAGTTTCTTCTTAGAGGCCCCCAATTCGGATTTCCTGACTAGTATAAATCAAATAATAAAATTTAAAAATACATATACCAGGTGCTTGTAAATACTAAAATCAGTGACTGGGAAGGTCCAGGAGAAGAGCCTTTTCTGCTTGGCTCCCCCCTCTAGAACATTCTTGATGCTGGAGGTGACAGCTGCCCCCAACCTCTTGGCCTTCCAAAAGACCCTCAAAACCTGGATCTACCGATCGGGGGCAGTGAATGAATGATGAGTGAGTGAATGAGTGAGTGAGTGAATCAGTGAATGAGTGAATGAGGTTCATAATTCCCAATATGCAATTCCTCTTAATTTTAATGTTTTTAATGCTTGAGTATGCTTGCTTTTATTGTTTTAAGCTACACAGAGTCACTTCGATAGTGAGATGGGTGGCATATGAATTTAATAAATAAATAAATCTTCTCAACTGCAGACCCACCGTGGGATGGGGTGGGGGGGGGGGTAGGAGTCTTTGATTTTGTATTTCTCTCTTCCTTCGCCAAGATAGCAGACCCCCCCTTCCAACTCACTTCTCACAAGATGCATTATGAACAAAATACAATTGCACACTGATGGTGAACATTTGCAAAGAGTTCCTTGTTATAAGACACCGGTGGAATGTTTTTGAAAGGCATTTCTGCTAGAAATTGTTGTCTGAAATAGCTCTTGTGGCATTATGGATATTATGGCTCTGGCAAATTTTTAGTGAACTTCCAAGGCAAGATATATTTCTAAGGGTTCACACACTTTCCATATTTGGAAGATACGAATCTTTTATGTTTTTAGGATGACTTTAAATTTGTCTTGGGGAAATTCGTATATTGAACATTTATGTGTAAATGACATCTTAGTCTCCCATCTCCAGTGAGATAGCCCAACATCACCGGGGAACAACTTTAATTTCAGTTTGTCATTGATCATAAAATTTACTAAGGGTCCCAGCTTGGAAAACTGATTCAACTTAGTGTGTTCATTTGTCCCAAAGCTGATTTTTCAAAGGCAACTGGTCTTTCTTTGTTTTTCCTTGAAGATGTTTCGCTTCCCACCTATTCTTCAGTTCTGAGAACTGAACTGAAAACTGAAAAAGCTTCTCGGATGAGAAGCAAAATGTCTTCAAGGAAAAACAAAGAAAGTTCAATAGCCTTTTGAAAAAGCAGCTTTGGGACAACCATGTCCAGGATGACTAAGACTCTCCATAGACATTTGTTCATTTGTGTTTTTATTTTAATATTATTTCCATTTTTTAAAAGAAGAATATTGGCATCTTTTTCTAACTCTTAATGACTCAGAATGGCATAACTTTCAGGAATACAATTAAAATAATTGCAGCTGGTGTTTTCACTTTGTTTTTAACTTCCTTGTGGTTGCTTTGCTTAAAGTTTATTCAGATAACATATTCTTAAAAATTAACAGAGAATTATTTAAAGGCTTGGCTGAGTAAATGCATTTTGAGTCTTCCCAAATCCTATAACAGAAGATTGCTGACATCAGTAAAATCTTGTTCGACAATATGGTCCTGGTTATAGAAGAAATAGAATTATAGAAAGAATAGAATTATAGATGCCCAGTTTGTTCCTGGGTGACCAACCCCAACAAAGATCCTCCACTGTAGAAGATCTAAGAACGTGGTGGTGGCAGAGAGTATGAAAATCTAAAAATTGCCTCTATTGGCATGGCTGAAAACCAACCAGCGGGAACCACTTATTTTCTGGGCATAATTGAAACAAATCAGGAGGACCTGCAGTCTTGACCACTTACAGGTTTTCTCCAAATCCCCCAGTTTTTTTTCTGGGCATCATTTATGATAATCGAAGACAACATGCAGCTTTCTCTGGCTGTGTGAGATGCAATCCTTCAAAAAGGAGAACTGAAACAAACTTCCCCAGTGTGGAGGGAGGCATTAAGACCATCGTTATAAATATTATCAAAAACTGCCTTGATATTCTCCAAAGTTATTTCACCTTCAAGTATCTACCTTATTTTTAGGGTGCTTAATTTTTTTTTCTTTCAGATTTCTTTTGGTGGAATTTTTGAGTATAGCTTAGTTTGATTAGCAGAACTGCTTCCAATTCTGGTCACCACAATACAAAAAAGATGCTGAGACTCTAGAAGGAGTGCAGAGAAGAGCAACAAAGATAATCAGGTGACTGGAGGCAAAAAATATACAATGAACAATTGTGGGCACTGGGTACGACTGGTCTAACAAAGAAAATGGCTAGGGGTGACATGATAGCAGTCTCCCAGTCCTTGAGGGGCTGTCACAGAGGAGAGATGGGGTCCAGGGGCTTAAGCAAAGGTTGGGATCAGGAGAGGCTGCATAGCTCAGTGAAGTGGTGGGGGAGATCATTCAGCAAAATTGCCATTCCAAACTAACCTGAGATAAAACCACCACCTCAGTCTGCAACAATTTCACCCATGGATAGCAAATGATCTTTTATCAAATTGAAGAAGAGCTGATAAGAAAGAAAATATTATGTTGGCTTGTCACTGAGGAAGACAAATTCTGGCAGAGGGAGGATTTTCTGAGCAAGCAGAAAATGCTATGTCTTTGCAGACCCCTTTGCAGAATTCTTGCTTCTAGGACAGAAAGCTAGCAACTTGTTACACAGCCCCAGGGCGTCCCTTTATTTCAAGATGCTTTTCTCCCAGGCACCTACCTAAATTCCTTCATGCTTAAATGAAACTCTAGTTCTCTCCTTGCTGTGAAGCTATCCTTTTTTAAAAACACAAGAAACATATCAATGTTTGCACGCAAGCTTTTCTGCTGACAACTGAGGGGCCCATTTCTCCCTGCTGCAGAGCAGTCCTGTGCTGAACTCTCCACACAGAACTTAGATGGAGAGGACTTGCTGCTGACTAGCAGCTCTGCCGGGTCCTGAAACCTGTCTGCCGCCTTCTCCGAGCATCCCAGGGCAGCTGGGCAGACCTCTGCCCTGTCGGCCCCAGCCAGTCCGGAGGCTGCAGCTCCTGGCTGCCTGGGAAGGGCCAACCAAGGGAGGCGGCACGAGGGGCCTGGTGAGCCCCAGCCTTGTAGGTGGTCCTCGACTTACAACCACAACTGAGCCCAATGTTTCTGTTGCTAAGCAAGACAGTTCAATGAATTTTGCCCCATTTTATGACCTTTCCTGACACAATTGTTAAGTGAATCACTGCAGTTGTTAAGTTAGTAACTCAGTTGTTAAGTGAATCCTGCTTCCCCATTGATTTTGCTCATCAGAAGATTGCAAAAGGGGATCCCGTGACCCCCAGGGACACTGCAACCATTGTAAACAGGAGTCGGTTGCTTGGCATCTGAATGTTGATCCTGTGACCCTGGGGGGGATGCTGCAATGGTTGCAAATGTAGAAATATGGTCATAAGTCACTTTTTCCAGTGCCATTTAACTTCAGATGATTACTAAACATTGTGAGCTGAGGACTAGCTGCATCTGAAAGGAGTTGGGGACTTCACCCCATTTCCTCGAGTAGAAGTGTTTTCTGAACAGCATGTGGGAAGCCAGGCCAGGACAGCGCCTTGAGTCTTCCTGGGGTCACCTAGATGGTCTCAAAGAGGTTTATCACCCCCTCCCTGCAAGGCCCCTGATGATCTCTTGCAGGCAGAATCCTAATCCTGGCCGCCTTCTTGCTGAACAGATGGCAGATGTGCTGCTTATCAGCCACCCGCCTTGCGCCAGCCTGGCCTCTTTCAACACTGCTACCTCCGGGTGCAGAGTCATTGCCTGGAGGAAGTGACTGACCGCTGGGCGTTCAGCTTCGATGGGGGGACCTGCTTGCTGAAAACTGGCAGTTGAGGGTTTGCATCAGCTTCATCCGATGTGGCATGAGAGCTTCTTCCGCAATCGCCAGCAGCTGCTGTGAACTGCTGTGGAAAGGGGGCCACAGCTGGAGGGAAGAAGGGAGGGAGGGAGGGAGGGAGGGAGGAGGCCCTCAGGCCCAGGGAGGACACCAGCAACCCACACCTGGAGGTCAGGCATCTTCTGGATCTCTCAAGACAATGTTTTTCAACCTGGGCAACTTTAAGAGGTGTGAACTTCAACTCATAGAATTCCTCAGCCAGCTATGAAATTCTGCTTACTCTCTTAATATAGAATATAGAATAATAGAGTTGGAGGTCTTCTAGTCCAACCCCTGCTCAAGCAGGAGAGCCTATATCATTTTAGAAAAATGATTGTCCAGTCTCTTTTTGAAAGCCTTCAGTGATGGAGCACCCACAACTTCTGAAGGCAAGCTATTCCATTGGTTGATTGCTCTCACCGTTAGGAAATTTCTCCTTAATTCTAGATTGCTTCTCTCTCTGGTTAATTTCCATCCACTATTTCGTGTCTTGCCTTCTGGTGCTTTGGATAATAGTTTGACCCCCCTTTGTCCTTGTAGGAGCCCCTCAAATATTGAAATAGTGCTATCATGTCTGCCCCTTTTCATTAAACTAAACATACCCAATTCCTGTAACTGTTCTTCATCTGTTTTAGCCTCCAGCCCCCTAATCATTGTTGTTGCTCTTCTCTGCACTCTTTCTAGAGTCTCAACATCTTTTTTATATTGCAGTGACCAGAACTGGATGCAGTATTCCAAGTATGGCCTTACTAAGACTTTGTAAAGCAGTAATATACTTCACATGATCTTGATGCTATCCCTCTGATAATGCAGCCTAGGATTGTATTGGTGTTTTGGGCTGCTAATGCTGTTGGCTTATATTTAAGTGATTGTCCTCTAGGACTCCAGGATCCCTCTTTCAGTTACTGGCATTAAGCCAAATTTCACTTAGTTTATACCTATACAGTTGGTTTTTCTTGCCTACTTTTATCTACACTGAATTTCATTTTTTTTTAAGATAGGGCCCAGTGTTCAAGTCTGTCAAGATCTTTTTGCATCTTGAGCTTTTCTTCTAAAATATTGCCACAATATTAAATCTACCTTGTCTGAACTCTCCACTCACTTTGTGGGCTCCTTTGCCCTTACTGAGATCAAAAACAACCAAAGATAATTTTGGATACAGAATTAATTGGCTGCATAGAAGGTTGCATTTGAACTCAGCCATGCTGGCTGAGGAATTCTGGGTGTCAAAGTCTAGAAGTCTCAATATTGACAAGTTTGGAAACCCCTGTTCTAGTGCAAGAGAGATTTTAGTATCACTCCTTTTCTAATTTCATCTGCAATAAAAGTAAAGAGTTCAAATCAAGCTTAGCCCTTGTTGATCACCACAATTTGAAACTATCACAATGCAAGGAGCAATTCAAATTCAACATTGTTGGGAGGAATTCCCCCGTGCGGTTCTTCCAGTCGGGATTCTCCTTGACGGCGCAGCGCGGAAGAAATAGATCATGAAGCCAGTTACCGGAAAGAAGTTTAATTTCGAGGAACAAAGTTGAGTGACAATTCAGCTCGGGTCCCCGGCTAGCTAGACAGAAGGATCTTTAAACAGGGGTTTTTATACCTTTTTGTGGTTTTCAAACTTGTCATTTCTGATTGGTGTGTTTGAATCTGTCCTTCCTGACTTGTTGGTCAGTGACTATTGTTGGTCAGATTTCTTCTCTAATCTTGCCTAAAAGGTGTTAATTACTTTTATTGTTGTGTGTTTGTTAATCCTGATTGCTGTTAGCTGGTTCCTCATTGTGTGTGTCAAGTGTTTGTCCTTTTAGCTTTAGGCTGCTATTGACTCAGGTCAGTTCGCCTGGGGTTTTTCCAGGTTATTCTTTCATTTGAGTGGGGAGGGGGTGTCCAGCTTCCATCAATTCCCCCATTTTGGGCTATCACTGATGTATCAGTGATTAGCCCAACTGGTTCATATATACGGTAGTGATGGTCAATTTCGCACATCATGAGAGATGTTTTCTTGTCTGTTCTTTTCCCCTAATGGGGGTTGTGCAGATCTTTAGGCATTTTAATCCTAAAGGGATTATTTGGCATAGGCAACAAAGGAGGGCCCCACCTATTGCGACTGTGATTATGTTGACAATAAGAATTCTCAACCAGTGGAAGTCTGGCAACCACGAGAAAAGCCAGGAAAGGTCCCAGGGTGACTGGTTGTGCCCAGTGTTTTGTGCTAGTTCTTTTAAATGTTTGATATCTTGCTCAGTTAGTCCAGATTGCTCGGATAGATTGAAGCAGCAGAGCCCTCGGAATTCTTCACAGCCATGATTGTGCCTTAACAACAGGTAGTCAATGGCTGCTCTATTCTCGAGGGTGGCTTCTCTGACTTGCCTTAGTTCTTGGTTTAAGGCATCTAGGGCATGGGAAGTGGTGTTTAAACTTTTAGCTAGGGTACATGCCAGGCTGTTTATATTCCTTGAGTTTCGTGCTGCAAGCCCTGGCACTCCCACTAGGGAGACGGCTAATGCAATATATTCAGGTTTTGTGAGGAGGGAGGTCTTTGAATCACAGTCGGGAGGTAATGTGTGGAAGCTCCTTCTTTGTCACCTTTGTAGGGAGGGCATTAGCATGGTTAGTTGTCCTAATGTACAAGGGCCTCCAGTAGAGTTTGCAGGTAGGTAGGAATAAGCTCTCAGGCCACATAACAAAAACCATCCTGTAGGAAGTTTCACATAGCCATATGAGAAAGTGATGGTTGTGGTGTGGTTGCAGGCCAGTTCAGTGTTAGTGAGGTTGTGGCAGTCGGAGACTTTAGGCTGGTGGCATCCAGTCAGTGTGAAACAAGTAGCTGCTTGGGTTACCGTTGCTACTTGTATTGTGTACATGCTATTGTCCT
Source organism: Bothrops alternatus (assembly GCA_034064705.1). NCBI lineage: Eukaryota > Metazoa > Chordata > Lepidosauria > Squamata > Viperidae > Bothrops > Bothrops alternatus. The sequence goes on along the minus strand of JARGCV010000078.1, from coordinate 1,755,108 downwards.
TTATGTTTGTACTAGTCCCCCAGTCAAAAATGTTATAGTATGAGGCTATCAATGAGTGCTCTCTTAACTTAGTGTCATTAGTGATAGCTTTTGGTGCTATTGCTACTCCCATCAGGCATGTGGTTAGGATGTCTTTCACTGACCTACCTCCAGCAAGGCAAAAATCTGTAGTGTTCAGCACTTTCTTTGCTAAATACTCCCATACATTCCCCTTTTCTGGAAATAGTTTTGGTTCTATGAACCCAGAGGTACATTTCAAGTATAAGGATACAATACAAATAGCATATAGGACTCTAACAAAGGTAAACTTAATCCCCTCCCCCATTTGTTTCAATCTTGAAAAACGTTTTTAGTGTCCACTCTTCAGTTTCTGGGTTTTTCTGGAGCTTCAGGGGTGGAACCTTGGGTGTTGTCTCAGGTGCAACGCTGTGGTCTATGACTGCTGGTTTGATGTGCGTCCAGTGGATCCAGGCGTTCCTTTCAGCTACCTTGATTGCTGTCTGGGTGGTTAGTAGAACTTGAAAGGGTCCACTCCACTTTGGTTGCAGTTGTGACTTGTGGCTGTATGATTTTATCCAAATCCAATCCCCTGGTTCAAAATGATGCAGGTTTTCTTCTAATGGTAAAGTCTGTGTAAGGGCACTTTGCTTCCACAGTTCTCTGAGCCTCTGGTGTAGAGCTGTAAGATAGGATGATAAGACTACTTCCCCTCTCTCTAAGCAGAGGGACTGGGGGTCCAGGCCTTTGAGTGTGACAGGTGGTCGACCAAACAGCAGTTTGAAGGGGGAGATGCCTATGTCTCACCTTGGTCGGGTTCTCAGATGGAACAATGCTATGGGTAATGCTTGCGGCCAGGGCAGGCGAGTCTCCTGACAGAGTTTGCCTAGGAGAGTCTTTAATTTTCTATTTTGCCTTTCCACCCACCCCCCCGAGGAACTGGGGTGTCCTGGTGCATGCAGGTCTTTCCTGATACCTAACACTTGGAGAACATGTGTGATTGCCTGTGATACAAAGTGGGTGCCCCTGTCCATGTCTAAAACACTTGGGACTCCAAACCTAGGCACAAGTTCCTTTAGCAGGTGTCTGACAGTTTCCAGAGCTGTGGCATGGTGGCATGGGTAAGCCTCCACCCAGTGAGTAAGCTGGTCCCTGCAGAGTAGCACATATTGGTAACCGTTGCTCCTAGGGAGCTGAATGTAATCCAGCTGGAGTTTTTCAAAGGGGCGTTGGTCCCATGGTCTTCCCCCGTGTGTGTTGCCTTCCTTGTGGAAGCATTGTTTGCTTGGCATATCTGACAGGTTTTAGCTATACGAGTGGCCTCACTATAGACTCCTGGGGCATACCACACCCTCCTTATGGCATCTACTATTGCCTGTGTTCCACAGTGCCCTTTAGAGTGCAACTGTTGACAGATCAGCCATAGCAGACGTCTGGGGGCTATGGGTCTACCGTCTGGGACCCACCAAAATCCTTCTTTATATATGGCTTCGCATTTTTCCTCCCATAATTTCCCTTCCCTAGGCTCCAGCAAGTCTTGGTATTGTACTGCTGGTCCTAATTGGAACATGAGGAGCGTGGTGGATGCTTTCACGGGTTGAGTGGCAGCCCACTTTGCCGTGATGTCAGCAAATTGGTTCCCTTTTGTGACCCTTGAATCATCCCTTTGGTGCGCTCTGCAATGGATGACTGCCAGGGATGATGGTAGATGGATAACTTTTAGCAGATCAGATATGAGGTCCGTGTGAGCAATTGGCTGGCCGCTGGACGTAAAAAAACCTCTCTGTTTCCAAAGTGCACCTGTCGCATGGCAGACCCCAAAAGGGTATCTGGAGTCTGTATCCATTGGCGGACCGGTTCTTGGCTATTTCGCACACCTTCTTTAATGCAATGAGCTCGGCTGCTTGAACGCCGTAATGTGGAGACAAGGGGGAAGCCCAGACTAACTCATGCAGGGAGACGACCGCTGCTCCCGTTATGCGGGTCCCGTCCAGATGGTAGGAAGAGCCGTCGGTAAATAATTCTAGGTCTGGGTTAGGGAGAAGGTTATCTGTTAAATCAGGACGTGGCAGTTCGGCGTCCTGGACTAGGTGTAGGCAGTCATGTAACGCTTCGTCTGTCAGGTTATTCGGTAACAATGTTGCCGGGTTAAGCATGTCACAGTGTTCAAAGGAAATATTCTCTAAAGTGAATAGTTCCGCCTCATATTGGGCTAGGCGTTGTTGGGTAAATGCTTGAATTTGCGACTTTAGGAGTATTGCAAACACATCATGGGGAACCCTCAGCGTGAGGGGGTGTCCCAAAACCAGGTCCTTTGATCGCTTAACTAGCTCTATCATAGTGGCCATGGCTCTCAGGCATGGGATGGTTCCTCTGGCTACAGGATCTAATTGGACTGAATAGTAGGCTACCGGTCTAAGATTTGGACCAAATCCCTGCGCCAACACCCCTGAACCTACATCCTTGCATTTGTGGATGAAAAGGAAAAAAGATTTCATATAGTTAGGGAGACCCAGAGCTGGATGAGGCTAGGGTTTGCTTTATTTTTCCAAGGGTGTTTGCCAGTTCCTTTGTCCATTCAATAGGATCAGGTTGACCCTTTTTCGTTAGTTGGACTAAAGGCTTGGCTAATTCCCCAAAAGCTGGTATCCATGGTCGGCAGAATTCTAAGACCCCTAATAGGGCACGGACCTGACGTTTCGTTTGTGGATGCTTCATTCTTAGGATGGTCTCAACTCTCTCAGGTGCTAATTTTTGGACCCCAGGGGCAATAATATACCCTAAATAGGAAACCTCCCTTTTTAAGTATTGTAATTTAAAAGGGGACGCTTTATGCCCCTTTTCTTCTAAGCATTTCAATAGGTGACAGGTATCTGCCCTACAGCTTTCCTCAGTTTTGGAAGCTAGCAGTAGGTCATCCACGTATTGGATGAGTGTGGATTTGTATGGTAGGAGGATGGAAGCTAGATCTTCCTTTAAAATCTGTGAAAACAAAGTGGGGGATTCTGTATAACCCTGTGGTAGTCGAGTCCAGGCATATTATTGCTTATCCCATGTGAAGGTGAAGAGATATTGTGATGCAGGATCCACAGGGATGCTGAAAAAGGCTGCACAGAGACCAATTACTGTGAAATGGGTGACCAACGCTGGTACTTCCATAATTATGATAGCCGGGTTTGGTACTACTGGTGCTCTGGGTATTACGTGATTGTTTACGGCTCTCATATCGTGCACAAAGTGGTAAATGGGGTTCCCTTTGCTGTCTACCTTTGGTTTTCGAACTGGAAAGATTGGGGTGTTGCAAGGAGAAGTGCATTTACGCAGCACCCCCTGCTCTAGGTATGTTGTTATTAGGGTCTGAATTGGTTTTACTGCTTCCGGTTGTATTTTGTACTGGGGAATACATGGTGGTGGTCCTGGCTTAACTTGGATCATAACCAGGGTAGCTGCTTTTAGTAGCCCTACTTCGGTAGGGTCCCACCCCCACAGGGAGGCCGGCAAGCTTCTGAGGTCCATGGGCAGCTGGATCTCTTTGCCGATTGAGCATGCCATAGAAAAATGTGCCCGTTTGACCGGGATGTCTAAGTGGAGCCCTTCCGTAGTACATTTAATGGTCGCTCCAAGTTTGCAGAGCAAGTCCCTACCCAGGAGGAATAAAGGGGAATGGGGACAAACAGTAAATGGGTGTTCTAAGGTGAAGGGGCCAACCTCTACCTTTAAGTTGCCTGTGAATTCGACTGGGATGAGTTTTCCTCCAACTCCTATTACATTATCTTTGGCCCCAGGCATTATTGAACCCTTAAAGGGTGCCATTGTGAGAAGGGAGGAGGTGACTCCGGTATCAATGAGGCATTCATATGTCTTTGCCCCTACAGTGACTGTCAGCAGGGGTTCTCTGTCGGGGCCACCCTTTAAGGGAATAGCTAGCCCCTGAAATGTAGCCTTATAATCAGTTTCTAGTCAGGCTAGATTGTGTTCTGGTTGTCCCCATCGGGTCATACTTTGGCCCTTTCCTCACTCCGATGGTGAGGGGCCCCCCTTGGGAAAGGGGGTCTTGGTGGGTGACGTTGATTCCAGGTCTCCCTGTTTTGACCCTCCCTGCAGAGTCTCTTGGGATGCCCCTCCCTTCCACAGCGGAAACAATGTCGGCAGAAGGACTTTCCCTCGCCCTCGCATCGCCAGCATATTCCTCCCTTTGGGGGAGATCTATGATATCTTCTCCCGTTATCCCTATTTATCATGGCAAAAGCTTGCAAGTCCTCTCTTCTTTCCATTCTGCGTCTTTTCTCTTTCTCCCTTTCTCGTTCTGCTTCTTTCCTTTCCCTCTCTTCCTCTGCTAACTTATCCCTCTGGTCAAATACAAAGTTTGCGATCCTGCGCAACTCCGAGATATCTAAAGCAGACCAGTTGGAGACTATCTTGTGGAAGTGCCCCCGAATATCACTCGCAGATTAGTTAACGAAAGCGACTGCAAGAATGTTCTTATCCTTCAAGCAGTCTATGTCTAAGTGTGCGAACGCGGTTCCGGCTTCTAAGAGGCGGACCCAGAAGGCATCCGGGGTCTCCTTATCCCTTTGCATTGTCTTTTGGAATTCAGCCCAGTTGAGGGGCTTTTCCCCTATTTCTTGGAGGGCTTCCATTAGATTGATTTTTGCCCTGGTATAGTCGTCCCAGTGGGTTTGGTTATTATAATCCCAATCTGGGTGGTTGAGAGGCCAGGCGATCTTGGCGGGGGCTACTTGCCCAGGCATGGGTATTACGGGACGCCTGGCAATCTCTTCCGTTTTTTCAAAAAGTTTCATCAATTCGTCTTTAGTCAGAAACACGTGCAGCAGTTGAGTCATGTCTGCCCAAGATGGATTGTGTCTACAATAGACTTTATGGTTTCTATAACGGCCTGGGGGTCCACTCGGAAGGCAGGAGTATCCTTTCTCCAAACAACCACGTCGGACGGGGAGAAAGGGGTGTGGGTTAAAATGTGTTCAGTCTGGCCCCTCGGTCGCCCGGGTACGGGTCTGTTCAACAGAGGGACCATGGAGGTCGGTTCAGGGTTATCTGAGGGAGGCTGGGGATTCAAATCGATTTGGAAGGGGTTTCTCTGTCTGGATAGTTTGGCCCAGCAGTACCAATAGGGTAGTTGGGATGGTTCTATCCTTGATCTAAGCACTTTTAGTGTTCTGAGTTCCAGAGTGCCACCTTCGGGCCAAATTTGTCTTCCGTGTTCATCTCTCAGCAAAGCCCATTTCCTACATAATTTCTTTAATTGTTTCTTCTTCATTCCAGCCTGGACAGGAAGCTGTCTCCTGTCCCAGGCTCTGAGCAAGCTATCAACCAGGAAACCTACCTCTGCCCTTGAATTAGAACCTCCCATGTATGACGGGATTTCCTTACTGCTAAAGGGCACTACGCGTCGGAAGCCTCCTTGCGAGACTTCTTCCTACCACCACGATTTTGTGAGTCCGGAAAAAAGGGGACTCACGGAGCTTCTCTGGATCCCTCTCAGAGTTCGTGGGCTCCTCCGAGGGATCCTCCCGTTTTCAGACCAAAAAGGGGTCTGCAGAGACCTTCCTGTTTCCCTCAGAAGGTACGGGCTACTCTCTGACTGGCCGGCTTTACACCACCGTTTAGGGACCCCTTGGACCTCCAATGTCTGTGGGCACCTCCGCCTGCTCTCAGAGGTGGGTGGCCACTCCCTTTTGGGGCTTTTGCTTGAAAATTTACTGATGGAAGAGGTCCTGATTTGCCCAGATTAAAATCCTTTTCCTCTTTCTCTGCCCGCTCAGTCCTCCTCTCTCACCAGAAGGTCTTATGCTCCGATGCCCCCTTGCTTTCCTGGATCCCGCCGGTCACGGCTCCAGTGGAGTTAGCAGCGGGTCGGGGTGCGGCTAGAGGACACACAGAGGGAGAGAGCTCCAGCTGGTTCTAAGAGGAGGGTGCCTCACACATACACTCATACATTCTTCCTTTCATTCCCCCAGACCCTTTAACCTAATGGAATTAAAATTGGTGGCACTTACCCTCTTTCTCGGTAGCTGTTCGAGCGCAAGATTCAAAAACTCCCTTTACTACCCATTGCCGACTGGACAGGGTCCAAGGAGGCTTACCCGCGGATCAAGGTGTCCGCTGCCAGCTGGGTGATGACTCTTCTGGGCCCGGTCCGGTGGCTGGGTGAGCTGGAAGTCCCTTCGTGGTCGCCAGATTGTTGGGACAAATTCCCCCATGCGGTTCTTCCAGCCGGGATTCTCCTTGACGGCGCAGCACGGAAGAAATAGATCATGAAGCCAGCTACTGGAAAGAAGTTTAATTTCGAGGAACAAAGTTGAGTGACAATTCAGCTCGGGTCCCCGGCTAGCTAGACAGAAGGATCTTTTTTTTTAAATTTTTTATTATTAGATATCCATTTGTACATGTAAACAAAGAAAAAATTCAAGTTAAAGCCATTCAACTTAATACAATCATTTCAAATTTGTAGACCTTCTTCACTCCGTATATCCAAGTTTAACTATAAGCCAACTACATTTAAAAAATTTTTTAAATTTCACTTCTTTTCAGATCAATCCATTGGACATCAAACAAACAAGTCATCTTATTAAAATTAATAATTTTCATGTCGATACACCCATCCCTTCAACAAGTACATTCTTAGTCTATTTAATATATATCTTCCATTAATCAATAGATATATATTTGTACATGTAAACCAGGGGAAAATTCAAGTTAACTGCTATCCAACTTAATACAGTCGATTTAAATTTGTAAACATTCTTCACTCCGTATGTCAAGATTTAACTATAAGCCAGATACATTTTTTTGATTGGTGTTTCTCTTGTATGTAGTCTATCCAATGTTTCCAGTCTATCATATATTGTTCATTTGAGCGATCCTTCAAATATGCCGATATTTTAGCCATTTCTGCCAAATTTATTACTTTCAAAGTCCATTCTTCAATAGGTGGTATTTCTGGCTTCTTCCAGTATTGTCCCACCAACAGTCTCGCTGCTGTGATCAAGTTCAGAATTAAGTTCATCTCTGTGGTAGTACAGTCTTTTATGATCCCTAACAAAAACAACTGAGGTAGAAATTCAATACGCTTTTTCAAAATGGTTTGGAGTGTCCACCATATTTTTCTCCAGAAGGCTTTAATTTTTCTAGATGTCCACCATACATGAAAATATGTAGCCTCCATACTATCACACCTTCAACATTTAGGTTGGATGTCTGGATAGATATATGATAATTTTTTCGGGTCTAGATGCCACCTATAGAACATTTTATAAAAGTTTTCCCTTAAATGTTGTGCTTGCGTAAATTTTACATTTCTCACCCAGATTCCCTCCCATGTTTCCATCGTGATAGGTTGCCCAAAATCTTGTTCCCACTTTACCATACAATCCTTGACTAGTACAGTTTCAGAGTCAATTTCTATCAGTACACTGTACACTCGTTTGATATGCATGGGCCCCTGCTCTCTAACCTGTTCAATTAAATTCTCATCTGTTAGGGATAAACCCTTCTTCAGGTCTTTTTGCCATCTAGACTTCAGTTGCAAATATGAAAGCCAGGTACACACTATTCCTTCATCTGCTAGCGTATTTGATGGCTTTAACGAAAACACATTGCCTTCTTCCGTTACAAGTTTACTATAGGGCACCACATCCTGACCTTGTAGTATGTTTATGTCCCCTATTGCGTGTCCGGGGATCGTCCAGATGGGAATTTTTTCGTGTAGTAGGTACTGATATTTCTTCCAGACCCGCAACAGCGGGATTCTCAGTGGGTGCTCCTTGAAGCTCTTGTCCACCTTCTTGTCGTACACTAGGTATGTGTGCCAACCATATAGTAAACCATGTCCTTCAACATTCAATACTCTGTCATTCGTTATATTAATCCAGTCACTCATCGCCACCAGCGCCGCAGCGTAGTAATATAACTTCAAATTGGGCATTTTTAAACCACCTCTTCTCCTTGTATCCTGGATGATTTTTAATTTAACCCTCGGTTTCTTGCCATCCCAAATAAATCTGTTAATGCCCTTCTGCCATTCGTCTAGTTCCACTTCCTTTTTGAGTATAGGTAGCATTTGAAAGAGAAATAAATTTTTTAGCAGTACATTCATTTTTACTGCCGCTATCCTGCCCAGCAGGGACAGTTGTAATGTTTTCCACCTGACCAGATCTAAGAACATAAGAACATAAGAAGAGCCATGCTGATTCAGGCCAAAGCCCATCGAGTCCAGCATTCTGTGTCACACAGTGGCCCACCAATTGTACATGGGGATCTTGAGCAGAAAGAGAAGGCAAAACCCTCCCTTTCCCTTGACCCCCAACAAATGGTACTCAAGGGAATTCTGCCTGCCTCAACCAACATAGAGGCAGCACATGGACATCCGTTTTAATAACCACCGATACACTTTGCATCCATGAATCTATCTAGCCCTGCCTTGAAGCTGTCCAGGCTGACAGCTGTCACGACCCCTTCTGGAAGTGAATTCCATAAATCAACGACCCTCTGGGTTCCACAACACCGCGTAATTATTTTTATATAATTTCCCATTTGTAGGTTCAATCTCCACTCCTAAGTATTTAACTTTCTTAACTATTTCACAGCCCGTTATTCTTTCTAAGTCCTGTTTTGAGTTGTTGTCTAAATTTTTAACTAGCATCTTCATCTTAGATATATTTACTTTGAAGCCTGATACCCTACCATAGTCCTTAATTATCTCCATCAGTCTCCTGGCTGATTGTGCTGGTTGAGCCAGTGTCACCAGCAGGTCATCCGCGAAGGCACATAGTCTGTAGTCCTGTTGTCTAATCCATATGCCTTTTATGTCATCTGCCGCTCTTATCTTGTTCAGTAGAACCTCCAGCGTTAAAACAAACAGCAAGGGGGATAGCGGACATCCCTGTCTAGTACCTTTCTCTATGTTAAATGAGTCTGTTAAGTCCCCATTCACAATGATCTGGCCTGTTTGTTTCTGGTAAATTGCGAATATGGAATTAATAAACTGTTCTCCCATTTTCATCCCCCCAATCAGTTTTGTTAGAAACGGTCAATTCAGTCTATCAAAGGCTTTTTCTGCATCTACAAACATGAGAGTAGCGGGCATCTGGTTATGCCTTTCCAAATACTCTATTATATTAAGAAGTTGTCTTACATTAGTTTTCATCTGACGTCCTTGTATAAATCCAGTTTGGTCCGGGTGAATTATTTTTTGTAACACTGTCATTAATCTGTTAGCCAAGATTTTTGCAAAGATTTTGTAATCCATTTTCAATAGCGAGATGGGTCTGTAGTTTTCTGGTTGAGCGTTGTCTTTTCCCTCTTTAGGGATTAGAGAGATGTAGGCTGTTTTCCACGACGGTGGAACTTGACCACCTTCTTGTATGTTGACAAATAGCTTTCTAAGGGGTTCTATCATTTCCTCTCGAAGATACTTGTAATAGGTCACTGTTAACCCGTCAGTCCTGGGAGATTTTCCCTTTTTCAATTGTTTAATCACTGCATGTATTTCTTCTTGTGTGATCAATGCATTCAGGCTATCTCTTTGTTCATCGGTGATTATCAATAACTTTTCATTTTGCAGAAACTTATCTATCTCTTTGTCTTGTGTCTTCTCTTCAGCGTATAACTTGGAGTAGAATTCTGTAAAAGCTTTCTTGATCATTTCCTGTTGAAACTCTTCCTTTTCTTTATACTCTATCTTTTCAATTATGCGGGATTTTTGCTTCTTCCTTAATATATAAGCCAGCCACCGACCAGGTTTATTGGAATTACGGAATGTCCTATGCTTTGCATATTGTATATTCCTTGCCACTTGATCTGCCATCAACAAGTCAAATTGTTTCCTTAAAATCTTGATTCCCTCTTTGGTGACTTTGTCCTCCGGTCTTTTTATTAATAGTTGCTCTTTCTTACTTATCTCATCTTCTAACTCCTTTCTTTTTTGTTCTTGTTTGCGACGGTGCCTTTTGTTCATGTCCATGAGAATCCCACGCATGTATGCCTTGCTGGCGTCCCATATCATTTCTATAGGTGTCTCCTTATTCATATTTATGCTAAAGAATTCCTTCATAACATTTTTGCATTCATCCACATTTATATCGTATTTAAACAGGTTTTCATTAATTCTCCAGGATCTCCTAGGTTTCTGTCCTTGTCTTAATTCCATCCACACCGGGTTATGGTCTGTTAGTACTTTGGCTAAGATTTTCACCTTCTTTAGGCTAACAAGCAAGTCGCTTGTTGTTAAAATAAAGTCAATTCTAGAGAATGATTGGTGTCTGTCTGAGAAAAAGGTAAATTCTTGCTCTTTGCCATGTCTTTCCCTCCAAATGTCTATCAGTTCGAAGTCATCCTTTATGTCAAAGAAGGATTTAGGCAACTTGGAGTGTTTTTGCGGGTTTGGTGCTGTCTTCTTTTTATCCAGGCCAACCTCTATGACACCGTTCCAGTCTCCCATTATAATACATGATCTGTAGTTGAGTTGTATTAACTTTTTATGTACCAATTTGTAGAATTTTCCTTGTTGTTGATTTGGTGCATATATGCCCATCAAAAGAATTTTCTTATCATCTTTTACTATTTTGATTGCTAGATATCTACCTTGAGAGTCTGACTCTATTAATTTAGCTCTTATATGCTTCTTCACATAGATGACTATGCCATTCTTCTGCTGCCACTGCAAACAAATTGTGTGCCTAGCTTGTTGTTGGTTAAATATTTCTGGTCCGTAGTTCTGATGTGTGTTTCTTGTAAGCAAATTATATCATTTTTACCTTGATTCAGATAATGAAATATTTTCTTCCTTTTCTGTGGGGAGTTTAACCCGTTAACGTTCCAAGTCAAATATTTACTTGTCATGATCAGCTTCGGGACACTCCTGCCAGACCACTTCCGCTTTTTCCCCTGCTTTCCTCTTTGGTCTCGCTCCCATGGTATCCAGGTTGGTGTTCATATTGCTTTGTGGGATCTTCTCTTGCTGTTCTATGCGTTTAGTAGTAGCCCTCGTCTGCCTTAGCTCTTTAATCTGTCCTGCTTCCATGATTTTATTGACGTCCATCCTCTGTGCAGTCGCATCCCGAGAAGCTCCTTTTTCTTCTCCTGCTGCTGCGGCAGTCTGTGCTTCTGGGGAGTTTGATCGTTGTTCTAAGTCCATTCTTCTTTCACGTGGCCAATCTACATTCTCCAGTGTTGTGGGCAGGGATCTCCCCGCCTTCAGCTCCTTTTCCATAAATTCTTTTGCTTTCCGGATTGAGTTCAGATGGTATCTTTTGCTTTTATAGAGTAATGACATTCCAGTTGGGGCTTCCCATCGATATTGTAGAGCGCGTGTTTTCAGTTCAGTGACCAAGAACTTGTAGTCTTTTCTTTCTCTTAACATCTTGGGGGGGATCTCTTTCAATATCACCACCTCTTGCCCCTCTACATACAATTTCTTGTTATAGGATGTTGTAGAAATACGGTCTCTGAATCCCTTTGTTACAAAATGGATAACCACATCTCTTGGTAGATTTTTGTTTTTTGCGATCCATGAGTTGACTCTGTGGTTTCTGTCGATTTGCCAAGAGATATTTTCAGCCTTCTCTCCCAGAAATTGTGCCAAGGCTTTTACAAAAATTCTTTTCAAATCTTCTTGCTTTTCATTTGTTGATTCTCCCAGTCCCCTGACCCTGATAGCTGACATCATCTGCCAATATTGCATCATAGTTGATTGGTCCTGCACCTCACTTCTCATCTCAGCCATCTGGCCCTCAATTTGGCTCTCCACCTCTTCCATCCTTTTTTCAACCCCCTCCCAGACCTTCTTAAAATTTTTCTCAATATCTTCTCTCATTTTCTTATTGTTTGTTTGTATTGTTTCCTTGATTTGGTCTAGGTCAGTGTTTCTCAACCGTGACAATTTTAAGGCATGTGGACTTCAACTCCCAGAATTCCACAGCTAGGTCTTCAGCAACAGCTTTGCTTTGTGCTTCCATCTTCCTCTCCAATTCTCTGCTTTGTTCCTTCAACTTCTGTTCTAATTCTTTGCCTTGTCTCTCCATCTGCGTACCCATTCCCTCTATCTTCTTATCCACTTCCTCCACCCTCTTTTCCACTTCCTCCAGCTTTTTCTCTAGTTTTTCATACATTGCTGACATTGTTTCTTTTAATTCTTTCATCATTTGCATTTCTGGGGAGGCCTGGGTAGACAGGGGGGCCTGGGATTCCGTAGGCATGGAGGAAGATGAGGGGACAGGTAGGTTGTTCCCTGGTATTTTAAGGAACTGGCCTGGGGAGGGTGTTGCCACCTTTGAGGGTATTATTTTGGACTGCTTAGTGGCCATCTTGAGTTCAGTCCCCTGATAGCCAAGCTTTTTTAATGCAGAAGATTAATTCTTACTCTTATATTGCCAAGATGCTTCCTTTTATAGTCTTTTTTTATTATCCTCTTGTAGCCTTTTTATTCTTTTTCTTATGTATATTTTGTAAGGTTTTTTAAGGTTTGCATCTAGACTGCCCTCTAGTGTTCACTCTTGCAATGCCGTCTCACTTTCCACTTTCCCTCTCGTCCAGCTACTTTCGTTTTAGAGTATAAGTAGTCGCCATCTTAAATACTTTTTGTTTATTGTGAAAGTAGTTAATCAGCTGTATAATATAAGAAATACTTGCTTTTTTAGGCTCTTGCGTTCAGTCCATGTCTCCTTGCCTCTTTAGCGAAGTTTTCCTCACGCGGAGGTTGGTCTTAGTCTGTCAGCCGACAGAGAAACAGCTCCTGGCTGGAGCAGTCGTGAGCGAACTCTTTTCCAGGGAATTTTCAGAGGCTCTCGACCCCCACTCACTGCTCTTGGCCCCTTCTCCGACCGAGGAGGGGTTTTTTCTGCCGCGAAAAACAGTTGATTTGCACTGTTTTCCCAGCTTTTCAAGTCCCGGAGTTCGGAGCCTCACAGAAGCCGGCTGCTTCCGTGCCTTGCGCATGCGCGCCTCCTCCGCTTTACCTAGACAGAAGGATCTTTAAACAGGGGTTTTTATACCTTTTTGTGGTTTTCAAACTTGTCATTTCTGATGGTGTGTTTGAATCTGTCCTTCCTGATTTGTTGGTCAGATTTCTTCTCTAATCTTGCCTAAAAGCTGTTAATTACTTTTATTGTTGAGTGTTTGTTAATCCTGATTGCTGTTAGCTGGTTCCTCATTGTGTGTGTCAAGTATTTGTCCTTTTAGCTTTAGGCTGCTATTGATTCAGGTCAGTTCGCCTGGGGTTTTTTCCAGGTTATTCATTCATTTGAGTGGGGAGGGGGTGTCCAGCATCACTATGTAGCCAATTAATTCTGTATCCAAAATTAACTTTGGTTGCCTTTGATTTGGAGAGTTCAGACAAGGCAGGTCTAATATCACCGAGATCTTTGAGAAAATCACTAAGCATATTAAGGGAGTAACTGGAATTTCCCTCAAGGCACATCTGGGTTGGTCTGTTAGCACTGGCTTGGCTTTCCCTTTCACAGAGGTGGCTTTTTCTTCCCAGTTCAGCCTCCAGAAAGGAGCAGAGGAAGGATGGCGGTCATCATCGCCTGTCTGAAGACCTGCATTGGGCTTCAGCTGTGCCACCATCTTGACCTTTTTTATCCTCCCTCTCCCCTTCCTCAGATGTCACCTCTAGAACCCTGAATTCCTTGGTAGTATCCCATTCATATGTTAACCAGGTCTAATCCCACATAGCTTCTGAATTCAAGGTAGGCTGGCCAGGTGCCACCATTAGCTAAGACTCTGATCAGGATAAAATATGTTTCCCCAAGGTAACACCACCAGGAGTTTCTTTGGAGTTTCAGAAGCCAGATGACCTGCAGAGGCTTGAGAAAGAAAGCTGAACCATCCAGTCGAGCAGCAGAGGGAGCAGCTGCTTTAGGGATAGAGGAGACAAACAGCATCTTGGCATAATCAAAGTCCTTTTCTTGCGGGCAAAAAGAGGAAAGACATGCCTGACCCTGACTGTTTTGCCACAAAAGTCCAGGTCTCCCTGGAGAAATCCAAACCACCCAAAGCCCACAGAGGATCTTGGGTTGGCAGTCAAAGCAGACCGGCCAGCTCTGGGTTTGCAGCAATCTAGTTTTGCGTCCTCTCCTGGAAGAGTTTGTGTCCTCCAACAGCAGGGCATCTACGGCTTCTCTACTTTTCCATAATTGGTAGCAAAGGCCACGCCTGGGAACACTCTCTATTCCTGCCCCAAACTTAAAATAGAAGAGCTTTTCCATTTTATTTCCACAACAGAAGACAAAATTCACAGACATTCACCTATGTGGCTCTAATCAAAACTTAACAAGAAGAGGGGCATTGGGATGAAGGAGGGGAGGAGTCCCAGGCCTGTCTTTGTGAAGTAGGTAGCGGCATTTCCATCTGACATTGGGAGCAGATAATAGGGAAAGGATGTACTGATAGGGTGTGATTGTTTTTCCTAAGTCAGGAACTTCAGCAAAGATAACTGTTCTTCTCTGGCAAATCTGCCCACTTTTGGCCAAAGAGAGACACAAAGCATAACTGCCTTCTGGGAGAGAAGGGGGAGCATTATTCAAATTTCTGCATCAGGATTCTAGGCCACTGAAACCCCATATTATTTATTTCTCATATTTTTGTGGATGCCTAACAGCTACAATTCTTTGGATAGTATACATATAATAAGCCAGGTTTTATTTACTTATTCTGTGTTTATTAGATTTATATTTATTTTGTACAAATCAAGGTGGCCCAAAAGGTGCCCTCTCCTCCTATTTGTCCCATGACCGCCTGTACTTCTCCTTCCATTTCCTGAATATATTATTTTACCTTTTCAGCATTTTAGAGAACCCTCCAATTTTTCCGTTGGGGGAGTTATAGTGGTTGTGATTGAATCTTCAGTATGGCAGAAGGCATAGAATTCCCTGTCTTTCCTGGATGTTATTCTCTCTCAGGATTTTACCCCATCGGATCCTTGGATTCCACCTGTCTTTCCTCAGTGTTCATCACAATTCTGCTGTGTTTGTGTTGTCAGCTGACTCTTCTCAGGGCCTCCTTCTGTGGATCTCTCAGATTCAAAGAGGACAGGATCACTTTCCCTCCCTCATTCTTCAACCAATTTCTTTGATGGTGAGGACACGGTCCAGGATAGCAAATCCTGATTCTTTCTTTCACCTTCTGACAGATGAATTTGTCAGCAAAAGAGGACAAGAATTTGCGCAAATTTATAGTTTACCATCCTTAAACTCTTTGTTAGTTTTTCTGAATAAGTTGTAGATTTTTCATTACTGTTCTAATCATAAGCAACATCCAACTAAGTTTCAGGGGATACCTGTCTGTGACGTTTTCGTTCCTGAGTTAGGATCTTTAACTCTGTCTCATCTATGTGCCCAGTTTAACGGCATTGCCCATCACCCTCGCCCTATCATTTCTTATGACACTGTGAATCCTTCCTACTGGCTGACTCCTTTTCCTGCTTCTCACTTTTGGTCTTTGATTAATATGCAGTACTGGATATTTCTCATTCTTTCTCTTTTATTCTAATTTAACACTCTCTTGATCAGACTGATGAAGGGCCTGACGACGTTTCCTTCCTGGTCTTTGTAAGATGTAACTCCTCTCTTTCCAAGAGTCCTTCAGGAATGTAGAATAGGCCCTTGTAGAATTCAAACCCTTCATAGCAATATTTAGCCAACTGTCGAATTCCACAAACGTTTTCCTCAAATGGAAAGACACCTGCTGCCTAGTGGTCATCCAGATTTGCTCAAATGCAATGCAGCCACTGTTGGAGAGCCAGGTTGAGAAAGAGACATTGCTGGGGAGGTTGAGGTGAGATAGCAGAACATAACAAGCTGAGGAAGTGAAGGGGCCATTGGCCTCTGGGAAGGAAATTCCTCACATTACAGACCTCAGAGATACAGGTAGTCTCTGACTTATGATAATTTGTTTAGCAACTGTTCAAAGTTATGAAGGCATTCAAAACTGTAACTTACAACCAGTCCTCGCACTTATGTCCACTGCAGCATCCATGTGGTCATATAATAAAAATGGGCTGCTTGGCATGTATTTACAGCAGATACAGTATTGGGGGTCCTGTGATCACCATTTGCAACCATCCCAGGGGGCTTCCGGCAATCAAAGTCAACAGGGGAAACTGGATTGTGCTTAGTGACTGCAACAAAAAGGTAATAGAATTGGGTGTGACTTACTTAAAGACTGCTTCACTCAGTGACAGATGTTCTGGTTCCAATTGTGGTTGTAAGTGAAAGACTACCAGTACAAGACCAAAGCCCTTTCAACTGCGCTTTCAGTTACATGCATTTAGCATGAGCTCATCAGTTTGTGTAGAACACAATAAGCTGTGGGCAGCTTTATGTGATCTTGGTGTCCCAACTCCAAGATCAGATGTATTAGATCACCAGACACAGATCAAAAGGCCTCAGTGAGAACTCTCCATGGCAACACAGACAGGTCCAGGATCAATAAGGGAGTTAGACAGAGATGTATTTTTATCATCATTTTTGTTCATTCTGCATGCTGAAGTGATCAGGTGGAAATTAGATCTGGAATTGCCTGAAGTTGGAGAGAAAATTGGGGGAAGAACCATAAATAATTTGAGATACATAGATGATACAACACTATTGGCTGAAAATAAGGAAGCCCTGAAAAAATTATCTGTCAAACCAAGGATGAAAGCGAAAAAGTAGGATTGAGTTTTTAACTTCAGGAAAATGAAAATAATGAAACAGCTGCAAATGGACATGAGAAGTTTAAAATCAACAAGGAAGAAATTGAATTAGTTCGAGAATTTATCTTCCCTGGATCAAAAATAGTTCAATCCACACAGCAATGGTTAACATGAATAAGATCTGAAAAAACAGAGATACTGATATAAATACAAAAAGCAGGCTAGTTAGAGCAATAGTCTTCCCTATAGTGATGGTTGGATGTGTGAGCTGGACACTGGGAAGAGCTGATCAAAGAATTGACACCTTTGAACTGTGGTGCTGGCGAAAAGTATTGTGTATACCATGGGCAGCCATTGCCACTAACAGAGAGATGCTGAATCATATAAAACCAGACACATCACTAGAAGCCAAAATCACAAGACTAACTCTGATTTACTTTGGCCATGCCATGCATGCAAATTCATTGGAGAAGTCAGTGATGCTACCGTGTTTCCCCGAAAGGAAGAAGTGTCTTACTTTCTTTTTATCCCCAAAAGCCCCACTATGTCTTACTTTCGGGGTACGGCTTATATTGATTGGAAAACAATTGTCAGTTTTATTTTAAGTATTTTAAGTATATTAAGTATTTTAAGTATTTTAAGTATTTAAGTATTTAAAGTATTTAAGTATTTTAAGCAGGAGGCGGAAGTGGGCAGGAGTAATATGTCTTACTGTCAGGGTATGGCTTATATTAGCCGACCCCCTGAAAACCCCGATACGTCTTACAATCGGGGGTGTCTTACTATCGGGGAAACACGGTAGGAATGAAACAAGAAGGTCAAGAAGGGGAAAGCAAAGAACAGGCTGGCTCGATAACATCAAAGCTGATACAAAGATGAACATCTAACAACTGAAAGAAGCTGAGCCTGACAGGGAAGCATGGAGAGGACTTGCCTATAAATGCGCCAAGAGTCAGAGACGACTGAACGGTTAAAACAGCAACAGTCAAGTTCAGGGCTTGTCATTTTCTAAGTCAACCAGTGGATCAATGACGTTCATGAGATGGTAGTCCAACCTGCAAGATTTTGATCCCTCCCCTCCCCTCAGGATGCTTCTGCCATTGATCAATCCATTGAAAAAGAGGTGTTTGAAGCACAGTTTGCAAATGGATAATGGGATCTTCAGGAATGTGTTAAAGTAATGGGTGGATTTCTATCTGTGCTACATCCCAGAGACCAGGAGCTGGTGGAAAGAGAGACATCAGATTCTTTTTGACACCTACCTTCCCCCAATGGTTATCCAATGAGTGAAGATACAGGCTTCTCCCATGGGTGT
Organism: Bothrops alternatus; assembly: GCA_034064705.1. Lineage (NCBI taxonomy): Eukaryota > Metazoa > Chordata > Lepidosauria > Squamata > Viperidae > Bothrops > Bothrops alternatus. The sequence continues at coordinate 1,737,145 of JARGCV010000078.1, read as the reverse complement.
CTTTGCAAGGAGACAGTTACATTTTGTAAAAGGAACTCCACCATGTAATGGGAGACGTGTTGAATCTCTGTGCATTGGAGGCATAAAAAGCAGAGGTCCCTACTCTTCTGTTGCCACAGGCATTACACAGTCCACGTACATTGCAGTAAACAAGTTATCATAAACTCTACAAAACAGTCATAAACATGGAGCTTTTGAAGAAAAGCTGCAAGAATAAAAGCAGCCATTCTGATAGACAGATAACATCATATACTAAAAATACAGTGAATAAAAAGCTTTATAATTAGCAAGGGAAAGCTAACAGAAGAAGAGCACAGCAGATCTCCATGGGAAGGGAATTCCACAGTCATGATGCTGTCATTGAAATATTGTCCTTCTCAGATATTGTTCTCCTCTTCTCAGATCCACTCATCCTTGGAAAGCAAGTTCAGCCCGGGTCCTCTCAGCTCCAAGGAAAATGAGCTTGCCTCCTGTCCTCCCCCCGCCCCCTGTCCTCCCCCCCACCCATGCTAAGAGGCTGAAACTGGCTCTTCTCACCCTGCTTGGCCTGGCTCTGCCAGCTTCTTGTCAACTTCTCTCTGAGGTGCTTTCTTGCTCCAGGCCCACCCCAGATTTCTGCTGCATTCAGGGTCTGGCTGTATTCTTGGCCATCAGAGCTTGCAGCTTTGGAGTGTCAGTGCTAAATTCTGCAGCATCCTGGCTCCCACCTGCCTCAGAGGCAGTGACAGGGTGCAAAATATAGGAAGGACTTACCAACAGCAGGGAAAGGAGAAAAATCACAGAGAACCCAAGTGCTCATCCAAACTGATGCTTCAATATGCTTTTCTGCATTCCATGAAGCAACACAAAATAATGCCACATAAACAGCCAGTCTCTATTCTGCTGGGCAAGTAATGAGGTATTATCCTAAGTTTTATGCAGACATAAAAAAATGAAGGGTTTGGCATTTCATGCAATCAGTAGATATGTTGTAGAAACATCTTAGCCAAACGGTTCCTCAGGGTTGGGGTGTTTTAAGATTGGTTCACCAGCAAATTGTCTCTTAAGCTTTTCAAACACCACTTGGCATTCCATTGTTCAGTCCAATGGTTGGCCTGGGCTGTGGTCTCTCCCCCCCTCTATCATTTTTTTTTTTTTATTAATTATTTTTATTAAATTTTTTAAAGTTTTAACAAATATTAACACAAAAATATAATAACTCAACTGATAACAGAGAAATAACAAATTTAACAAGCAATATAAATAGCTGCTCGGAACCCCCCCCACCACATCCTCCCATAACCTAACCCCTAACCTCCAAACCACCTTCCTCGCCATCCAATGCGGTGTAAAGTTTTCCCGAGCACCTTAGAAAAAAAAAGAAGAAAAAATCTATTCCCTTAATATCCCCAACTACAGTTGAGAAGCATAATCTATTACTTATTATCTCCCTCCCCCCTCCCCCCCAGGCTTCCCGGAGTGAATACAGAGTAAAAAAATGCAAGAAACCCCGCTAATCTACTATTCAGTAACTATTTATCTATATATCGTATCTAATTCTTTCAATTGATATTTCTTTTGCATATAATCAATCCCCTCTATCATTTTTAATAGCTCCATATGTCAACTCTACAATGGTTCTGATTTTGTTGGTCTTAGCATTGGAACCATGGCACCATAATTGGCAAGGCGATCTTTGCAAATGATGAAATGAACTGTCTGTAGAAATTTGTGAACCCCAGGAAGCTCTATAGTTGTTTTCTTGCTCATGGGGCTTGCCACTCCAAAATGGCTTTCACTTTCCTTGGGTCCATTTCTACCTCTTCACAAGATATTCTGTAACCAAGATAGTCTAAGCTGGTCTTATAAAACTCACATTTTAACAATTTAGCATACACTTTAGCATCCAAGAGTTTTTTCAATACCTGTCTCACTAGTTTTACATGTTTCTCCATGGTCTCGGAATAGATGAGGATATCATCAAGATACACTAGGACCCCTTTGTATAGGTGCTCATTCAGTACTCTGTTGATTAGTTGCATGAACACAGCAGAGGGCCACTGCAGTCCAGAAGGCATTAGTTTGAATTGGTAGCATCCCAGCAGGCTGTTTAAGGCAGTTTTCCATTGCCTTTCTTGATCCTTACTCTATAATATGCCTCTCTCAGGTCCAACTTTGTGAATACTTTCCCCTTTGCCAAGTGGCCCAATATGTTTTTCATGAAGGGAAGGGGGTACATATTCTACACACACACACACACACACTGTTAATCCCACAATCAAAGACCCATCTTTATTTTCTTTAAACAGCACAGGGGCTACCACCCAACATTTTGCAGCTTGGATGAAACCCCTGGCTAAGTTCTTGTCAATGTATTCCCTTAGCACCCCCATCTCTTTAGGCATCATCAAGTACATCTTAGGCTTGGGAGTTTTGCTCCTGGAAGAATCAATGGAATAGAATAGAATAGAATAGAATAGAATAGAATAGAATAGAATAGAATAGAATAGAATAGAATAGAATAGAATAGAATAGAATAGAATAGAATAGAATAGAATAGAATAGAATAGAATAGAATAGAGAGTTGGATACTGTTCAGGAAGGAGAAGTATTCAGCGGACAGGAGCCCAATGGCCCCTCAAAGAGAAGTTGAGACTTCAAGTTAAACTTCAAGGGGTCCCATGTTCTATGGAGCTAGACACCGGGTCAGCTCTATCAATTATTTCATACAAGACTTTTGGGTATATTTGTAGACAAGGCAAGAGGCGAGTTCAACTCAAACTGTCAAGCATGTCATCCTAGCTGATTTTCAAAATTGCCGTGTGTCTGTTAGGGGTGAAGCCACTGTAAGGGTCAAATTCAAAGAGTTTGAGGGTCCTCTCAGTGTGGTAGTCGTCGATGGACAGTGAACCAGTCTCATCGGATTGGACTGGTTCGAAGCCCTGGACATCTGTGTAATGGACATCCATCGCACACAAGAGGTGACCTGGCAGCAGAATGCCAAGAGTATGCTGATGATAGGGGGCTTTCTCTTTTTAGGCAAAAATCCGACCCGAAGGAAGAGTGAGGCGCCGAGAAAGGAGGCGCAGGAGTAGAAGACACGTGGCCGGACCCGGCGAGGCGGAATTCGCCGCCAAGAGACCGGGTAAAGCCGCGGACGAGGCCGAAGAAGCTGGCGGCGGCCGGCTGGCCGGCCGACAGGCCCAAGGAAGAGGCCGCGCGGCCACTGCCGCGCTGCAGAACGGACCCGGCCGGAGCGGAGAGAAGAGGACGGAGGAAGGCATCGGCGACAGCAGCAGCGGCCACCGGGAGAGTCAGCAGACCGGGAGACGACCCCCAGACGAGCCAACGGGGGAGAAGAAAGCCGGAGAAACGAAAGGGAAAAGAAAAAGTAAGAGCCAGACGCGGAGAACAAAGGGAGACGCGAGCTGAGCCAGCAGGAAGGCAGAAAGCAGCTGAGGAGCAGACGGCGGGGGAAGGCTCAAACAGAGAGACTGGTGAGTGTTATCCCACACGCTGCACCCCAGACCCAGCAGAACAGGAGCCCCGGAGACCCAAAAGAGGGCAGGACTTGCCAGGGAAGAAGGTGGGAGGAAGAAGACAGCTGGAAAGCACCCTGGAACGCAATAAGGGAAAGGCAGAGGGGATCTGTAAACACAGGGGGATAGAAGACAGGAGGAAGTGACCTGGGCAAGAAGGCAGAGAAAGAGGGGTAAGAAGGAGCCAAAAAAGAGCAAAGAGAAGAAACAGGCTGGCAGAGGGGAGTGAAGAGGAACCCAAGGCAAAGGTACTGAACTGGCTCCCTGAACGTAGAGCTGCCAGAATACAGGCTCCTACTCCTACCCCTACACTGCCTAAACCCTGAAGGCACCCCCTCCCCCTTTTTGGAAGGACCAGACTTCTGGATCTTCACCAGACCACAACCTAGTGTTGTACTGCATTGTGAGAAAAAGGCCATCATCAAAAATCTCAAGCCTCAGATCCTCCCATCTTTGTATCACCCCTGCCAGTACAGAAAAGCTTAACTGAAAACAAGCTACACCCCCTAGTGATCTACCACTTTGCTGTTAAAATACAAACTGGGAGACATGAACACTTGCTAACTTGGAACAGGAAAAATTTGATCCAACCCACCCTAGCAACTTGACAATCTTGCACAGGAACAACTCCCCCACAACTCAGTGCATCAAGGGGTGGCTTTAAGGGGGGACAGGCCAACAGGAGGAGAAGCTCAAAATGGCTGCCAGACGGACAAAACAAATCAAACTGCGAGACCTGAAGGGAGCTGCACCCTCCCCGGCCCAGCCCTCCAATCTGCTAGGGAACACCCCACCCAACCACGCACACCCCCACCCAACTGCATGCCCTCAGACCCACACACCAACCCACGACTCCGCAACAGCACGCATGATCCAAGAACTAAAAGAGACGATTGAGACACTAAATGAGACGATAGCGACGATGGTGGTACGGATGGATGGCATGGATAGAAAATTGGCAGAAATGGGCGCGAAGACGGAGAAAGGACGCCTAGAAACAGAACGGAAGACGGAGGAAAGATACAAAGACATGAAGAGGATGCTGGCGGACCAAGGTGGAGACCTGGAGAAAAAGTGGGAAGAACAGCGCAAAGCGACGGCCACTGATTTGGAACAGATGAAGCATTGCAAACACATTACAAAAACCTCCAAGAAACAAGGGAGAATACGGAAAAGATGATGAAGGAAGTGGAAAACCGCGTAGAGGGTCAGCTTGCAGAGGTGAAAAGAGAGGTTCAAGACCAGTCCACCATGATACAATTCTGGCAAATGGCATTTGCAATCAGGATCAGAGGGTGGAACGAGACAACATACGAACCCCAGGGAAGACTGCGCAGGACCTTTGTAGAGGCCCTGGCAACATTCCTGGGCACGAGCGCCAATGAGATTGAGTGGCATGTCGAAAAAATCCAGAGAGTGGGCGCCTGGAGGGAAGTGAACAAACACCAACCAAGGGATGTGGTCATCCACTTCACAACACAAAGGTTCCGGAACCAAGTCTCTGCCACTTCCTATAATAAGGCATTCTACATAGAGGAGCAGGAGGTGAAGGTTCTGAAAGAGATCCCCCAGGCGATGCTGAGAGACAGAAAGAACTACAAATTCCTGACCACAGAACTGAGATCGCGTGCACTGCAATACCGGTGGGAAACCCCAACAGGAGTGTCACTTTCTTATAAAAACAAGAGACATTACTTGACCTCGGTCCAGAAAGCCAAAGACTTCCTCGAAAAGGAACTGAAGTCGGGAGGCCCTCAACCCACCGTGAGAGAAGAAGCAGATAGACCACTGGAAAGCGGGAGGGATAGAGGCCAATGAGCAAGCCGCGCAGAAGCACAGATCGGGGCAGTGGCAGAGGAAATGAATGGACCACCTCTAGGGGCGAAGGCGCAGAGAGCAGAGAGCAACAAAAACAAGGAGGCAGGACAGTCTACAGAGGGCAGGCTACCAGGCTTCACTACCAAACGTACAGACCAGCAAGGCAAGACCTCACAAACCAAAAGGAGCACCAATCCGGATATCGTGGGAACGAGACCAAAGGAGACAACAGGAGAAACAACAGAAATGGTCTCGCAAAAATATCCTGCAACATATGATGGCTACTAATTATTTGACTTGGAATGTGAACGGACTGAACTCCCCTCAGAAAAGAAGAAAAATTCTCCACTACCTAAACCAAGGTAAAAGCGATATAATCTGCCTACAAGAAACACAAATCAGAGCAGCAGACCAGAAATATCTGATCAACTACAAACTAGGCGCGCACTTTGTGGCAGCGGCGCCAAGAAAAAAGAATGGGATTGTTATATACGTAAAGAAACATGTAATGGCTAAGCTAATAGAGTCCGACCCCCAAGGTAGATACCTGGCAATTGAAATAACACAAGAAGACAAGAAGATTCTAGTACTGGGCGTATATGCACCACATCAGCAACAAGGCAAATTCTACAAAAAGCTACACAAGAAAATAACACAACTTAACTACAGATCTTACATCATCATGGGCGACTGGAACGGGGTCATAGAGACTGCTCTAGACAAAAAAAGAACTGCACCAAACCCGCAAAAACACTCCAAGTTGCCTAAATCCTTCTTCGACATGAAGGAGGACCTCGAACTGACAGACGTATGGCGGAAAAGGCACGGCAAAGAACAAGAATTCACCTTCTTCTCCGGCAGACATCAATCATTCTCCAGAATCGACTTTATACTAACTTCTAGTGACTTGCTAACTTGTCTAAACGTGGTAAAAATCCTACCCAAGACACTGACAGACCACAACCCTGTGAGGATGGAATTAAGACACGGCCCGAAACAGAGGAGATCCTGGAGAATCAATGAAAACCTGTTTAGACACGAAGACAAGGTGGCGGAATGCAAAAAGGCTATGAAGGAATTCTTCAACACACATATGAACAATGGAACACCGATAGAACAGATCTGGGAAGGCAGCAAGGTGTACATGCGAGGGATCCTCATATCCATGAATAGCTGGCACCGTCGCCAACAAGAACAAAAAAGAAGAGTTAGAAAATGAGATAAGCAAAATGGAGCGGCTACTAATAAAAAGACCAGAGGACAAAGTCACCAAAGAAGGACTCAAGATCTTAAGAAAGCAATTTGACATGTTGATGGCTGACCAAGTTGCAAGGAATATACAATATGCAAAACATAAGACATTCTGCAAGGCCAACAAACTGGGCCGCTGGCTAGCCTACACTATAAGAAAGAAACAGAAATCCCGCATAATTGAAAAGATAGAATACAAAGGCAAGGAAGAATTCCGACAAAAAACCATCAAGAAAGCCTTCACGGAGTTCTACTCGAAACTATATACCGAGGATAAGATACAAGACAAAGAGATAGATGAGTTCCTACAAAACGAAAAGATACAGGCGATTACCGACACACAAAGAGAAGCCCTGAATGCCTTAATCACAAAAGAGGAAATACACTCAGCGATCACACAACTGAAAGCAGGAAAATCGCCTGGGATGGATGGGATAACAGCGACCTACTACAAACACCTCCAAGAGGAGATGCTAGAACCCCTCAGAAAACTATTTGCCAACATTCAAGAAGGAGGCCAGGTCCCACCATCCTGGAAAACAGCCTACATCTCATTAATCCCAAAGGAGGGGAAAGACAACACACAGCCCGCAAACTACAGGCCCATCTCACTACTAAACACAGACTACAAAATCTTCACAAAAATTTTGGCCAATAGACTAATGACTGTACTACAAAAAACAATACACCCGGACCAAAGGGGATTTATACAAGGACGCCAGATGAAAACCAACGTGAGACAGCTGCTGAACATAATAGAATACCTGCAAAAGCACAACCAGATACCCGCCGCTCTTATGTTTGTGGATGCAGAAAAAGCTTTTGACAGACTGCACTGGCCGTTCCTGACGAACTTGGTCCGGAAGATGAAAATGGGAGTACAGTTTCTCAACTCCATAACGGCAATTTACCAGAAACAAACAGGTCAGATCATTGTCAATGGAGACTTAACGGACTCATTTAATATAGAGAGAGGCACGAGACAGGGCTGCCCGCTGTCCCCCCTGCTATTTGTCCTAACACTGGAAATTTTACTGAACAGAATAAGAGTGGCAGAGGATGTACAGGGCATACAGATTAAACAGCAAGAATACAAACTATGTGCCTTTGCGGATGACCTGCTGGTGACAATGTCGCAACCAGCACAATCAGCAAGGAAATTGATGGAGATAATGGAGGACTATGGTAGGGTGTCAGGCTTCAAAGTAAATATATCAAAAACAAAGATGCTAGTCAAAAACCTCGACAACAAAGCAAAACGGAACCTGGGTTGTGAAATAGTCAAGAAAGTCAAATACTTAGGAGTGGAGATAGAATCAACAAATGCGAAATTATACAAGAATAACTACGAGGTCCTGTGGAATAAGATACAAGCAGACCTGGAAAGGTGGAAATCACTACGTCTGTCCCTGCTCGGCAGGATAGCAACAGTAAAGATGAATGTATTACCCAGATTTTTATTTCTCTTCCAAATGCTACCCATACTCAAGAAGGAAGCAGACTTAGACAATTGGCAGAAAGGCATCAACAGATTTATTTGGGACGACAAGAGACCAAGGGTGAAACTAAAAATCATCCAAGACGCAAGGGAGAGAGGGGGACTCAAAATGCCTAATCTAAAGCTATATTACTATGCAGCAACGTTGGTGGCGGTTAGTGACTGGATCAACATGACAAATGATAGAATTCTGAATGTTGAGGGGCATGGTCTACGATTCGGCTGGCACGCATACCTAGTATACGACAAAAAGGCAGATAGGAACTTCAAGGAGAACCCATTACGAATCCCATTGCTATGGGTCTGGAAGAAATATAAGCACCTCCTACACGACAAGATTCCCATCTGGACGATCCCTGGACACGCTACAGGGGATATGAACACATCCCAAGGGCAAGAAGTGGTGCCCTACAGTGAACTTGTACTGGGAGAAGAAAACGGGTTCCTCTTGAAATCTCAAGCAACGCTAGCAAACAGAGGAATAGGAAGTAACTGGCTATCATATATACAACTACAATCAAGGTGGCGTAAAGACAAGAAGAAGGGCTTCTCCCAGACCGACGAGAATCTAATTAAACAGATTAGAGAACAGGGGATTATGCACATCAAACGAGTGTACAGCATTCTGATAGAAATGGACTCTGAAACCGAGCTAGTCAAGAACTGTATGATAAAGTGGGCACAAGACTTCAGACACCCTATCACCATGGACACGTGGGAGAAAATCTGGGTGAGGAATGTAGAATTCACGAAATCGCAACACTTAAGGGAAAACTTCTACAAGATGTTCTATAGATGGCACCTAGACCCGAAAAAAATATCACTCATCTACCCGGGCTCCCAGCCCAAATGCTGGAGGTGCGGGGACGGGGAGGCTACTTACTTTCATATATGGTGGACATGCAGAAAAATCAAAGCATTCTGGAGGAAGATATGGTGGACACTCCAAACTATTTTCAAAAAGCGTATAGAATTTCTACCTCAGGCTTTTCTGTTAGGGATCACAAAGGATATCACTACCTCAGAGACAAATTTATTTTTGAACTTAATTACAGCAGCAAGATTGTTGGTGGGACAGTATTGGAAGAATCCGGAAATCCCGCCTATTGAAGAATGGACTGTGAAAGTAACAAATTTGGCGGAAATGGCAAAAATATCAGCATACTTGAAAAACCGCTCCAATGAACAATTTGTGACTGACTGGAAACAGTGGATAGACTATATCCAAGAGAGACACCAATCAAACAGAATGCAGCTGGCGTTCAGCTAAGGATCGATGGGAGGAGGGATGAAGGGCTAACAAATCAGATGTTTACAAAAACTAACACCCAACATTGAATGTATATGTTCTATAACTAATGCCTCTTAACATAACCTTATGACTAACGTTGTTTGCTTTAATATTGTTAAAGTAGACTGAATCTCTACCTCAGGATATGAAACTTTTACCTCAGGATCTCGGGTTGGGGACCATAAAAGATTGCACTAGTAATGGGATGAAGTCAACTCAGAAGCGCAAACGCACAATATGCGATAGACTAGATACAGTAGATAGACCATATATAGGAGAAACACCAATCAAACAAAATGTATTCGGAGTATACTGGAAGATGTAAGGGAGGAGGGAAGAACGTTTACTAAAACAGATGTTTGCAAAGATTAATACCTAATGTTGTATGCTATGTTCTAGGATGATTGCTTAGCAATAGGATCTTATGTTTAGTGTTGATCACATTAATACTGAAACGGATAGGGGAAACACCAATCAAAATAAAATGTAACAGGAGTATAGTTGAGGCTAGACACGAGGAATGGGGAAAAAGGCTTACTAACTCAGACGTTTTCAAAGACTAATACTTAGTATTGTATACCAGGTGTCATGATGATTGCTGCATAATATGCTTTTATGTTCAATGTTAATGGTTTTAATAAAAGAATTTTTATAATAATAAAAAAAAAAATTACCACAAGAGCAAAGTTTCTTAAAGAATCCATTAGTTAAAATTGTTAGTTCACACTGGATCTCCTTTTCTGTTTACTGCATCCTTTCATCAACAAACTAATTTCAAACAGATTACTTTTATGCAAATGTCTTTTTGGAAAGAACACTGAATATGGATATTAACCTTTTATATCTCCCCATATAAAGGTATTTATTTATATATGCTCCCAAAAAAAAATAAATCTCTTGCACATTCAAACAATTACTCTCTCTCGACCCTCTTTTTATCATCAATCTTGATTATTTCTTCTTCCAATAATAACTTTGTAATTATATAACCATATATATATATATATATATATATATATATATATATATATATATATATATATATATATATCCCCCTTAATAAAATCCATAAAGCCCATTATTATTGATTATGATAGTCTTTAAGTTAATTCATTTCAAACTCCAAATTCCATCCACTTAATTATCATACCTTATCAAATCATATTACTATACACAAAGATCTCTTAGTTAATTGAGCTTCACTCCAAGTTTAACTTTCATTTTTCCATATCAAACAAGTTTCCATAAAACAGTAAAAAATCATCAAATTGGATTAAACACACATATATATAATTGCAGTTTTCATAATTCTAAGCCTAAGTCATTATCCTCAAAACACTCCATAAGACCAATATTACCTTAGTTTATTAAAGAATTTTAAATTTGATTAAACTTCACTCCAAGTTTAACTTTCATGTTTCCATATCAAACAAGTTTCCAGAAAACAATAGAAAATCGTTAGACTAAATTAAACATACATATATATAATTGCAATTTCTCTATTACTAAACCTGAATCATTATCCTTAAAACAATCCATAAAACCAACATTGCCTTTTAATCCATTAGACAGTTTTAAATTTCTTTATTGCCTTTTTATCCATTAATTTTTTTTAATTTGATTAAACTTCACTCCAAGTTTAACTTTCATGTTTCCATATCAAACAAATTTCCATAAAACTATAAAAATCATTAAACTAAATTAACCATGCATATATATAACTGCAGTTTCCATATTACTGAGCCTAAATCATTATCCTTAAAACAATCCATAAAACCAGCATTGCCTTTTAATCCATTAAACAATTTTAAGTTTCTTTTTCAGTCTAATTCTAGGTTTTCTTCTATACCAGACAGGTTTCCATAACAATGCATCCCTTTCAGCCAATAAATCCATTTTTGCTGTTTGTAGCATTCTTTGTGGAAGTGTAAATCTTTTCCTCTGCAGTAGAAATCTTTTTCTCTTCTCCTTGCAGTGTTGTTGTTTTGTAGTAAGAAATCTTAGTCTTTGCTTCTTCTGATTCTCTGAGTTGCAGAAGAAAGGGCTGTCAAGCAAAATAAGTTCCTCTTCTGTCTCTGTCAATTCCTCTTCTGGTATATTTTGATTTATACCATAATCAGCTATAGCTTCAACATCAGTTTGAACAGATATAGTAGACTCTCTGAATCTTAATTTTGAATTACAATTTTTAATTGTGGCATATATGTCAGCAGTGGCCTCATATATCTTTTCCAATATAAGTGCATAATTCAATTGTGGCTGAATCTCCATTTTAGATACTAATGCTTAAAAAAAATCTCTTTTGTGAAGGCTATATTTAAGGTAAACAACATCCACCTCAACAGTTTCCATAGCTGCACAGCTTATCTTTCCAGACGTATTTTAAAGTTCAGTATTCCATCTTTACAAAAATAGTCTCAACTTGCAGTATCAAACATTTGCCACTAGATCTCCTCAATGGGTTAAAAAAACAATCAATTCCCCTTTTTTTGTCCTTTAAAGTATAGTATATAGGAAGAAAAATAATACAGTCCTTGCCAAGAGAGAAGAAAAAGAGAAAAAAAAAACCTTTTCCACCTTTTTTCCCTTTCTTTTGTATCTAAAAAAGATATATAAAAAAGTAAAATATAATCTATTTCAATATTTACAAAATGACTTCTTTCCCAGAAAAAAGCAGAAGCCGCCTTTCCGAGCCAGTGAAATAATTCCCAAAGGCTCTTACAGGTATTAAAGTAAACAAAAAGTAGAAAAGAGAGTTGCAAAGTTCTCACCTGGGCTCACCAAGGGGGCATTCATAGCTTAGATGTTATTTGACTTGCGGTCTGAAGCGGCAGGGCGATCGGCCATTTTACTGGCTGATCTTCTTCTCTGTCGGCCCTCAGAGCTTTGTCCGGACAGCTGGAGGAGCTGCCGCTCCTCCGCAGCCAGATCACAGCCTCCTCGACAGAAAGTCGCACCCTCCAGGGCGACTTTGGACCCGTATAAGGGTCCACCAACGGAGGGAAAACTAATCGGCGAGGAGAGAAGTCTCCCCGCTCGACTAGCGACACCGCGAACCAGAACTGGAAGTCCGGGACTCAGCCGCGTTCTCAACTGGGTGTTGAGGTGGTGGCCAGAAAACAGACCAGGTCCAGAGTTTCAGTACTATACATGCAGAAAAGATGAGCTGTCAGCCCACAAAGGTTGTGTGCTGTGGGGAAGCAGAGTAATTGTTCCGGCCAAATTGCAAGCCAGAGTGTTAGAATCTCCGCATAAGGGACATCCAGGTATTGCAAAAATGAAAGCATTGCAATAAGTTACTTGTGGTGGCCTGGCCTGGACAAGGACATTGAGGTTCAAGTAAGGAGCTTTCAGGTCTGCCAAGAGATGCCCCAGGCACCTGTGCACTGCTGGGAGACCATGCAAGCCCCATGGTCTCACGTGCACATTGACTTTGCAGGTCCATTTCAGGAACAGGTATTGTTGTGGACAGTTATTCAAAACAGTTAGAGATAGTACCTATCCAATCTATGACTACTGCCAGGGTCATCCAGGAACTGTGCCGGCTATTTGCCACACATGGTCTACCAGACGTTATTGTGTCTGACAACGGGGTACAATTCACAGCAGCGGAATTCCAGTCGTTCCTTAATGCTAACATGATTAGACACACCACTTCGGCTCCATTCCATCCAGTGTCCAACGGCCCGGCTGAATGGATGGTAAGGTCCACTAAAGAATCCCTTAAAAGACAGTCAGTCTGGAATCATCGCCTGGCAAACTTCTTTCTATGCCAGCACATAACTCCAAGCACCGCAATGGGATGCAGCCCAGCTGAACTCAGGTGGGGATCTCAGCTCATGACAAAGCTAGACCACCTCCACCCTGACAGGATAGCTGCTGAAACAATGCAACCCAAGCCTCCTAGGAATTTACAGTTGGGTGAGCATGTTTGGGCTCAGAACTATGGGCAGGGGGCATCTTGAGTGGCTGCTACAGTTATGAAAGTGTTAGGGCCACTATCATATGAGGTGGCTCTGGATGATGGCCATGTGATCTGACGCCACATAGACCAGTTGCAGTGTTGGTAGACAAAGCAGAGCTCTGATGCAGAATTAAAAGGTACTGTAGACACTCCTGGCGAAAATGCTATTCCAGCATCGCCCACACCAGCCAAGACTGTGCTTACAGAGACAGAGGCACCAAGGATCTCTGTACCGCCTAGACTGTCAAAAGACTCAGACGCACATAGTGGCACAGATCTACCGCCTCTGCCGTCAAATGACTCAAACAACTATAGCAGCACAGGTCTGCCCGGTGCGGACAACAGGCAAGTCAAGACGGAAACCCAAACAGCTTTGCGGCATTACGGCAGAACTCACAACCCACCAGTTTACCTCAAAGACTATGTACATACAAGAAGTCACTTTATCCAGGGGGAAGGGATATTATGTACTGATATTAAGAGTTAATGTGTTTTAATTTAAACGTGTCTCCAACTGTTTTGGAGAGAAAGTTAAGCTTACTGTTTGATTTGATTGGTCACTGCCTAGAGGCGGCAAGTATAAATAGCCGTCATTCTGTTGGTTAAGCCAGTTCTGTTTCTGCTGCAATAAATAGCGTTACATTAAACTGGTCTGGTTAATGCCTCCAAAAACCCACTATACAATACTGGACTACTGCTATCATGCCTCCGCTGTTTCTTTTTTTAGACTAGCCAAACCCAAGTTTTGCAGCTGTTCTTCATATGTTTTAGTCTCCAGGCCTTTGATCATTTTAGTTGCTCTTCTCTGAATTTTTTCCAAACTCTCAACATCTTTTTTGTGATATGATGACAAAAATTGGCTGCAGTATTCCAGGTGTGGTCTTACTAGGATTTAAAAAGCAGTACTAATACTTTGTGTGATCTTGATTCTATGCCTCTGTTTATACAACCCAGGATTGTATTAGCTTTTTTGGCTGCTGCTGCACACTGCTAGCTCATAGTCAAGTGATCATCCACTAGGACTCCAAGGTCCTTTGCACAGTTGCTGTTTTTAAGCCAGGTCTCACCTAATCTGTACTTGTACCTTTGATTTTTCCTGCCTAAATATAAAACTTTGCTTTTCTCTACATTCAAACTTATTTTGTTGGATAGGGTCCATTGTTCAAGTTTGTCAAGATCTTTTTGGATCCTGAGTTTGTCTTCTGGGGTGTTGGATACTCCTGCCTGTTTAGTGTCATCTGCAAATTTGATAAATTCCCCTTCTATTCATCTAAGTCAGTGAAACTGAACAGAAGTCACTAGGGGTAAGACCAGGCCTCAGCGCCCTGGTAGGAACTACATTCCCCTCTCTGCCTGCCAGCAAGGAACGCTGGAAGCCAAAGTCCTGAGGGACCTGTCCCCAGGACCCACAACAGAAGCCTTTGCAGCACAAGGCATTGGGAGGTTGGAAACAACTCATCATGGCCAAGCTCGGAAAACTGTCGTAGTTTGACGTGGCGCATCCCCAGAGATGGAGCTCTTACATTTCACGAGTTGAGAACTACCTGAGAGCTAACCAAGTTAGCAAAGATGGCTTAAAGGCCGCAACGCTGCTGTGCATGTGCTGTGCAGCCAGGCGATGTTTGATATTGCCAAAAACCTGGTCGTACCAGCTACTCTTGAATCAGTTGCCTATGCCAAGCTCAAGAAAATGCTCAAAGAGCATTTTGAACCGAAGCTCTCAATCATTGCCTGGAGACATACCTTCAAACAAAGGGAGCAACAGCCAGGTGAGAGTGCCGCCGAGTTCATAGCTGCCCTATGACAGGAGTCCCGGCTCTGCAATTTCCAAGACCTCGAAGAGAGACTGAGAGACCATTTAGTTTGCGAGTTGAGGAACAGGGATCTTCAGCAGAAGTTGTTCGCGAAAGAGTCTTTGTCATTCCAAGATGCTCTAAAGGAGATTATGGCTGAAGAAGCTGCAGGAGGAGCCATAAAAGCCTTACGGCCCTCCAAGAACACTCCCTGATCAGAAGCTGTCCACCACGAGGACGTGGAAAGAGGCAAGGTCTCCGACATAGACAATGAAATCGATCTGCTTCAGAAGCCATCAGCAAGGGTTCAGCGGCCACTTGATAAGGAAGTTCCCTTCTCTCAATGTATGGGCTGTGGAGGCTCGGAATGCAGGTTCCGCATAGCAATGTGCCGGGTGTGTGGCAAACAAGGCCATATCGCTGCCATCTGTAAAGGTCACCAGAGGAACAGTCCACAAAAAGAATTTCCCAGGAAAGGTACTGGGGCCCCAGGCCAACACAGAGTTGGTTTTTGTGCTAGCAGAAGGAACATGTTTCGAACAGGTGCTCATCATCCCATGAAGGAGAAGCTGAGACTCAAAGTCAAGCTTCATGGAGTCCCATGCAACATGGAACTAGACACGGGGTCAGCCCTGTCTATAATTTTCCAAAGAACTTTTAACCACATTTGCAGTCGCAGCGGCAAACAAGTCAAACTCAAGCCGTCGAATCTCCTGTTAACTGATTTCCAAAACTCCTGCGTAAGCGGTTAAAGGAGAAGCCACTCTCAAAGTGCAGTTCAAAGAGTTTGAGGATTCCCTGGACATCGTTGTAGTTGAAGGTCACCGCACAAGCCTCATAGGGCTAGATTGGTTCGATGCATTGGGCATCCATGTAACCGGCATACACAGAAGGCAAGCAGCGTACCTGTCGTTAGTTTGCCAAGAGTTTGCTGATGTGTTCAGCCATGACTTAGGGATCCTCCAATTACCCTCCACCTTGATCCTACCATAACCCTAGTAAGGGTCAAGCCTCGTAGAATGCCTTTTGCCCTCAAACCCAAAATCGATGGAAAGCTGGACAAGCTGGTGCAACAAGGTATGTTGCAGCCAGTAGACAGCAGTAGGTGGGAAACCCCCATAGTTACGCCACTTAAGGCCAACGGGGATGTGCGCATATGCACAGATTATAAGTGCACTATTAATAGAGTGCTTCAACAACATTCTTATCTGGTGCCTGTAGTCAGCCACATTCTGGCATCACTACAGGGAGGTCACATATTCGCCAAATTGGATTTGGCTCTAACCTACCAGCAACTGCCTGTGGATGATGCCACGGCAGAAGCTCAAACTATAGTTACTCATAGGGGAGCTTTCAAGTTTAAGCGCCTACAATTCGGAGTCAGTGTCACCCCATGGCTTTTCCAGGGAGTGATGGAGTGCACGCTCAAGGGTCCCCTGGAGAAGAGCGGCTTATAAGTCTAATAAATAAATAAATAAATAAGTATTCCAGGCATGTGTCCATATTTTGATGATGTCCTCATAGCTGGGGAATCAATAGAGAAATTGGCAGAACAGCTCAGGACTGTCCTTCAGCATTTCCACGAAGCGGGCCTGAAACTAAAAAGGGAGAAATGTAAAATTGGTGTAGTTTCGACCGAATTCCTCAGTTTCCACATAGATGCCAAAGGCATTCACCCTGCTGAATCCAAGCTCAAAGCAATTCAGCAGGCCCCTAGTCCAAAATCAAAGGGGGAGCTTCAAGCATTTTTGGGACTGCTCAATTTTTATCATGCCTTTTTACCACATGGCTCTTGGACAAACATGCACAGTGGCAGTGGACCAGAGTTCACAAGCGGAGATTTTCAGCTGTCAAATCACTGTTGTCTTCAAACTCAGTATTGACACATTTTAACGAAAAGCGGCCTGTCTGCATTGCTTGTGATGCATCCCCGTATAGGGTGGGGGCTGTGTTGAATCATTTAACGGCTGACGGAAAACAAATTCCAATAGCCTATTATTCTAGGACTCTGTCCTCGGCAGAATGTAACTATGCCCAAATAGATAAAGAGGCACTGGCCATTGTGGCCGGTATTAAGAAATTTCATGACTATTTGTATGGTTGTCCATTCACAGTCTTTATGGACCACAAACCACTTCTGGGTCTGCTCATGACGGACAAACAAACATCTCAGATTCTATCTCCTGGGATGCTGAGGTGGTCCATTTTTTTCTTGGCTTACAATTACAGTCTGATTCACAAACTAGGCAAGGAAATGGGCCACGCAGATGGCCTTAGCAGACTGCCCCTGCTGCAATTAGAGCCAGACCCCACCCCGGCTGCTCACATCCTGGCTATCCAGGATTTGCCGGAGTCTCCCCCTAACACAAGGGATGTGGCTGCTGAAACAGCTTCAGACAAGATGCTGAGCTGCCTGTTGAATTGGTTGCTCACAGGATGGCTGGATGTGAGTCCAGGGCTCACTTTTCAAAGTTTGTCTAGGAGAAAGGATGAGCTATCTGCTCACAAAGGTTGCATTTTGTGGGGAAGTCGGGTCATAGTCCCGCACTCTTTAAGGCCCAGAGAGTCTCTGCATGACGGACATCTGGGAATAGACCGGATGAAGGCACTTGCAAGAAGTTATCTCTGGTAGCCAGGGTTAGATAAAGATATAGAGGCCCAAGTACACAGCTGCTATATTTGCCAGCAATCTCGGCCAGAAATGCTGCAAGCATCCATACATCGATGGGAAACCACTCAAGCCCCGTGATCAAGAATCCACATCGATTTTGCAGGCCCCTTTCAGAGACAGCTGTTCCTTATTGTTGTGGACAGTCACTCTAAGTAGTTAGAGGTAGCACCTGTTCCAACTATGACTACTGCCAGGACCATCCAGGAGCTGCGCAGGATCTTTGCCACACACGGGTTACCCGACGTGATAGTCTCAGACAATGGGGCTCAATTTAATGCTTCAGAATTCCAGTCCTTTTTGAGGGCTAATATGATCAGGCATGACACATCAGCCCCCTTTCACCTGGCCTCAAACGGACAAGCAGAGCGCATGGTCCGGACGACCAAAGAGTCCTACAAAAGGATCGTAACTGGCAACTGGCAGCATAGGCTACTTTGCCAATGCACGACTGCCTGCACTTCCACAGGCAGAAGCCCAGCAGAACTCAGATGGGGCCGTCGCTTAATAACTAAGTTGGATCATCTGCATCCAGACAGAGTTGCATCAGAATCTGCACAGCCAACGCCCCTGAGGAGATTGCAAGTTGGTGACCTGGCTTGGGCTTGGAACTACAGGCAAGGGGCACTGTGGGTGGTAGTTGTGGTTGGTAAGGTGTTAGGGCCGCTTTCTTACAAACTAGTCCTGGAAGACGGTCGCATGCTATGAAGGCACATCGACCAGCAGGAGACTAGAGAACCAGCCGCTGGCTCAGGACTCTCGTGAAAGCCAAATCCAGGGGGAGCCCTACTACAGCCATGCATCAGAGTATTCAAGTGAGGGTGAGACTCCCAGGGAAGGGGCACTAGCGGACAGTGAGTTGGCCCCGAACACAGAGAATGCACCCGCTGAGCAATCCCAGCAGCGACTCCGATTTCCAGCCCAGTGGAAACCGTTCCACCTATAGACACTGGCTCGGGTCTACCGGGACAGACCAGCCACAGAGACTCAGGTCTACCCATTGCAAGTGGGTCCCAAAGCCCCGGTCTACCCAGCCTGGCAGGCGAGCTAGTAGACCGGGGGCCTACACTGGTGCTGAGGCACTCAGAACAGTCAAGAAGGCCTATCTAGGGGGTAGGGGTGTTATGTATTGAGGTTTATTACTTGAAAACTGTTGGAAACGGTCAAATTGCTGCACCTATTTGAGCTCCAGACTGACTGTTTACATGTTAATTAGCTTGTCTTTAAGCGGGAAATATTGCTTCAATTTTATTGGCTGCCACCTAATGGTGACCTGTATAAATACTGGTTAAGCAGCAGTTAGTGCTTCTTCTGTTGTTAACTGAATAAAGAGTTGTTGTTTGCACCATTTGCCTTGTCAATGCCCCATCGAACTGAAAACATAACAGAATCGTTGACTGAAAGAGAGTCAGAGAGATTAACTAGATACTCTATATGTAAGCGGGTGGGGGTGGAGATAACCAAGGAGATCATTAGAAGGGCAGAGGATGAAGGACTTGGCCTAACTTCCAGATCCCTCACTTGCCACTGAGCGAAGGCTGAACTTCTTCCAGATGCTGTTGTAGCAAACAAAGTCCAAAAAGAAAAAAATGTTGGGTGGTGACTCAGAGGACAATAACCGGAAATACCTTGTACTGGGCATATGTGGTTGAGACTCTGAGAAAACAGTGGGGAGGGGAGAAGAGACGGATGCAGTGAAGAGAGAGGATGGGAAGCGTAACTGAGGAGGCAGCTGAGAGAAGGAGGAGGAGGGGAAGGAGGGGGAGAAGGAGGAGGAGGAGGGGGAGATACAAGAGGCAAAGGGTCAGATCTGTGAAGGAGATCCATGTTCAGCTTTTCACAGCCTCCTCTTATTAATTTTGAACTAATAAAAAAGAGTTTCTACTTAAAATTGAATCTATCTGCAGAGGAGACAAAGGCTAATTGGAACTGCATTTCATCTCCGTTGGATGAACACTCGCAACTCTTCCAATCTTTTCAGAGCAGAAATGGCTGAAAGCCTCCAGTTCTATAAAATTTCTGGCATATTCAATAGGAGACATATTCAATTTGTTCTGTAAACAAAATGTTTTTCTGTTTCCCATTCAGATTTCTTTACTTGGCAAAAAAAAAAAATGAAATTCCACAAACTTAAAACTAATTCCATTTCTAACTGGGAGTTTTCTTCTTTTACCTGTAAGGACCATGAAGATATGGATGGAGACCTTATTGGTGGGACATCCAGGTTAAAAGGACAAAATGGTGTCCAACATACTATTTTTACTATCTTTGGTGGACATAAAAAACCTAAAATTTATTGTACTGAAATACATATATAACTTCAAAAAGCTTTGAAGGTCCATATACAGTTCAGACCATTTTTGTTAGGATTGATGGATAAAAGTCTGTAAAACCTGCATGGTATTTTCCAGCAACCAATGTTGGAAGGAAGAGTGTGGTGAAAGCTGATGGAGTGGCTGAGATGGCGGAACTGACAGCTCTGATTAGAGAAAAGATCTTGGCCAGATTTAATTTGGAAGCTTCTTCTGGACTTTTTTTGGGTGGGGGGAAGCAGAAGAAAAATGAAATTAGGACATATGGAGTTGATGATGTAATATCTACTGTATAGATTATTTAAAAGTGGAGGCTTTATTGTGATTGTAGAGCAGGGGTGTCAAACTCAATTTCATTGAGGGCCACATCAGCACTGCGGTTGCCCTTGGGGGTGGGGGTGGCCAGGGTGGGTGTGGCCTACTGGGTGGGCATGGTCAGTTCTACATTGTTTGCGTCAAGGGTGCCTGTGGGGGCCTGGGCAGGAGTGGGACAGATCTGAGGGTCTCTGGCAGAAGGGGGTGGGACCAGGGCAAGTGCCAAGGCATGGTCCACTGGAGGAGCCTCACTGTTCCTCTCAGGCCATGCGGGGGGAGGGGCTGGATGGTGGCACGGACTGCCCAGAGTTCTGGGCAGCAGAGGTCAAATGCCCAGCCTGGCCCTCGAGCACCCATGGCATCAAGCCCAGCCCCACTTCCCCAAGGGGGTGCCCAGCTGCACTTATCTCCTCAAGGCTGCTGCTGCTGTGCTTGCTCTCCTTAGCCAGGTTGCTCATGATGGGTACAAGGGCAAAGTCAGAGGGAGGCCCATTCCCTCTCCTTGGGAGAAGACCTGGCTTTGTATCCAAAGCTTCCTTAGCAATAGAATGGGAGACCCCAGGAGGGGGCAAAGGGATGGTGAAAAGGGCAGCAGGGCAGGACTAAGGCAGGACTTCCCTCAGACCCTTCCTCTCCTTCTTTCCTTCTTTCCTTTCTTTCTTCCTAAGTACAGAGTGGTGGGAAAATATTTGAGATGAGGGAGGAAGAAAAACAGGTAAGAAACGCAGCTCAGCATGCACCCAGGGGGCGGGGTCGACATGGCAGGGGCTGGTTCCTCACTGTTTCCAGACAGCCTTGTGGAGCTAGGACTGAATGAGTTTCAGCATAGATGGCCACCACAAAATTGTTCATTAGTTTTTTTATTTTTCCTTTAAAACATTAATAAAGTTATATATATTTTTAAAAAGAAAAGATAATAATAATAATAATAACAATAATAGTAATAATAATAGTAATAATAATGTTGGAAGGTACCTTGGAGGTCATCTAGTCCAATCCCTGCTCAGGCAGGAAACCCTACCATTTCAGACAAATGGCTGTCCAATCTCTCCTTAAAAACTTCCAGTGTTGGAGCATTCACAACTTCTGGAGGCAGGTTGTTCCATTGATTAATTGTTCTAAGTTTCTCCTTAGTTCTAGGTTGCTTCTGTCTTTGGTCAGTTTCCATCCGTTGCTTCTTGTCCTGCCTTCAGGTGCTTTGGAGAATAGCTTGACTTCCCAGGTATTGAGGTCAGGCTGATAGGTCTGTAGTTTCCTGGGTCCATTTTTCCCCCTTTTTTGAAGATGGGAACTACATCAGCTCTTTTCCAGTCCTTTGATAGTTCCCCAGTGCTCCAGGATCTTTGAAAGATATAGTTCAGAGATTCTGAGATCACATATTATTATCACATATACTAATACTAATACTACTACTAATAATAATAGAAATGCAATCCAGCCACTTCATTCCACTTTAGTGCCAGGGTGAGAACTGATTAATGCTTTTATTTATTTAAAGCACTTAACAATTTCCTCTAATAATACAATGATTAACAGCAAAACACATCTATAGACCAGGGGTCCCCAATCCTGGGGCTGCGGACTGGCACCAGGCCACAGCCTATTGGGAACTGGACGGTGCAACCAGCAGGCGAGACCACAAAGTTTCATTTGCGCAAGTGGGAGATTAGGTTATGTGCGCAAAGCTATACCCTCCCCCCACCTGCTGCCAACATTGCTGCTGGTCCATGGAGCCGGAAAGGTTGGGGACCACTGCCATAGACAATCTACTCCTAAGTGGCCAGTGTTATCAGCTTTGCAGACACCAAAAGAGCCAATGCAGTCCTAGGCTGCATTAAGAGAGAGTTAGAATCAAGATCACGTGAAGTGTTAGTACCGCTTTATAAAGCCTTGGTAAGACTATACTTAGAATTCTGCATCCAGTTTTGGTTGCCACAAAACATAGGAGAACAAACCCATCAGGACAAGATTCAGCAGTCCATCTGCATTTAAAGGCCACTCTCTTGAAGACAGCATAGTCCACATTTTGGACAGAGCGGACCGCTGGTTTGAAAGAGGGGTCAAAGAGGCCATCTATGTCAAAACTGAACAACAGAGGGGGAGGGATAAGACATCATCTATCTACAGTCTACAACAGAGGTCTCCAACCTTTCAGGGCTCGCAGCCCGGAAGGAAGGAGAGCAGCTTCTAAACTGGTGTGTGTGCAAGCAAATGGCACCACACGTGCTGGTGCAGCACTAGCAGCCCCGTCCACGCATACACAAATGGGCCATGCACACCCACCCGGAACTAGCAGCTCTGCTTGCACATGTGCAAATAGGGCACGCACACCCGCCCGGGGATAGCGGCCCTGTTTGTGCATGTGCAAACGGGCCGTGCACACCCGCCTGGTGCTAGCAGCCCCGCTCGCACCTGCGTGCATGTGCAAATGGGGCCACAGGCACTAGCTCTAAAAGAATTCAAATGACCAGCTGTCTGCAAGGAATATAAATCCTTCCATTACCATTTCAGCGGCCATTTCAGCGGCCCGCTGGCCAAGAGGCCGCAGCCCGGTAGTGGACTGCGGCCCATAGGCTGGGGACCCCCTGTCTACAACACAGCCCTTTCAGCAGTTCCAAGAAGGCTCCACACCCATTTTGTTCTAAAAGAATTCAAATGACCAGCTGTCTGCAAGGAATATAAATCCTTCCATTCCCCATCATCCAATCAGAACCAAAGAAGCTTCTTGAATAAGAAGCAAAACATCTTCAAAGAAAAACAAGAAAGTCCAGTTGCCTCATGAAAAAGCATCTTTGGGTCTTACATAGTGCGGCTATCGAGATGCCACCATGGTTAGGATGTTGGACTAGAGCTGGAGAGACCCTGGTTCAATCCAGCTGCCAAAAGCTTCCTGGTCAATGACTGCCTGATAACCCAGTCTGATACCTCATAGGATTGAGGAGAAAAAATGGAGCAGGGGAGCCAGATTGAACTTTGAGGAGAAGTAACACATAGTTACAAATAGACTGCTGATAAAATTGGGCTGTATTTGCATCTCACTGCATCTCACTCAAAGTACCATAGTCAAGTAAGGGTTTTTGTTTTACAAAAGCTACAACAAATGCATAGGAACAAAAGAATTGTGGTTCAAACCTCTTTCTTAGTAACAGAATTTGTGCTATTAAAAACCCATTTTCAATTCCAGTTTGGTTTATTTCTTTTTTCTGTGGCCTTCCCAGTCACTCCAGCCTCTCATGCAATTGTAAGATCTGAGCTTGGTGCTCAAGGCCAAAACAGACCTGTGGCCTCTGTGGCCACAGGTCACATAGAAAAACTCCTGTCTTTCTCCAGCCCCTCTTGAGGTTTCTGAAACTGCTTTGGCACAGCTCCAAGTAATTTCCTGCCTCTCCTTTTTCCCCTTCCCTTTTCCTTTTGCCCTCTCTTCCTTCCCTGCCCTTCCCTGCACCGTTTGGTGCCTCTTGCTGCAGCCTTCCCACTTTGCACACTCTTTTTGTAGGGGAAAACTGTCTTCATCCTGAGCAATCATTGGGGCTTCCAGTATAAAGTCTGGGACAGCTTGCTAAGAGTAAAACTCCTTATTTAGGCAACACAGGGAGGAGCTGCTTGCTGGTACACCCACAGCTCCTTCCTCTCCTGGCTAATAGGGAGGAAAATTAGGCAGGCAAGGAGAGTTTCCTCCAGTCACTCCAGTCTCCAGCTTGGGGCCTGGAATCCAGCTAACAGTCTGCCCACATTCCTGTCCAAGGATTGACAGGGTCATCTGGACAGCTGCAGCGGGAGATGCTTTCCCCAGGGGCTGGGCTCCTCTTTTCCTCTGTGTAGAGGGTCAGAAGACTGTGGATAACATGCTGGCAGCAGAAGTCCCAACCGCCAGCCCCCAGGATGACTTCCCTGCAGACAACTAGCCTGCCACAGGGGCATCACAAGGAGGCTGTGAGAGCCTGGCTTCTCCTGTAGTTGTGGAGCAAGGTAAGAACCTGGACAAGGAGGTGGGATGGGGAGTTGGCAACATTGTTCTCCTTCCTAGAGGCAGAAGCTGGTTCTCCCCTCTGTCTGGACCCGCAAACTCTGTCCCATCTGCAGACCCACTTTTCATTCCTTCTGCGTTTCATTTTTTCTAGCTAGTTTTTCTTGTTTGTTAGTGCTTGTTCTTAGACAAGTCCTACAGAGGATCGGCTAAAAGCCCTGTTAATTTTCTAGGGTTGATTGGACTTCCAATTTTGGGAGTTTGTGCTTGGTTCCTACAAGTTCTTTGTTTTTCCACCCCCTCCTCCTGATTTCAATTAACGTGCTAGCTGGACAGTGAACGCACAACAGGCTGGCCTCTGGGGAAGCTCCATCTGCACACACAAGATATGCGCATATACAGCCGTTCTCTGTCATGCTCAGAGACTGGTCAGGGAGGCCTTCACAGGGTCTAGGAAATAACTGTCTGGTCTTTGTACTGTACAAGTATTCGCTGCATGCAACCATTAATGTGCTTTTCCCAACCAGTGCTGCCTTCCCTTGAGACAGCACTGGTTGGGAAAATGAGTTGGGCATTAGAGAATAAGAGCAGTGTTTCTCAACCTGGGTTGCTTGCAGATGTGTGCACTTCAAATCCCAGAATTCCCCAGCCAGCACACATCTAATGTATTGTCAATAAACTGCCAACTGTGGTGAAGATATGCAGGAAGTTACCGGTATCAGGCCAAAGAACAATGCCAGGGAAGGAGCCGGAAGCTGCTCAAGAATGGAGAAGCAATCACACATCTCTAATAGGAGTTAACTGGGCTGGGTAGGCATTTCTAGGAACTGTGGGCCAGCACCATCCCTAATCTGAGGGAACCCTGAGACGACCAGTTTGACTATGGCCCTGGAGCCTCTTCAGCTCTGCCTGTCGCTCCTGGAGCTCATGTGCCAACACAGGCAGATGCATATATCATGCTCAAGGGGGAAGAAAGTAAATATTATCTGGTTGGTCTTCAGTCAATGACAAAATCCTTCTGAAGTCAAAAGGGTGGCCTCTGTCTCTTGATGCTGCTACAGACCCCTCCCCTCTCTTGGCTGCTCTGAAGGGCATCTTCAGAGATGTTTTTTGCATTCCTCTTCTGCATTCCTCTTTTCTCAGTAGGAAACCTGTGGAGAGCTGCCATTTATTTCTCCCCTCACATGGTGTGGGAAAAGCATTGTGGTCTGCCCCATAGAAGTTCTAACCAGTGGTCATGTCAAGAGTCATAACTGAAAGAGTACTGGGGGTGGGGGGAAATGGGGGTTCCTGGGAGGCAGTTACTAGGAAGGGAGTCATCACTCTATTGCTAGCAATGGCAAAATTCACACTGACAACAGAACGCTGTGCCACTTTGCACTGCCCCTTCTATCAGCATTTTGTGCTTCCTTAATTCTAGTCCCTCACACATCTGTGTGAATGTTCTTAGATGTTAGGTTCTTAGATGTGTGATTCCCTTTGGGGTGGTCAACTTGTGTCTGGACTCTACCACCTGCAGAAGAAGGAATGGGATCTCCCTGGATGACTTAAATGTTCTTAGGATTCCCAAGAAGGACTTTAGCTGTTCTTTCTCTCTAAGAATCTAGCTTTCTACTGGCAGAAAAGTGTGCTGGACAAAGACGCCTTTACAGAGGGAAGGGGCCCACAGCTGAAATATTGCTGTTATTCCTCTACTTTTTAACTGTTATGGTTGTTCATGGCTTCCTAGCATGTTTGTTGGCATATTTTGAACTCACCATTCTGAGTGCTGAGAGCCTGGATGATAACTTATCTCTAGTAGTTTGAAGGAATGTTTCTTTTCTGAAAGATGAATCCCTTCCCAAACCTGCTCAAGTCAAAAGTAACCCCAAAGGTGTTTTTTCTGGAGGCAACTGGACTTTCTTGTTCTTCTTTTAAGACGTTTCGCTTCTCATCCAAGAAGCTTCTTCAACTCTGACTAGATGGTGGGGAGTGGAAGGATTTATACTCCTTGCAGACAGCTGGTCATTTGCATTCTTTTAGAGAGTCATTGGGGCCATTTGGAGGTTTGTCTGTGTCCTCAGGGTCCCCTGAGTAGTGCAAATGGGTGTGGAGCCTTCTTGACTGCAGGATGTTTTCTGCCCTGTGTCCCTTCCCTGTTGAAGACAGGCGCAGGCCTGAAGTGCAAATGGTTCCTGTAGTCTGCAAGTGAAGAGACACAGAGCAGAAGCCCAGATTCCATCTCCTTTACAATTTAATCAACCAGTCATTGCTTTTCTCAACAGGCCAACCAGTCACTAGGTACTCCCTGCTTAAAAGATGCCACAGTTGCTGAGTGGCCCTGGGTGCAGGGCCAGGCTTCCTTCAAGAAGTGCCAGAGCCCACCAGTTTCTTCCCAAAAAGCTCATAATTTCCAGACTCTGCCTTCTTGTTTCCAAGAAATTGTCCATCTGAACATTATAGAGGTTCCAGCAGTCTTGACACCTAATATAAAGCTGTCAGATTTTCAGCATGCATCTTCTCATTTTTGTGGGTCTTTTCAAAATAACGCAAAGTTATCAGACGATGTACAACCTTTGCTGTCAAGAGGTTTCCCCAGCTTGTTTGGAAATGTAAAAGTTATTTGGGGGGGATGTTGAGTGGTGGGTTTTTATTCATATCTTTGAGCAGATTGGCCAATGGCAAATGGGACAAGAAGACATCTGTTGAAATTACTTAACAAAAGCACAATATGGTAAAATGGTAAAATACTCTACATTATCATATAGTTTCTGTGCTTCCTAAACTACAGGTAGTCCTCGACTTATAACAGTTCATTTAGTGACCCTTCAAAGTTACAATGGAAATAAAAAAGGGACTTATGAATCTCGACTTTTGTATGGCCACGTGATCAAAATTAAGACGGTTGGCAACTAGTTGATATTTATGACAGTTGCAGCGTCCTGGGGTCATGTGATCCCCTTTTGCGACCTTCTGACAAGCAAAGTCATTGGGGAAGCCAGATTCACTTAACAACAGGGTTACTGACTGATCAAGTGCAGCGATTCACTTAACAATGGTGGAAAAAATGTCGTAAAATGGGACAACTCACTTAACAAATGTATCACTTAACAACAGAAATTTTGGGCTCAATTGTGGTTGTAAGTTGAGGACTACTTGTACTCAGAACTTGCAGGAATTGAGTGAAATAGAGGCAGGCAGGCAGCGAATGACAGCAGAAAAATTAGCCTTCTTCCTTACTCCCTGGAAAAGACACTGTGACCTCAAGGAGGCCTTCAACTGTCAGTTAACTTTCTCACTTCCTGTTCCAGATTACCATTTCTCCAACTCATGTTCCCCAAGCCAATGAACACCCCCACACACACACACACGCACATGGCTCCATCCTGCAGGTCTCTTTCTCACCAGCATAGCTGGTGGAGGCGTGGATCCCTTTCTCAAGACTCCTTTCAAAGCTTTCCAAAGAAATCTCTGTATCAAGAAATCATCACCAAGAGACCCAGACCAGGCAGAAAGAGGACCACCCTGCTGCACATGCACTTTGCCAGATAGTTGGCAACTGAAGTCTTCATCAGAGTGCCTTTGAGGTGGGGTTGGGGGGCGGGTGGGAGGTGTGTCTCTGCAGACACAAGTAGCATCCTTGGGCAGAGGCAAGCAAGGGCTTTCTAAATCCTGGAAGTGGAGGAGAATTGCATGGGCTCCCATAGCAAGATATGTCCAACTCAAGGATCTCTGACCTCCTGGGGCTGGGGGGGTCACATTTGGAATTTTGACAACATATTTTTGAGAGCATTTTCCAAAAAGAATTGTCATGGTGAATATAATCAGCTGTAATATATCCATCCCTCTCTCACCCTGGGGTCCAAGTACCCTGGAAAAGGAGAAAGGCAGTCATGCTGGGACAGTTTGGACAATCAAAAAGTGCTGAACTTTTATAAAACAAAGCGCAGATAGGACTGGAATAAACTTTTTTAGATAAAAAGTATCCAGAATCTGTTTACATGGAATGACAACTATAAAAGCTGGTCAGAAAGGCTACATCTGCAAATCATGCTTAACTTGGTTGCTGAATATAGCCCATTTCAAACAATACATAAAATTGTAACATAACAAAGCAAGATGGGTTCCCACCACAAGCTCAGCCAAAGAAGCAAAGATGAAGCTGAAGAGGGCTGACTGTCTGGGCAAATGAAGCTGGTGAGCTTTAGATTATATGCGCATCTTGTGTGAGCCTAGACAGTGGGGAGCAGTTTTCTTTTCCTATAAAGAAGACATCTGTTTTCCCCTTTGTTTCCAGGTTGGTTGGGAGTTTCAGACTCCTCTTGATGGTGTGCTTGAGCCATGCTTGGGGTGGGGTGTATGTGGGTCCTCTTGCTGGTCCTCCATGTCCTTAAATCTAGATTGGATCTCTCTTTGATAAGTTTCCATCTGTTAGTTCTTGACCTGCCTTCAGATGCTTTGGAGAATAGATTGACCCCCCCCTCATCTTTGTGACAGCTCCTTAGATATTGGGAATACCACTATCATATCACTCCTAATCCTTCTCTTTGTTAGATTAGACAATCCCAGTTCCTGCAACTGTTCTTTGTATGTTTTAGCCTTCAGCCACCTAATCATCTTTGTTGCTCTTCTCTCCACTCTTTTTAGAATCTCAACTTTTTTGTATCATGGTGACCAGAACTCTTTGGTTGCAGAGAGGGTCTTTCCCCCATCTCTCTCCAGTCTTTCCAAAAAAGGGCAGAAGAAGAGGGTGCAGGAGATTTTGGTAATTAGGCTGAAGTTTGGGAAGCTGAGGGGACTGTGGCCTGCTGGGCAGAAGGAAAACTGGATGCTCCTGTCCAAACTGCCCTGCTGTCTCTTTCCATGAGAATTTCGCTGCAATATTCTTCCCCTTTGGAAAAAAGATAAAAACAAAGTTCCTTTAGTATCAAAAAGGATGACTTTCTAAGCTGGAAAAAATTTTTTTATCACAGCCCAACACAATTAATTCAACTGAAACTTAGTCCAAAAAGCAAATCTAAACAGTTTGTCTAAAGGTTAAGGTACACAAAATGCTAAGTGGTTTCTTAAATTTCATAATTGGGATTCTTCTCCACCACAGCAATAAATTAAAAGGTCATTTTAAGAGAAACTTGAGATACTCTTTTGATTTTCAGATTTATAAGCTGTTTGGTGTGAAGACTCATTGTTTGTTGAATTTGGAGCGTTTATCACTTCCCAGTGAAACTTTGCAGAACCTCATTGAGGCCCAGCGCTGTGACTCTATGGAGCCATCGCCCCGCCCTTCATCCTCCTTTTGCCACTCAACAAATACCGGTAGCATTTGCAGTCCTTGTAAATAGGTTTCAAAACCTGCTTGAACAGAAGTGCCAGCAGCAGGAACAAAGACAGGGCAAAGAGATGGGCAGCAGCTTTCAGTCTGCTTAAAAACCACGGTTTGCCTGCAGTTTTTAGAAAAGGAAGGCAACATGTTTTAAGTAAGGCTTCTTTCTGTAAATTGTATGCTGGCAAATTGAGGCGTTCTCTATTTGAGGCCTTCTGTGGGGAAGCAATACCATCATCTGCCAATGGCTTTGCCAGCTGTGTGGGAGGCTTTATTCATGTAAAAACTGGGGGTCTTTATTGGAATGAGCAGGCAGAGCTGAGAAGATAATTTCTGGCTTACTGGAGGGAAACCTCGGAGTTTTTACACCTGGGGCCTGCTGGCTGAAGGGCACATCTTGATGAGACCACACATTCACCACAGAGGCAGATCCTGGCGGATCTATGCAGATTCCTAAGAATTTGGGGCAGGAAGGGGACCCTCTAGTGCCTTTCCTTCTTCCCTCTTTCCTTCTTCCCCTCTTTCCCATGCACATATGACCAGGGAATTCTGACAGCCGCATCTCTCTCCAGTTCTACTCAAGGGCAACATCAGCTCAAGCTGAAGTATCTCTGGGCAGCTGTGCAGACTTCGAGAAGATGCCCAAAGCGTTACAACCAGAATTGGCCACTTCAAAGTTGGACAAAGGACCAATACTGTGTTCTCAGTCAGAAGCAGGGCACTGATGAGAAAACCCGCTCCCCAATCCCTCATCTCTTCAGAAATCTACAGGCCCAAGAGACTCACTGTTCTCTTGAGGCTGAAAACGGCTTCACACTTTCTCCAAAGTTCTTGTCTCTCAGGAAAGTGGCTTCTGTTTTTCTACTTTCAGGGTGCTGTTTTTTAAAAAGTTTTAATTCTCTCTTGCTGAAGGGGCTGCGCTTGCATTCTTGGTGGCAGAGAAGGCTGTTTTTGTTGGAGAGATTTAGTTCTTTCCATCCCTTTGTGGATGCCCCCCCTTTCAGGCTGAATTGGGTTATGAGGAAGGGGGTAGCTAACTCACAAGTAAACCAGGTGAAAAGGGGGCTGGTAGAGGAACATCTGCAGGGAGAGTTAAAAACATCAAGATGGTGCCTGCAACCAAATCATCAAAGCTCTGGTCTTGCAACACACATAAAAACCAGTCTGGCCTTTGTTGGCATCATTGCAGGTACCATCTTGATTTTTTTTTGACACCCTCTGTGTATGCTCATCTACAGCCCCATTTTTACCTAGTCTAGTATCTGAGTTAAACACCTGTGGATGCCCCTGGGCTGGTTATCTCAGATTCTTTATCTTGAAGGAGCTAGCTATCATTCTGCCAGCTTGTGTGAAGACGGCCATTGCATTTGGTTCCACTTTGATCTATTTTTGAGGGGCCATAGATGAACAGTTGTGCTTGGTTAACATGTAGTTTGGGTGTGTTGGAAAAATGCGGCCTCTCTCTCTCTCTCTTCCATCTTCAGTGGAGCCAAGCCTCAAGTCCCTGCAGCAGTATCTTCCTGGTGCTCCAGAGTGACCACTTGGGAGCCTTGTAATGAGAAGACAATGCACTAACCACCTGCATCCAGTGTCCTTCCATGTTTTTGCCCACTCTCTTATATAAGGTAGTCTGACCTCCTTATACAAAGAAGACCTGCTAGCCCAGTGAAAGCACGAGCCCTTTGCAAACTTTAGTTGGAAATAAATAACTATAGTGCTGACAAATGTCTGGGAAACTTTGTGAGCTCAAAATAATCTGATCTTCCAAAAACAGACAGGGTGGGGTTATGTTTGTGTCCAGCATCAAGAGATCAAGAAAACAGGATGTTTTTTCTCCTATGATAGAACTTATTTGTTCTGTTCCCCACTGAAATGTCAAGCAAGGGCCAGGGCTTTACTTTCGGAGCTTCCAGAAAATGTTTAGAAAAAGAAGAGAGCAAAGATATATAAAAAAACAAGAAACCACAGAGGAGAAAATAATAGAGAAATAAACTTTGATTTCTGTAAACTAAGAGTAGGTGGGGTTATTTTGGTGAACTTCAACTCCCATAATCCCCAACTAGCATGGCCAGGCCACATTTTCAGGCAGATTATGGGTGTTCAAACTGAAGAAGACTATTTTTAACCATAATTATAGGGGACTTTGGATACATTTGAAATTATGAGGTTTCTTATCCTTATAAGAGAGTAATACTAGCAGAATGGGAGAATGGAAATCACACTCAATAACCAAGAAAAACAAACAGACCATTAACTGAGCCCAGCCAGAAAAGTTGCCAACCATCTCAGGACAGAAGCAATAATGACATGTTGTTTTCTATTCTGTCTTGATGCCGTACTTCAAAGGTACTGTGACTGGAAAGGGATACCAGTTGGAAATGTCTCACTCGGCATGTGCAACTAGTGGCCCGTGAAGACAAAGCTCACCTGTCAGTCGTACCTCGGGGACCCCAGAAGCCAATGGCAGCTTTCCATGATCTATTTCTGGCAGGACATCACAAGTCACTTTGAAGAACTGTTATGTATTGAGTGCGCCTCTGAACACATTCGATTTCTTGGAAACATTCAGTCCCCTTTTCAGCGTCAGATGAACTCCATCAGGGATGTTCTGGTTTTTACTTGAGCATCTAGACACTGACTCTGAAAGTGGCTAGAAAGGAAATAAAATCACCTGTGAGTCTGCCTCAGACCTAAGCAGCAATTTCCTGTCTACTAGCCCCCTTCCTGGGCTGGGACTGTTGGTGGAGGCTCATCCATCCAGGCATCACATGGGTCTTGTGCAGCTTCTCTTTAGCCAGAGAGCAAATCCACTGGGACACAAATAAGAAGAAGCCCTTTTTTTATATTGATTCTCTGCTGAAGGCAAAAGCCAATTCTCTTTAAAATGTTTTTAAAATTCTTTTTAAGGCTCTTTAAAGTTAATCAGTGGAATGGCTTGCCTCCTGAAGTTGTGGGTGCTCCATCACTCAGGGTTTTTTTAAAGAAAATTTTTATTAAAGCAATCAACATTAATCATAATAGCATACTAAAAAGCAGTCACCATAAATCATAAAATACAACAGTAAGTATTGGTCTTTGTATACGTAAACCTGGGGAAAGTTCAAGCTACCTGCTATCCAACCCAATACACTAGATTCAAATTTGGTAAACATTCTTCACTCCTCACATCAAGCCTCAACTATACGCCAGGTACATTTTATTTGATTGGTGTTTCTCTTGAATGTATTCTATCCACTGTTTCCAATCTATCATGTATTGTTCATTTGAGCGATCCTTCAAATATGCCAATATTTTCGCCATTTCTGCCAGATTTATTACTTTCAAAGTCCATTCTTCAATATTTCTGGCTTCTT
This sequence comes from Bothrops alternatus, assembly GCA_034064705.1. Classification (NCBI taxonomy): domain Eukaryota; kingdom Metazoa; phylum Chordata; class Lepidosauria; order Squamata; family Viperidae; genus Bothrops; species Bothrops alternatus. Next base: position 1,704,095 of record JARGCV010000078.1, on the reverse strand, counting down.
CCAGTATTGTCCCACCAGCAGTCTTGCTGCTGTGATTAAGTTCAGAATTAAGTTCGTCTCCGTGGTAGTGCAATCTTTTATGATCCCTAACAAAAACACCTGAGGTAGAAATTCAATACGCTTTTTCAAAATAGTTTGGAGTGTCCACCATATTTTTCTCCAGAAGGCTTTAATTTTCCTACATGACCACCATACATGAAAATATGTAGCCTCCATACTACCACATCTCCAACATTTAGGTTGGGTGTCTGGGTAGATGTGTGATAATTTTTTCGGATCTAGATGCCACCTATAGAACATCTTATAGAAATTTTCCCTTAAATGTTGCGCTTTCGTAAATTCTACATTTCTCACCCAGATTCCCTCCCACGTTTCCATCGTGATAGTTTGCCCAAAATCATGCTCCTACCTCACCATACAGTTCTTGACTAGTACAGTTTTAGAGTCCATTTCTATCAGTACACTGTACACTCGTTTGATATGCATGATCCACTGCTCTCTAACCTGCTCAATTAAATTCTCATCTGTAAGGGATAAGCCCTTCTTCAGGTCTTTTTGCCACCTAGACTGCAATTGCAAATATGATAGCCAGGTACCCCCTATTCCTTCATCTGCTAGCGTATTTGGTGGCTTTAATGAAAACACATTTTCTTCTTCCAATACAAGTTTACTATAGGGCACCACTTCCTGTCCTTGAGATATATTTATGTCCCCTATTGCGTGCCCGGGGAACGTCCAGATGGGGATCTTATCGTGTAGAAGGTACTTATATTTCTTCCAGACCCACAACAACGGGGTTCGTAGTGGGTTCTCCCTGAAATTCTTGTCAGCCTTTTTGTCATACACCAGGTATGCGTGCCAGCTGTATAGTAGACCATGCCCTTCAACATTCAATATTCTATCGTTCGTCATGTTGATCCAGTCACTCAGCGCCACCAGCGCTGCGGCGAAGTAATATAACTTCAGATTGGGCATTTTTAAACCCCCTCTCTTCCTTATATCCTGGATGATTTTTAATTTAACCCTCAGTTTCTTGCCATCCCAAATAAATCTGTTGATGCCCTTCTGCCATTCGTCCAAGTCCACATCCTTTTTGAGTATGGGTAGCATTTGAAAGAGAAATAGAAATTTTGGCAATACGTTCATTTTTACTGCCGCTATCCTGCCCAGCAGGGACAATTGTAGTGTTTTCCACCTGTCCAGATCTGTTTGTATCTTGTTCCACAGCACCTCGTAGTTGTTTTTGTATAATTTCACATTCGTTGCTTCTATCTCCACTCCTAAGTATTTAACTTTCTTAACTATTTCACAACCCGTTATTCCTTCCAAGTCCTGTTTTGCTTTGTTGTCTAGATTTTTAACTAGCATCTTCATCTTAGATATATTTACTTTGAAGCCTGATACCCTACCATAGTCTTTCATTATCTCCATCAATCTCCTAGCTGATTGTGCTGGTTGCGACACTGTCACCAGCAGGTCATCTGCGAAGGCACATAGTCTGTAGTCTTGTTGTCTAATCCGTATGCCCTTTGTGTCTTCTGCTGCTCTTATCTTGTTCAGTAGAATCTCCAGCATTAGAACAAATAGCAAGGGTGATAGCGGGCATCCCTGTCTCATGCCTCTTTCTATGTTAAATGAGTATGTTAAGTCTCCATTCACAATGATCTGGCCTGTTTGTTTCTGGTAAATTGCCAGTATGGAGTTAAGAAACTGTTTTCCCATTTTCATCCCCCCGACCAGTTTTGTCAGAAACGGCCAATTCAGTCTGTTGAAGGCTTTTTCTGCATCCACAAACATAAGAGTAGTGGGCACCTGGTTGTGCCTTTCCAAATACTCTATTATGTTCAGCAGTTGTCTTACATTAGTTTTCATCTGACGTCCTTGTATAAATCCAGTTTGATCCGGGTGGATTATATTTTGTAACACAGTCATTAATCTGTTGGCCAAAATTTTTGCGAAGATTTTGTAATCTGCGTTCAGTAGTGAAATGGGTCTGTAATTTTCAGGTTGTGCGTTATCTTTTCCCTCTTTGGGGATTAGAGAGATGTAGGCTGTTTTCCATGACGGTGGAACTTGGTCTCCTTCTTGTATGTTGACAAATAATTTTCTGAGGGGTTCTATCATTTCCTCTAGGAGATACTTGTAGTAGGTCGCTGTTATCCCATCCGTCCCGGGCGATTTTCCCTTTTTCAGTTGTTTGATCACTGAGTGTATTTCCTCTTTTGTGATCAATGCATTCAGGGCATCTCTTTGTTCATCGGTGATTATCAATAACTTTTCATTTTGTAGAAACCTATCTATCTCCTTGTCTTGTGTCTTCTCCTCGGCGTATAGCTTTGAGTAGAACTCGGTAAAAGCTTTCTTGATGGCTTCCTGTTGAAATTCTTCCTTGCCTTTGTACTCTATCTTTTCAATTATGCGGGATTTCTGCTTCTTCCTTAAGGTATAAGCCAGCCACCGACCAGGTTTGTTGGAGTTACAGAATGTCTTATGTTTTGTGTATTGTATATTCCTTGCCACTTGGTCTGCCAACAAAAAGTCAAATTGCTTCCTTAGAATCTTGATTCCTTCTTTGGTGACTTTGTCCTCCGGTCTTTTTATTAATAGCTGCTCTTTCTTACTTATCTCATCTTCTAACTCCTTTCTTTTTTGTTCTTGTTTACGACGGTGCCTTTTATTCATGTCCATGAGAATCCCACGCATGTATGCCTTGCTGGCGTCCCATATCATTTCTATAGGTGTCTCATTTTTCATATTTATACTGAAGAATTCCTTCATCACCCTTTTGCATTCAGCCACCTTTTCTTTGTATTTAAACAGGTTTTCATTAATTCTCCAGGATCTCCTAGGTTTCCGACCATGTCTTAATTCCATCCATACCGGGTTATGGTCTGATAGTACTTTGGGTAGGATTTTCACCGTTTTAAGGCTAACCAGCAAGTCGCTAGTTGTTAATATAAAGTCAATTCTGGAGAATGATTGATGTCTGTTTGAAAAAAATGTGAATTCTTGCTCTTTGCCGTGTCTTTCCCTCCAAATGTCTGTCAGTTCGAGGTCCTCCTTTATGTTGAAGAAGGATGTAGGCAACTTGGAGTGTTTTTGCATTTTAGGTGCAGTCTTCTTTTTATCCAGGATGATCTCTATGACACCGTTCCAGTCTCCCATTATAATACATGATCTGTAGTTGAGTTGTGTTAACTTCTTGTGTATCATTTTGTAGAATTTTCCTTGTTGTTGATTTGGTGCATATATGCCCATCACCAGAATTTTCTTATCTTCCTGTATTATTTCAATTGCTAGGTATCTACCTTGGGAGTCCGACTCTATTAGCTTAGTTCTTATATGTTTCTTTACATATATAACAATTCCATTCTTCTTTCCTGCTGCCGCTGCAACAAATTGTGTGCCTAGTTTGTTGTTGATTAAATATTTCTGGTCCGCCGCTCTGATGTGTGTTTCTTGTAGGCAAATTATATCATTTTTACCTTGATTCAGGTAATGAAATATTTTCTTCCTTTTCTGTGGGGAGTTTAACCCGTTAACGTTCCAGGTCAAATATTTACTTGCCATGATCGGCTTCAGGATACTCCTGCCAGACCGCTTCTGCTTTTTCCCCTGCTTTCTTCCTTGGTCTCGCTCCCATGGTATCCGGGTTGGTGCTCATATTGTTTTGTGGGATCTTTTCTTGCTGGTCTGTGCGTTTGGTAGTAGACCTTAATTGCCTTGACTCTGTAATCTGCCCTGCTTCCTTGTTTTTATTGCCATCTATTCTCTGTGCAGTCGCATCCCGAGGTGGTCCTTTCACTTCTCCTGCTGCTGCGGCGGTCTGTGCTTCTGAGTAGTTTGCTCGTTGTTCTAAGTCCCTTCCTCTTTCATGTGGCCCGTCTACGTTGTCCCTCGTTGTGGGTTGAGGTCCTTCCGCCTTCAGTTCCTTTTCAAGAAATTCTTTGGCTTTCTGGATTGAGTTCAGATGGTATCTTTTGCTTTTATAGAGTAGTGATATTCCAGTTGGGGCTTCCCATCGATATTGTAGAGCGCGTGATTTCAGTTCATTGACCAGGAACTTGTAGTCTTTTCTGTCTTGTAACATCTTCGGGAGGATCTCTTTCAGTATCGCCACCTCTTGCTCCTCTACATATAATTTCTTGTTGTAGGACATTGTGGAGATAAAGTCCCGGAACCCCTTTGTTGCAAAATGGATGACCACGTCCCTTGGAAGGTGTCTGTTTGCTGCCATCCATTAGTTAACTCTGTGGACTCTGTTGACTTGCCACGAAATATTTTCGGCTTCCTCTCCCAGAAATTTTGCCAGGGCCCTTACAAAGATTCTTTTCAGGTCCTTTTGGTTTTCGTTTGTTGTCTCTCTCAATCCCCTAAATCTGATTGCTGTCGCCATCTGCCAATATTGCATCATAGTGGATTGGTCCTGAGCCACACTTTTCATCTTCGCTATTTGTCCCTCCATGTGACTCTCCACCTCTTCCATCCTTTTTTCCACCCTCTCCCAGATCTCCTTAAATTTTTTTCCAATTTCATCTCTCATTCTCTTGTTGTGTGTTTGCATTGTTTCCTTTATTTGATCCAGGTCTGCAGTCACCGCTCTGCTTTGTTCTTCCCACTTCTTCTCTAAATCTCTGCCTTGTTCCTCCAGCTTCTGTTCTATATCTTTGCACCGTCTCTCCATCCTTGTGCCCACTTCCTCCAACTTTTTATCCATTCCCTCCACCCTTTTTCCCAACGCCTCTATCATCTCTTTTAGTTCTTTCATCATGTGCGTTACTGGAGAGGCTTGGGATGACGGGGGGGTCTGGGGGCCTGTGGGTATGTGGGAGGATGGGAGGGCAGATAGATTATTCCCTGGTGTTTTGGGGAGCTGAGCTGGGGAGGGTGCAGCTGCCTTTGGGGGTATCAGTTTGGTCTGCTTGGTGGCCATCTTGAGCTCAGCCTCCTGTTGGCTAGGCTTTTCTTTGATTTTCAAATTAAACCAGATTAATCACCAGACTGTGTTCTGATGATGATCCAATATTCTGATCTTTCAGGGAGAAGGCTCAGGATTGTTGTAATGCACCCCACTTGAGCTGACCGTAAGCATTTATTTAGCCATCGTATTTTTGTGTATTCAAACAAAGAGACTTCAAACCGCAGGAACCTTTTGGCTGGGATAACTGCCGTGATTTACAAAGCTTTCAGGTAATTGCTCAGATCAAAAGGGGTTTCCTTAATTGCTGGCTAGAGTTTCCTCAATCGATAGAATACACATAAGCAAACAAACCCTTCTCTCAAGCTATGTTTAAGATAACTAAGTTAGATAAGCAGCAGATGCGGAAATGGTCTGAAAACAGGCACTAAGATCACTGGCAAGGATTTATAGACCTCTGACAGTTAATAGGCAAAGGTGTTATTTTATAGTTAGATATAGGAAACATATTATCTTGTAGTTTTCTTGTAATCTCCTGACCTCCTGACTAAGCAGGAAATATAATCATTGATGAAACATTTTATATTATGCTATTGTAAAACTGCCGGACTCAAACCTTTTTGTATGTGATTTATTCATGTTGTTTGATCTTAACCAAATAAAAATAGGGGGCTGATCCCATTTGAATGTCAGTCACCCCAGAGAGAAGTCTTGTCTCATTGTCTTGTCTCTACATTCGGCCACCGTGTCTGATCCGCATTGAAGCTGCCCGCGGAGGGTAGGGCTTCAACTGGTGACCCCGGACGTGATGCGAAGTCACGTCCTTCTGACATCCCGCAACTCATTTCGCCTGGAATAAGGCTCCTTGGGCGCACCTTTACGTGAGTATGGGACAGAGGCTTTCAAAAGATCAGGCTCAACGCTTGACAGAATTGAATAGCTTAGTCAGGAGAGCAAATTATATTCAGAAACTTAATAATCAGGCTGTTTTCCCTGTCACTCAGAAAGAATTGTATCTTTTATTGGCCTTTTTGGAAAAATTTCACCCTACGTACCCAGAGAAGGGGCAATTAGACCTCGCCACATGGAGACGCATAGGCATTTGGCTCCATACGCCGCCCAAAGCCCCGCCAAATGTTCTAGCCCCATGGAAGGCCGTACTGTCCATGTTGACTTTACACTATAAAAAACAAGCTGATTTGATAGATCCTCAGACATTAACAAGCTCTGAGACATCAAAAAAAATATTGCAATCAGACTCTAAATTTGCCCTATCAGAAGAACCACCCCCAAGATACGAACCATTGAGCGCCAAGGTTGGGGATTGCACTCAATTGACTAATTCTGATCTGTATTCCATGGCATCTGCGCCTGCTTCTTCTTCTTCTATATGTCTTGAACCTGCCCCTCTCTCTTCCTTGCAAAGGGGAATTGCTAAAGCCAAGGCTGAGGGGGCCATAGAGCTAGATGATTTAGCAGACATTGCTGCTTTTCCAGTAGTCATGGTGCCCGATCCTGCTAATCCTGGCCGGCAAAGACCCAGATATGAACCCTTGGATTATAAAATCATCAAGAACTTGAAGGAGGCAGTGCACCAATATGGGATCTCTGGACCTTATGTCCAAGGCTTATTGCGCGCATTTGCGCTCAGCCAGCATGTTCTCCCAATAGATTGGAAGAATATTGCCCAAATGATACTTAATAACACGCAGTATCTACAATTTGAAGCTGCCTGGAAAAGGCAAGCTGATTGAATGGCTCGACAAAACTTGCTCCCTGCTGACATTGGCATACGCCACATAATGGGTACTGGTACTCAGTCCACAATTACTAATCAGCTTCAGTTTCCTCCTGCCGTGTTTGCATTAATTAACGAAGCAGTATTATATGCTTTCTCGGTCTTGGAGGACTCCACCGAGGTTACTTCCTCTTTTGCAAAAATTTTACAAGGACCCCAGGAACCATATGCTGATTTTGTCAATAAATTGATTACAGCTGTCAAAAGGCAGATTGAAAATGCCGCAGCGCAGGATGAGTTAATTAAAAAATTGGCTTATGAAAATTCTAATGCAGATTGCAAAAGCATATTGAAGGGGGTCATTGTAAATCAGAGAGCTACCATCTCAGATTATCTTGATGCCTGTAGACATACTGGTACCACCACTTTTCAAATGTCTGCATTGGCTCTTGCCTTGCAGGGACATTCTGGGCAAAGTTCTCAGAATCGGTCATCTCAAACCTGCTTTAATTGTGGGAAGCCCGGACACTTTAAAGCTGAATGTCAGGCTCCTAGGGGGGGAGCTGCCTCAGGGAAGGACGGACGTTCCTCTAAACCACGAACTGTTTGTCCAAAGTGCAAAAGGGGCTTTCATTGGGCAAAAGATTGCCGGTCCGTAATCAACAACAATCAGGGAAACTAGGAGCGGGGCGCCCGGCTAGCCCCTTCCCCAAGGTCGGAGATTTAAATCCTCCCCCTGATCAGTATTCCCAAACTTTTGAAATGGCTGCAAAGGAAACATTGTTGCTAAATTTGCCTGCTCACAATTATTTTTTGCCTTTAGAACCAAAATTAAAGCTCCAATTGCCCCCCACTCTGCCTGTGTTGGTATTTCCGACACATGAAATAACATGTCAAGGCATTATGGCTGCTCCTGTGATGATAGATTCTCAGTGTCTGTCTTCTTTGTCACTCTGTGTCTCTGCTAATCAGCCTGTGACCATTCAGCAAGGCTCAGTTGTGGCTACTATGATATTGTTAATGGACTTCATCCCACCGGAGTTATGCGCGGTGGAACACCCTTTAGCCCGACCACGTCCAGTGGCCATGTTCCTTTTGAACGGCCGCCAATTTTCTGGCATTTTAGATACTGGGGCGGATGTCTCAGTCATAAGATCTCAAGAATGGCCCGCTCAGTGGGCCACAGAAGAGGCCCCTTCTGTAAGAGGTGTGGGGGGACTACAGGTGGCACGTAAAAGTCTTGCTTGGATAGCTGTGACATCGCCTGATTCGGCTCACACTGCCTATATTCAGCCTGTGGTCATTCCCCTTCACATTAATTTATGGGGCCGAGACCTAATGAGTCAACTACAAGCTAAATTAACCTTTTCCTAATGGCTGTACCTCTGAAATTAACTCTCAAGACACCCACGCCTGTGTGGGTGAACCAATGGCCCCTATCCCAGGAAAAGCAAACTGCGCTTTTAAAATTAATTCAAGAGCAGCTTGCTCTTGGACATTTGGAACAATCCTTTAGCCCTTATAACACTCCTGTCTTTGTCATTAAAAAAAAGAGTGGAAAGTTTCGTTTTCTTCACGACCTCCGTGTCATCAATTCTATAATTCAGCCTATGGGACCTTTGCGGTCTTCCGAATCCTAACTTGATTCCTGCTGACTTTCAGCTTTTGGTGGTGGATCTCTCAGATGCCTTTTTTTCTATTCCTTTGCATAAGGAAGATAGGCAATTATTTGCTTTCACAGTCCCAGAGCAGAATTCTCACAGACCCACGGCTAGATATCAGTGGAAAGTTTTGCCACAGGGTATGTTAAATAGTCCAACCATTTGTCAATTTGTCGTGGATCAGGTTCTGAATAAATTCAGATTGCAAAATCCACACCTAATGATTTATCATTACATGGATGATATCCTTGTTGCTGGACCCGGCCCCCCTGGGGTGCTGCTCCCCTATCTGCCACAGCTTCAAACTATTTTGAAGCAAGGGGGCTTTCATGTTTCCCCTGAAAAAATTCAGACAAAATCACCGTTTTCCTATTTGGGGCATAAAGTTTTAGCATCCCGATCTGTGCCCCAGCCCCCAAAATTGGCTTTTACAGAACCTCTCACATTATTGGAACTGCAAAAATACTTGGGAGCCATAAATTGGATCCGTCCTTATTTAGGTCTCACCACCTTGCAGCTTTCGCCTTTATTTTCCGCCCTTACTAGGGGGGTGAAGCCCTCTGATCAAGTTCTCTTGCCTGGCGAGGCAAGGGAAGTTTTGCAAAACGTTTCTTTCGCTCTAGCTAAGGTTTGGGTGGATCGCATTACTCCCAACATTTCTTTATCTCTCATTCTGCTTAATACAAAGGGCCTTCCTACTGGCATACTGGCACAAGTTCAAAATAAAAAATCCTTAAAAATTGTTGAGTGGATACATTTGCCACACACACCCCGTAATTCAATCAACCCCAGTCATTTGATGTTTGCTACCCTAATTCGGAAAGGCCGCCTTAGAGCAAAAGCCTTGACGGGGGCAGACCTTGATTCATTATTTGTTCCCTGCCCACTAGCTCAATGGGAGGATTTGGTGTTTAACTCGGACTCCTTGCAATTTGCCTTGGCCAATTGGCCGGGGATTGTGTCCTGCCATCCTCCAACGGATCCCCGGATTGCTTTGCTTAAGGTGGTCTCGGTCTCTTTCAAATCGGTGATAAGGTCTGTGCCCATTTCAGATGCTGTGACTGTCTTTGCAGATGGTAGTAAAACACATGGGGCTTGTGTGTACCAGAAGGAGGGGACCTGGATGTCTTTAATCACCCCCCCTCAAACTTCTGCTCAGCGCTCAGAACTATATGCTTCTCTTTTAGCTTTTAACCATTTTTCTGAGATTCCTTTCAACCTGATTGTAGACAGTCTCTATGTGTGTCAAGTTATTAACTCTATTTCTGATGCTTACCTGTCTCCCTCAACTGATAGTAATTTGCTCGCGCTGTTTGCCTCTTTGCAAAATTTAATCCAAAAGTGCACCCTTCCCTTCTTCGTGGCTCACATTCGGAGCCACCAGCCATTTCCTGGCATGTTACAAGAAGGGAACAATGTTGCAGATTCAGTTGCCTCCTCTGCTTCTTCTCTGTCACCTGTAAAATCTTCTTCACTGTTGCCTGTCAGTTCTGTCCCCCCCACTCCATGGGAAAGCCACGCTTACTTTCATCAGGGAATCCGTGCTCTGGTGCGGCAGTTCTCTCTCTCTTACAGAGAGGCAGCTGCCATTGTGCAACAATGCCCAACATGTAGTTTGCAGGGCCGTGCTGTGCCATTGGGAGTAAATCCTCGTGGTCTTGAACCCACTCAATTATGGCAAATGGATGTGACACAATGTTCTGCATTTGCCCCGTGGAAATATCTTCACGTTTCCATTGACACCTATTCAGGCTTTATTATGGCATCCCCCCAAAGGGGGGAGACGGTGAAGCATGTCATCAACCATTGTTTAAAAACCTTCTCAGTGTTGGGTAAGCCTCACACTGTAAAAACTGACAATGGCCCTGCCTATGCCAGTCGTGCGTTTGCACAATTCTGTCAAAAATGGGTGATAGAGCACAAGACAGGACTTCCCTATAACAGTCAGGGACAAGCTATAATTGAACGTGCAAACCAGACCTTGAAAAACATGATTGCAAAATTAGATTTCCCTCCTCCCCCTCGAAATTTGCCAGTCTTACAGAATTTGCTCAACCTGGCTCTCTACACTTTAAATTTCCTGAATGAGTCAGGCAAGCCTAGCCTCTCTGCTGCCCAGCGCCACTTCTCTTCATCAAAAACGGAGCAACGCCCGCTTGTCTATTACCGGCAGTTGCCTGACCCCACCTGGAAAGGACCAGCCCCACTCATAACTTGGGGTCGGGGCTATGCAGCCATTCAACTTCCAGACTCTGCTCTATGGGTTCCTGGCCGCTGCATCCGTCCATGTCATCTTCCACCACCCGTGCCTGCTCCGGAGGAGGAGGATGCCTCGCTCAGCTTGCTTTTTGGATGAATTGACTTCTCGCTTCTTTTTTGCTTCAGGAAAACATCATGTTTTGGTCCGTTTATTTGCTTCTATGTGTCGCAGGAGGTGCTGCCAGTGAGAATCTTTGGATCTACCCTACTCATCTATTTGAACTGCCTGGAACATTTGCTCAAATACATTGCTATTCTAACATCAGTGCAGAATTTTGCCCTCTGACCTTTTTCTTTGAACCCTATCAGTGGCTGTTGGAACCAAAACCTTCTCCTGACTGGCTTCAAGTGACCACAATGACTGAGCCTCGATGGTGGTTTCCCTACCATTCTCAAACAGCCGGCTCCTGTCATCTAACCCTGCATTTGAAAATCTCTCTCACAACTATAGGTCGATATGCCTGCAGAGGATTCCTCAATGGCAGTTGGAGGGAAGTAAGCAGTCTGATTGCTAGCCGTGACAGTTTTGCTTTCCCCCCAATTCCTTCCTGGCTTTTGACTGCCTCCACCATCAGAAAACGCAATTCCTTCCGAAGACGCAGTTCCTTCCGTCTAGATCACCCGGCAACCCAGACTCTGCATCCCAATGATGTTTTCCCCCTTCGCTCCAAACGCAGCTTCTCTAATCTTCCCTTTTGCATCTGGTCTACCAAAGTATCTGATGGTCAGCCTTTCCAGTTACGCACCATGGTCAATAGTGCTTGCAAGTTGGTTTTGGGGGTCTTTCCTCCTATTTCTTCACATCAAAAGAAGTGGATTTGCTCCAACAGATCTTTGGATTTTGTTCAACACGCACTGGATTTATGTGGGGATAAAGTCCCTCTCCGTACTTGTTCTTGGGCTGCTTTTATTTTGTGGACAGGAAATTGTGGGACTTATAATTTTTTCAATAGTCCTTTGACATTTCAATGTAATGATTCTTATGTTTCTTCTTTACCAAGGTATTGGGAAGGTCTCTGTACAGTTTATATACAATCTCCTGATAAAATTTTAAAAATAGGGAACCAAGGCATCGTTCCCACCCCCCCTTCCATGATGATGACCACCCCCTTTCAAGTTTTGACTAGCAAAAAACCCATCATCACCCCAGCGCTGCCTATCGTGCCCCCTCCTCGCAAGCCACGAGCTGCTAGGAAACTATCTGATGATTGTAGTCAATGTGTGATTAAGGTTCGTGAAGGCGATCAGGTAAAAGAGACCCTGGTTTACTTCTCCCATCACAAATGTCCTGGTGAGATGGTCCCATGTAAAAAGGGGAATGTCACATATAGTTATTGCAAGACCACAAAAACATGTTATGATCCCAAACACGATCCGGAACAGATGTGGCTTCACCTAAAGTCTCAAGGTAAAACACTGCATCAACAAAGAATATGGTCTCTGAATACACCTGTCTCCATTATAATTGATGTGTGTGAAATAGTAGATTGTGGCCATTTAACAGAGCAAAGGGAATATGCTGTCAATGACAAGTATATTTGTCCCATTAAGGGGTCATCGGGGTGTGGGTATGGTAATTTATGCCCCTATTGGAGTTGTGTTCACTGGGCAACCAGTCTGTGGGGAAGCACAATACCTTATGTGTGGGATGCTACATTGAGCAAGGTAATAGCTACTGCAAACTGTAAATTAAGACATTGCAACAAAAATAATTTTACCATCAAAGGGTTCAACACCATGACTGATCTATATGGCAATCAATTTGGAATTGGGATAGATGGATGGGGCACAGATCCAACTGGAATATTCACAATAGAAGTGCAAAAATTTATGGAAGCTGAAGACCAAATCACCCATAATTTTTATACTGAATTCTGGAAAGAAATGACAAAACCAATTGAAATCCCGGATGTTGCTAGGAATCTGTTCATAGAACTAGCTGGCACTGTAGCTCAGGCTTTAAATGTTACAAATTGTTATGTGTGCGGAGGCACAAATGTAGGAGACCAGTGGCCGTGGGAGGCTGCAGAATGGGATATTTCCAAAAAATATAACGCCACCAGGCAACCCCCTCACTTAAACAATAGTGTGTGGGAGTTACGGCAGGCATTGGTTTGCCGCTGGTGTGTCCATAGATTTGAACACAGCACTCCGTTGATTGGTGACAGCCTATGCGAAGCAATGATAAAAATTAACATCTCTGATTCCTCAGTCTCCTTTTGGCCAAATGCCTCAGTTAACAATGTTCCATTCATGTGGCCATTACCTAATGAAACAGCCATGTACAATTGGCCCACAGAATCTGGAGAAATGCTCAATGCGTCCTATAAAGGCACATGGAAAGCTCCTCCAGGATTATATTGGATCTGTGGAAAACGAGCCTATTCCCACTTACCTGAAAAATGGACTGGCTCTTGTACTATAGGGGAGATACGCCCAGCTTTCTTCCTAATACCATTGGGGGAAGGTGAACGGCTAAACTACCCAGTATATGATACTCATCAAAGAAGGAAACGTTCCCTGAATGTGGAAGTTCCCATATACGAGGACCAGGAATGGAAGGGCAAAATATGGGACGCTGAGGAAATCATAAAGGTATATGGCCCCGCCACCTGGGCTCAAGATGGCACCTATGGGTACAGAACACCCATCTATATGATTAATCGCATAATTCGCTTGCAGGCTGTGTTGGAACTAATCACTCGTGAGAATGCTGTAGCTTTAAATCTGATAGCAAAACAACATAGCCAATTAAGAAACGGCGTATTTCAAAACCGCCTAGCCCTTGACTATCTGCTAGCTGCAGAAGGAGGGGTCTGTGGAAAATTTAATCTGTCAAACTGTTGCCTGCAAATTGATGACAATGGGAGAGTCATAGAAGAGATAACTCAAAAAATTGTGCGCTTGGCCCATGTCCCACCTCAACAATGGACAGGGATATTGGATCAAGGAGGTTTTTTGGGTGGCATTTTCAATAACTGGAGGCAAGCCCTATTTATGATAGGAATTGGGTTTTTGGGTTTAATGTTTTTGCCTTGTTTAATTCCCCTGTTACGTTCTGTGATTAGCAGTGTGGTTGAGAGTGCTGTTCAAAAACAAGCACTGCACATTTGGGACTTTGGGGAGAATTTGGGAGACTCATATATCATCCCTGAGAAGGAAACTTTGTTGTATTCCGAAGATGAAGAAAGCTTCTAAAAAAAAAAAATAGCAATTGTTGTAATGCACCCCACTTGAGCTGACCGTAAGCATTTATTTAGCCATCGTATTTTTGTGTATTCAAACAAAGAGACTTCAAACCGCAGGAACCTTTTGGCTGGGATAACTGCCGTGATTTACAAAGCTTTCAGGTAATTGCTCAGATCAAAAGGGGTTTCCTTAATTGCTGGCTAGAGTTTCCTCAATCGATAGAATACACATAAGCAAACAAACCCTTCTCTCAAGCTATGTTTAAGATAACTAAGTTAGATAAGCAGCAGATGCGGAAATGGTCTGAAAACAGGCACTAAGATCACTGGCAAGGATTTATAGACCTCTGACAGTTAATAGGCAAAGGTGTTATTTTATAGTTAGATATAGGAAACATATTATCTTGTAGTTTTCTTGTAATCTCCTGACCTCCTGACTAAGCAGGAAATATAATCATTGATGAAACATTTTATATTATGCTATTGTAAAACTGCCGGACTCAAACCTTTTTGTATGTGATTTATTCATGTTGTTTGATCTTAACCAAATAAAAATAGGGGGCTGATCCCATTTGAATGTCAGTCACCCCAGAGAGAAGTCTTGTCTCATTGTCTTGTCTCTACATTCAGCCACCGTGTCTGATCCGCATTGAAGCTGCCCGCGGAGGGTAGGGCTTCAAGGATTCATGCAGTTCAGGGATAAGAGTCAGTATTCAGGCAGTTCTGTGATCAGGGAGCCAGTTCCATAGCTTTGCCTTGGCTTCCTCCATGCTATAGTCTTCCAGCCTGTCTCTTCCCTTCACACTTTTCTGGCTCCTTCTTGCCCTTCTTTACTTTCTTTCCCAGACCACGTTCTACTGTATTCTGTCCGCTTTTGGTTCCAAATCCCTTCAGCCTTCCCCTTACAGCGTCCCAGGTTGTTCTCCTGTCTTCCGTCTCCCCTCCGACGCTCTCCTTTCTCTCCTTCTCCCTCCTTCCTCCCTAGTATGTTCTGGCTGCTGCTGTACCCCTGGGGCTCCAGTTCACTCACCAAGTCCCTTAGCCGTCCAGGGTACTTCTTTCTTGGGTCTTCCCCCGCCTTCTCCTTCCTTACTGCTTCCGAGTATCTTCTTCCCTCGCCTCCATTGCTTGTGCCAGCTGCTCGTGTCTTCGGGCCGGCCGCAGCCGGCCTCTCCGTCTCCGGCTTGCGTCCCCTCTGGCTTTCCTGCGGCGTTCTCTGCCTCCTCCGGTGCGTCTGGGATTCCGCTGCAATCTGTCGGTCTCTCCCGGCCTCCGACGCTCCAGGCGGCTGAGAAACAGCCGTAAAACCGATCCCCGTCTCGGAGATCCCTAGGAACGGCTCCGTACGGCGTGACCGGAACCGGAAGTCCCCTCCATCACTGAGGTTTTTAAGAAGAGTTTTAACTCTGGAATGATAGAGGGTCTCCTGCTTGAGTAGAGGGTTAGACTGGAAGATCTCCAAGGTCCCTTCCAACTCTGTTGTTCTCTTCTGTTCTGCCCTTGCTCTGCTTTGTGTATCAGCTGAAAGTAGGTTTATGTCCAGAGACATACTGAACATTAGGCTCTTAAAGCAGGTTGCAGCACATGTTTGTGAAATGCCCTGAAACAAAATGTCTTCTTTCTCCATGCCACTGGTTTGCATAAACTGGTTCAAAATATTCTGACTTTGGACAGGCTGGCACAGCTTTTCTTCTCTGCTCCACCTCTCAGGAGTTCTTGTGGTTTAACATTGGGAGTAAGCACTGTCTACCCCAGGTTGGGCTCCAGAAGGAAAGACAAGTGGCAACAATATAGTAGTAGTAGCCATGAAGACCCAACATTAAAATTGAAAGAGAGCAGGACAAACAATTTATAGCCTCTGATCATGTTTTCTCTAGTTCCTTCTTGGCTGAAAGGGTAGGAACATGGGGGGAGACATGGGGGGTCCAGGTGATGCAACTAAAGTAGCCTTTTGTGGCAACAGGACTGCAAGTGGTCAGAGAGTCTCTTTCCCCAACTCCATCACTGCTTCTTGAAGACTATGTTAGCACATTGGCAGTGCTAACTATGTTAGTACATTGCTTATAAAGCATAAAGGAATTAATGTTCTGCTCTAATGGAAACCAGATGCAGAATCTGCCTGGCCAAGAGCGCCTTTCTCCCGCCAAAGTGCAGATGAAATGATTCAATCTGCCGGAAAACGTTGCCAAAATTGAAACACTGACCACGCCACTCTTAGGAAATGCAGGAACTCCAGGAGACCACTGGAGATGGTGGGGATGGGGCAGGGGAAAAAAGGAAACACCATTAAGAAATGAGTGGGGTCTCTCCTTGGATAGGTTTTGCCAAAGAGGAGAAAACATGCTGGATGTTGCTGGGCACCATTAAGCTCCTACCTATTTCTGACTATGTGCAAATAGGAATTTCAGCATGATGGGAGGGGGAGGGACGTCTTCTACAACTGCATCAGGAAAGGACAAGAGTTTGATCCTTTATGATACCTTGTGGACCTTGTAAATTAAACCTACACCTAAACCTAAAGCAAACCAAACCCATTAACAGTCAATCAATTAGGGCTGTGCTAGTGGAAGTCCAGGAGCACCCCTCCCCCCAAAAGATCTTCAAATGTTCCCGTTGACTTCCTTATTCTTAATATTTCAAAAGCCAATTTTATTTTTATTATGTTTGATGCAATGCCAAATTCTTATCTGTGTTTGGCCATTCATTTGAAAAGTTGCCTATAAACGAAGCAATTAAGCACAGTGTTTGTTAGTTGGAGAAAATTTGCTTTTCCTCCTGGAGCACCTCTTCAAGGGCAGCCAGGTCCCATGTGATCTGGTCTCTGACGAGGCGCCCCACGGCTGCATTCAGGGCAGGATCTTGTGCCCTGTGTAAACAGGTAGCCTGGTGGGTCACATCAAAACCTGCTAATTTTTGTGTCAAATCAGGTATATTTTTTCCAGAATCTGGACGTTTACTTTCAGTTTACGTCCAGTTTACTTTCCACTGGGATTTTACATCAAAGTCAGTGTTATGCCGCTGCTGTGCCAATATCAGTGGGGGTGGGGGATTCCTTCCAACTGATAAGTATGGCATATCGGAGTGTACTGGCAGTTGTGGGTTACCCACAGTTTTTTGTACACTCTGAGAAGTGCATCTTGTCATCGTCATGCTGCTGGAGCAACATGGCTTAGTACGGGAAGCCGGTCAGCTTCGCCTTGATTGCATCCCTAATGATCTGCATTGTATCATTCAGCCTGGCTTAATTGGATAAATGGGCTACATATTAATATATAGAACACTTATTGTATTCTTATGAATCAACATATTTTAAAACGTACCTCAATCCCTACAAAATTGACTACATATTTCTATCATATGCCTACCATAGTATTATGTGCTCCTTCTATATAATTTTATTACTGTTATCCATGTGCTCTATATCATATGCTAAATAAGTAATAAATAAAGTAATATATAAGTAACCACTGGAGGTTTTTAAGAGTCTAGACAGTCACTTATCATAAATGGTATAAGGATCTCCTGTTTGGGCAGGGGGTTGGACTAGAAGACCTCCAAGATCCCTTCCAACTATGATGATGATGATGCATTTATTTTGCTTAAGCATGATGGGTTCATATATCATCCTAAACTATGGCTGGGTTTGATGACATGCTAAGCCATAAGCTGCCTTTGCAAGCCCTGTTAACTGGCTCCACATATCTTGTCAAGTTATTTTCTCTTCCACTGAGTTTTAGTGTGTGATGCAGAGTCAGCTGGTGGAAAAAGAGTCCTTCACTCCCCTTCCCAGGTGAATTATCATGGGATGGGGATGGGGGTAAGCAGTAGACACCTCATGTTGCATCAGCTCCTAGGCCACATAGACAGGCTGAGGCCCATTGAAGCCATCCCACTCACACTCTTGCTTGCTTCTGGGACCAGGCAGGCGAGTGAGAGCCAAGAAATGCATGATGGATTAGGATAATCTCTCTTTATGGATGCAGTATATTATCCTGTCCATGGCAGAATAATGCTGAATTTCTAGAAAATACAAGCTGCACTTCATTCTTCCAGTCATGAAAATGCTGCAGCTAAAATTAATTTAAAAGGCAAAACCATGCTTGTTTAAAATGTTTTAAACTGAATTTGAAAACAATGATTTGCTCATTTGGTCTCCCAGTTATCAGGTATCAACAGAAACAGGTGTAAAGCATGGAATGATGGTGACAGTGTTACAAATCTTTGGTATGTATTTTGCATTTAAGCAAGTACAACTGCACACTGTTGGTGTTTGGCTGCACAAATCCTTAGAAACTGTTTGTACAAAATGCTTCATTTTTGCTAAATTGAGATGCTGAGAAGAATGTCCTTACAGCACTTGGATCTCTCTTCTGTCTTCCCAAGCTGGCAGGCATTGCACTTGTTCCTCTCACCTTATTCCAGCTAGAGAAACTGGTCTGGGCACCCACAGCTGAGCCCCAAATCTTGAACTTCCATGGCTGAACGTGGACTTGGAGCTGACATTCCTTGATCCTAATCCAGCTCCCTCAATGGAGCATTGAATTCTGTCCATATCTCAAGCAGCAGATGGACTAAAATGCCGTTCCTAAAAATCTTGAGATTCCTCAGCAACTTCTCAGAGCTTCTTGATGAGATCATAAGTGAAACTACTTGCCTAGTAGAACCTTTCCCTTCTCCAGCAGTTCTGTGCTTACAGTATTTGAGGCCAACCTTCCCCATTATAATCCTTTCTGGAAATATTGGACCTCCACTCCCATCATCCCCCACCAACATACCCAACATAGCTAAAGAACACCCAGCAGAAAATCTACATTCTGATCTGAAAGTTTCCTAGAGTAGCAATCTGTCTTTGGGTTATTTTTTAATAAAGCTTCTTGTATCCAATCTGACCACTAGATTTTAGCAATGGATTAAAGGGGTGTGTGGAGATGCATTGACAGAAGAGGTGTGGCTGGCAACACTCAGCAGCCAGAGTGCCTGAAGATTTGTGTTCAGAAGAATTAAAAGCTGTTGCTTTAAAGGCACTGAAGGATGCAGTAAGCTCTTCAAAACATCAGATTGGCTGCTACATGGAAAACGTTCATTCTTCAAATCTTAGCCTGAGAAAATGCTTGGCTTTGTTTGTTTTAAACCTTTTCCTTGAATTGGATTCTGACAAAATCACTTCACAATTGACCTTGGTCTGAAAATGAAGTTTTACATACAAAAAACACAGCTCACTTTCCTTCCTAAACTTCGATCCTCTCAGAGCCCTCCCAGGACGGCCAAAAGAGTTGAGATGGAGTTGGTGACCTTGTCCTACCTGGTAACTTTTATAGGCTATCAATTAAAGTGTTGCTCCTTCTTTGAGAGCAGAACAGCCCAGTCTCTGGCCATAAGCTTTGGAAGCAACTCCCATGAATGTAGACCAAGTACATGTTGCATTCTTTAGAAAATTCCACTAGGAACTTGCCTCTCAACATTTTGAAGTGAAATACTTCCCAGACTTTTATTAGATGCAGAAATGTCTGCAAAATGTGCTGATTCTCAGATTTCCTTCATCTTGGAGGACAGTCATGGAGCAAAATCACAGCTTGGTTGTCAGCATGCTGGAGTGAGGACACGACCCTCAGCAAAGATTGGAAAAGAGCTTTCTTTGCCTTGGACCTTAGGGACTCCTGCCATCCAAGTAGACCATGCTGGGGAACTGGAATAGCAACATCACAAGGTGGTGATCTTTACTGGTACAATAAGTGGTATTGCGAATTGCTGGAAAGTCATAAAAGTGATGCAGGCAAACCTGTGCTGACTATGTCAAATGGATCATCTTTGCTCCTGCTGGCCAGGTATCTGCATGGGACTGAGTTAATCCATGGGGCTGCAAGTTCTCTTCTGCTGCCTCTCCATGACATCCGGGAATTGTCCCATCCATGCCATTGCATTAAAAAGTGCTCCTCCTTAGACGGCAAAAAATCCCCTCTTCGGAAGAAGAGGAGGTGCAGAGCAACAAGCGAGGGCTGAGCTCTTCTGAAACCCCCCTGAAAATTTTTTTGCAGGGGGATAGAGTGAAGGCTCCCCTGATGCTGGAAGTAGCTCCCATCCAGAGATGCTATCATCAGCAGACGGGACCAGACGCAGCAGCAAGCCTATGCATGAGAAAAACTTTTTAAAAGAGACCTCCAGGCAGGAGGAAGGAAAGCAGGAGAAAACAGGAGTCCTAAAGCGCAAGTACTTCTTTAAATTCTACTTCTAATCACAGATCCCCACAAGCAACACAATATACCTAAGATGGCGATTACCCCCAATCTAAGGAGGAAGGGACGGAAGTGAAAAATCCCTTTGATCCTTTGTTGCCTTTTCCTTCTCAGCACAACATAGGAGCGATCGCTAAGAGAAAGGCTAGGTGTTTATTTTAAAACCCTATAAAGCCCAACTAAAGAAGAGAAGATGAGGATATTTTTAGAATGACCTCCAGGCAAACAAAACTAGTCCCCTCAAAGGTGGCAGGAACTTTTCCAGCTCTGCCATCTAAATTACCAACAGTTAACCTGTCCGACACCCCACCCCCCATCTCCTACAGAGCCTCAAGCCTCCCCAGTAATGCTTACAATGAAAGACTTACAAACTGCACTGTCAATAATGACTGATAATCAGACTGATAAGTTGATTGAGAAAATGGATAAAAGGCTTGAGCAATTGGAGGAAAAAATGGAGAGAAAGATTGAGGAACTGGAGAATAGGATTGGAAAAAAAATTGAGAATCAAAGCAAAGAGGTAAATGCTGAACTGGGAAAAATGACAGAAAAAATGCAGACCCACATTAGGGAAATAAGAGAAGACATGGTAGAAGCTATTAAGGGGGGTTGGGAGAGTGTTGAAGAGAAGGTGGATGGGATTGAACAACAAATGGAACAAATGGAGAGACAACTTGCTGAGACAAAAAGTGATATACAGGACCACGCACTTATGGCGCAATATCATTCCATGATGTCAGCTATTAGAATCAGAGGACTGAAGGAGGTACCAAATGAGAATCAGGAGGACCTGAGAAGAAGCTTTGAAGAAGCTTTTGGAAAAATTCTAGAAGGGGCTGCAGAAAATCTCTATTGGCAGTTGGACAGAATATACAGGGTTAATTCATTGATTGCAAAACAAAGAAATCTACCTAGAGATGTTGTTATCTACTTTGTCACAAGGAGATTCAGAAACAAGGTGCTCACAATAACCTATAATAAGAAATTAAAGGTTGCTGGTCAGGAGGTGGTGGTTTTGAAGGAGATCCCTCAGAAGATATTAAGAGCAAGAAAGGACTATGCATTTTTGGTTGATGAACTTAAAATACGTGCTTTACAATATAGGTGGGAGGTTCCAGCTGGACTGTCTCTACTTTACAATGGTAATAGATATTGCTTGAATTCTATCAGGAAAGCGAAGGACTTTTTTGAAAATGTGCTGAAGACTGGTAGACCCTCATCCCCAACACCAAAAAATGCAGATTCACTACAAGAAAGAGAATTGGATTTAAACCAACAACCACAGTTTTCGAAGTCAAGGCCGCCTGCAGAGCCGGGAGTTGACAAAGGAGTGAGGGTGAAGTTACCTGCCCGAAGTACTGATACCTCTCAGCCCTTGGAAGCAGACAAGCCTAAGGACCGGAGGCAAACAAGAGCGAATACTAAACAGAAGGAGCAACACGAAATGCGACAACAAGGTCATACATATACAAGTAGGGAAGCCATGGGAGCACGACCGAAGAAGAAAGAAGATGAAAAAATTGATTTGGTCTTGCAGAAGCTTTCCAAAGATGACCATGTCAAATAAATATCTGACATGGAATGTTAATGGGTTAAATTCTCCACAGAAAAGGAAGAAGATATTTCATTACTTATCTCAATGTAAAAATGATGTAACTTGCCTACAAGAAACACATATTAGAACTACGGACCAGAAATACTTAATATGCAATAAGCTAGGCACACATTTTGTTGCAGCGGCCGCTGAAAAGAAGAATGGAATTGCCATCTATGTGAAAAATCATATAAGAGCTAAACTAATAGAAGCAGACTCACAAGGTAGATAGTTAGCAATTGAAATCTTAAAAGATGACAAGAAAGTTCTTTTGATAGGTATATATGCACCAAATCAACAACAAGGAAAATTTTACAAACTGTTACATAGAAAGCTAACACAATTTGACTATAGATCCTGTATTTTAATGGGAGACTGGAACGGTGTTATAGATATCGGTTTAGATAAAAAGAAGACAGCACCTATTCCTCAAACACGTTCCAAGCTGCCCAAATCTTTTTTTGATATAAAGGATGATTTTGACTTGATAGACATTTGGAGAGAAAGACATGGTAAAGAGAAAGAATTTACCTTTTTTTCAGACAGACACCAGTCATTCTCTAGAATCGACTTTATATTAACAACCAGTGACTTGCTTGTTAGCCTAAAGAAGGTGAAAATCTTACCCAAAGTTCTAACAGACCATAATCCGGTATGGATGGAATTAAGGCAAGGACAGAAACCTAGGAGATCCTGGAGAATTAATGAAAACCTGTTTAAATACGATATAAATGTGGATGAATGCAAAAATGCTATGAAGGAATTCTTTAGCATAAATATGAATAAAGAGACACCTATAGAAATTATATGGGACGCTAGCAAGGCGTACATGCGTGGGATTCTCATGGACATGAACAAAAGGCACCATTGCAAACAAGAACAAAAAAGAAAGGACTTAGAAGATGAGATAAATAAGAAAGAATTTAGTATCAAAAAGAAAATTAATATAGCTTTCTGACCTATCGGATAGCTAATATGCAGTGATTTACTCCTCTCTCTCTCTCTCTCTCTCTCTCTCTCTCTCTCTCTCTCTCTCTCTCTCTCTCTCTCTCTCTCTCTCTCTCTCTCTCTCTCTCTCTCTCTCTCTCTCTCTCTGTGTGTGTGTGTGTAATATCTGACCAGCACTTTTCCAGATCAGTGCATCTGCTGTTTTTCCCTGTCCTACTTAAACCATAAGGACCAACACCTATTTTACTTTTTTGCTGCCAGAAGTTATTTTATGGCTTTCTCCTCTTTTTAATAAATATCTATATGTTTAATGTTTTTGTCACAATATGCCTGTATAAGTACATGATGGATAAGGTTTTTTTGTTATCAGTGACTTTTGACCTTTTGCTGATAATATATATAATTAAATTAGTATGTCATTAAAAAAAAGTGCTCCTCCTTGCTCATCTTGGCATTGAACAAGCCCAGGAAAGCTGCTCTTCCCCCTCTGAGAACTAAGAAGAAGACATTCTCTTTTTTGAAAACAGGTTCTCTTTCTTTGGAATGATGACTGGTAAGAAAAATAAGCTAAATGTTGGAACCATGACATTTGACAAGTTGACACTAAATTTTCCCTCAAGTCACACTCAACCCTGGAAACTATATAAAGATGCCCAACTAGGGGTTTGGGCAATAAGACTGAGGGAGTTCTTCCAGAAAGTTTCTCTAACTCCCCTTGGCTTCACTCTGCTTAGTTCTTGTCAAGGTCAATCATAATTGCTTTAGGTGCTACCATTTTTTGTAGGTAAAATCTCTTCCAAGTTAAGTTTGACTTTATTGATTTCTTCCATGTAATTTCTTGGTAGTAACATAGCAGCAGCTGGCAATTGCTTTCTTCCAATGTGTTTTGACTTCACAGTCTACCTTACAGATCTGAAATTTTCTGGTTGTTTCCCATCAAAGTACTAACTTCTTCAGGCACTGCTCACTTTAGGTGAGACAAGGTTGGTGAGGTGTGTCACTTGAGCATTAGAATGGGACCCAAAATTAATCCTCAGACACATCTCAGTTTCCCTCTTTCAAACAGAAGATAGCTTCATTCAGAGAAGACATTCTATTTTATATTGTCTTTCCTGAACTACATGATTAGTTTCTACCCAGGCTGTAATCCCCAGCAAGATGTCAGATAAAGTCACATAATAAATAAGCACAATCTTGTACTGATCATTCAAAGGAGTTCAGGGTCAGGAGAATTTTACTGGCTTTATGGGATTTATGCAACATGCCCAACTGCAAATTAACTAATTTCATTTGCCTGGGTGTATGTTGCATATCCAAATATGTCATTCATTTAGGGGTCCATATTATTGTTGTGGTGAAGGGGCTTGTGTGATCAACTATGCTGTGCAGGTCCACCCAAGACAGGTCATAGCAGAGAGTTCTGACAAAATGTGAAACACTGGAGAAGGAAATGGCAACCCACTCCAGTATCTTTGCCATGAAAACCCCTTGGACAGTACCAAAAGGCAAAAAGATATGACACCGAAAGATGAGCCCCTCAGGTCGGAAGGTGTTCCCAGTGGAGGAAGAGCTGAGGGCTACAGTAGTATTAGTAGCGCCAGAAAGAGTGAAGCAACTGGGCCAAAGCCGAAAGGATGCTCAGCTGTGGATGCATCTGGTGGTGAAAGGAAAGTCTGATGCTGTAAAGATCTATTCTCCATAGGAATGTGGAATGTAAGATCCATGAATCAAGGCAAGCTGGATGTGGTCAAACAAGAGATGACAAGACTGAACCTCGACATCTTAGGAATCAGCAAAGTAAAATGGACAGGAATGGGTGAATTTAATTCAGAGGACCATCAGGTATACTACTGCGGGCAAGAATCCCTCAGAAGAAATGAAGTAGCCTTCATAGTTAATAAAAGAGTAGGAAAAGCAATACTGGGATACAACCCCCAAAATGACAGAATGATCTCAGTGCGAATTCAAGGCAAACCATTCAATATCACAGTAGCCCAAGTCTATGCTCCAACCACTGGTGCTGAAGAGGATGAAATTGACTGGTTCTATGAAGCCCTACAGCACCTTATAGAATCAACACCAAAAAATGATGTCCTTATCATCATGGGGGATTGGAATGCTAAAGTAGGAAGCCAAAAGATAACCAAAATAACAGGCAAGTTTGGCCTTGGAGTACAAAATGAAGCAGGGCACAGACTGATAGAATTTTGTCAAGAGAATACGATGGTCATAGCAAATACTCTTTTCCAACAACCCAAGAGACGGCTCTACACATGGACATCACCAGAAATCAGTCAACGCAGAAATCAGATTGACTATGTGCTCTGCAGCCAAAGATGGAGAAGCTCTATACAGTCAGTAAAAACAAGACCAGGAGCTGACTATGGCTCAGTTCATGAGCTTCTCATCGCAAAATTTAGGCTTAAATTGAAGAAAGCAGGGAAAAACACTAGGCCACTCAGGTATGAACTAAATCATATCCCTGAGGAATATACAGTAGAGGTGACAAATAGATTTAAGGAATTAGATCTATTCCTGAAGAACTATGGACGGAGGTTCGCAACATTATACAAGAGGTAGTAACTAAAACCATCCCAAAGAAAAAGAAATGCAAGAAAGCATAATGGCTATTTGAGGAAGCTTTGCAAATAGCTGAGGAAAGAAGGGAAGCAAAAGGCAAGGGAGAAAGAGAAAGATACACCCAACGGAATGCAGAATTCCAGAGAATAGTTAGAAGAGATAAGAATGCCCTCTTAAATGAACAGTGCAAAGAAATAGAAGAAAACAATAGAATAGGGTGGACCAGAGATCTCTTCAAGAAAATTGGAGATATAAAGGGAACGTTTCATGCAAAGATGGGCATGATAAAGGACCAAAATGGCAGGGACCTAACAGGCAGAAGAGATTAAGAAGAGGTGGCAAAATTACACAGAAGAACTATACAAGAATGAATTTAGCATCCCTGATAACCACGATGGAGTGGTCACTGACCTCGAGCTAGACATCCTAGAATGTGAAGTTAAATGGGCATTAGGAAAGCTGAGCAACAACAAAGCTAGTGGAGGTGACAGTATTCCAGCTGAGCTATTCAAAATCTTAAAAGACGATGCAGTAAAAGTACTACACTCAATTTGCCAGCAAATCTGGAAAACTCAACAGTGGCCACAGGATCAGAAAAGGTCAGTTTACATTCCAATTCCAAAGAAAGGCAATGCCAAAGAATGTTCAAACTAACATACCATTGCACTCATTTCACATGCAAATAAAGTTATGGTTAAAATCCTACAAGCTAGACTCCAGCAGTGTGTGGATCAAGAACTTCCAAAAATTGACTATGCTAAAGCCTTTGATTGTGTAGATCACAACAAATTGTGGCAAGTTCTTAAAGATATGGGAGTACCAGACCATCTTATTTGTCTCTTGAGAAACCTATATGCGGGTAAAGAAGCAACAGTGAGAACTGGTCACGAAACCACTGATTTATTCAAAATTGGGAAAGGAATCCAGCAAGGCTGTATTCTGTCACCCTGCCTATTTAACTTATATGCTAAGCACATCATGAGAAAGGCAGGGCTAGATGAATCAAAAGTTGGAATTAAGATTGCCGGGAGAAATACCAACAACCTAAGATATGCAGATGATACCACTCTAATGGCAGAAAGTAAAGAGGAACTAAAGAGCCTCCTGATGCGGGTGAAGAAGGAGAGTGCAAAAGCTGGCTTGAAACTCAACATTAAGAAAACCAAGATCATGGCATCCAGCTCTCTCAATTCCTGGCAAATAGATGGGGAAAAAATGGAGGTAGTGACAGATTTTATCTTCTGGGGCTCCAAGATCACCACAGATGGGGACTGCAGCCAAGAAATTAAAAGATGCTTGCTCCTGGGGAGGAAAGCTATGGCAAATCTAGACAGCATACTAAAAAACAGAGACATCACCTTGCCAACAAAAGTACGTATAGTCAAGGCCATGGTTTTCCCAGTTGCAACGTATGGCTGTGAAAGTTGGACCATAAGAAAGGCTGAGCACCAAAGAATTGAGGCCTTTGAACTATGGTGCTGGAGAAGACTCCTGCGAGTCCCCTGGACTGCAAGGCAATCAAACCAGTCAGTCCTAGAGGAGATCAACCCTGACTGCCCTTTAGAAGGCCGGATCCTGAAGTTGAAACTCAAGTTCTTTGGCCACCTAATGAGAAGGAAGGACTCAATGGAGAAGAGCCTAATGCTGGGAAAGATGGAGGGCAATAGAAGAAGGGGACGACAGAGAATGAGGTGGCTGGATGGAGTCACTGAAGCAGTAGGCGTGAGCTTAAATGGACTCCAGAAGATGGTAGAGGACAGGAAGGCCTGGAGGAATGTTGTCCATGGGGTCGTGATGGGTCAGACACGACTTCACAACTAACAACAAGAAGAAGAAGAGCATGACTAGATGCCATGTTACTGTGCATTTCTAATAATTCTCTTGGGATTCACTGATGCTCCGTTGTCCCAGAAAACTAATGGCTTGGTGGCTGTATGGGGGCTTTTAAACAGCTTTGACCCTTGTCTGTGGTGGAGAAGGGAGGCCAGTTGAGCTCCATCAATATACAAAGCATCACTCATGAAAAAAGCAAATTTGAAGAATTCCTGGAGAGTCTTTAAATTAATAACAAAGCTGCCTCCAGAGTGCTCAGTTTCTAGATAAAGAGAGTTATTCTTGGCGCACCTGACAGTTTTTTGCAGTGTCTTTGGCTGATGATTTTGAGATTCCCTTAGTTGCACAGATACACACACACACACACACACACAGAGAGAGAGAGAGACTCTTTACCTTATCACTAAATAAGTACATTCCACCTCCAAAAATTCACCAACATTCTTCTCTACTTTGATGGAAATATCAAAAGCAAATGAATTATTTCATCTAATCAAACAGACTAGAAAAACATGCAGAGTTTTTTTTCTGCAGGGCACAACTTGTCATGGAATGGGCCAGATGTCAAATCAATCCTTCATGCACAAAGAAGATCACCCTGATAGAGATTCTGCAAAGGATCCCTCAAATGAATCAAAGATGTGGATGATCCTTTGGGGAAAAAAAGAAAAAGTCTTGATCTGCATGCAAGAGCTAATTCTTGGCTGGGTACTCTTCAATATTTTCAAGAGCACCTAGCCAGGATTAATCCTTGTGGCATCTGCCTCATCTGTCTTCTCCCTTTGCCTGGCCCATTAACAGCAATGATCTAGTAAAATGAAATGTGTGAGAATATCCCAAATACTGATCTGTGTCATCATCTGAAATTAACTCTGAAGGGGGCAGTAACCTTTTGACTGTCTTCTAAATGATTGTGTGTGATCACTGCCTGCAGACAAGACGTAGAGAAACCATAGGATCTCAAACATATATGTCTTCATTTCTGTTAGCAAAAAGAACATAATTTTGTGGTGTCTTAAAGTCTAGCACACTTACTGTCACATCAGCTTCTGCATTCAAAGCATGCCACAGGATGCCACAATGTTTCTCATAGGACTCCTCCTTCTGAATGGCCACCTCATTGCCAGTATTCCCTGGGCAGAGCCGACGGCATGATTGACCACCATTAGGAATGCCATCTTGCCCTAATGATCCAGGTATCCTCCAGTTTGGGGAAATCTCAGTTTGTCTCCACAATCTCCACAAGCCCAGAGTCCCTCCCTTGAGGCAAGGATGGGGTCCTTGCCACAGTGATGAAATTTTGGATGTTTATTCCCCCCCTTCCCCCTGTCTTGCTCCTATGTTATTGATGAGCAATCCTGGAGCCTCATGACTGGAAGAGGTTTCAGTAGATACAAAGCAAGAATTGATCTCCATTAGATCACTGAATCCTAATTCTGGGCAAGCTCATAGAAAAAGTAACAAAAAGCAGGTTGGCACTTGACGTCTGTTTTACTCTGTCATGACAGAAAGAAACAGTTCCTGGTGCAGGGAGAGGCAGGTGAGTTGGAGTGTTTTGCACTCTGTTTTGAGGGAATGGTCTGGATAATAACACCGGGATCTCTGCCAAGTTGGTGGCCAAGCAGGAATCCTGGCCCCCTTCGCTGAGCCATGCTTATAGGGTCAGGCCATACATGGGTTTGAAATGCGGCTCTCAGGCTCTCAGGTTTCGCTATGCCAAGAAACACAAGACTGGAACTGGCAGCTTTGGGATGACTAACACAGAAACACAGTGCAGTGTTGCAAGTTTTCAAGCACTTTCCGAGTCTGTTTGAGTAAACATGAATCTGTCACCAAGGAAACAGGACACAGCAAGAGGACCTGCAACCCCCTACCCCCACCCCACGCCCGTGAGAAGAACTGGGAGTGTGAACTGAGAGAACATTCTGCAGAGCAGCAGTTCCACTCCTGATTCGGCAGCAGCGAGTATGAATTGAGGGGAACCAACTGACAGAGATACCTTATCCAGCCTGCAGGGTTTCTTCCTGTCACTGGCCAAAAAACCCAGGACTCTGTTAACAGGCAAACATCATCCAGGTGGACAGCAAATATTTCTAAGCAATATTCTGCACTAAAATTTAGGCAGCACTTTGGGCTTCATTTTTCAGGATGCTCCCCTGCCAATAAGAAGCTCAAAAAAACAAGTCCTAAATAGGCAAAGATGGAATATGGGCCTGTCCAACAACTTTCCTATCTAACTGTACCCATGTGATATCCTTTACAGCTCAGTCCTACTACTAAAGTAGTGCTGAAAACAAAGCTTGCTGATAACTAAAGTCTTGGTACATTGCAGGAATGTTTGAGCTGCATGTTTCAGCTTATGGGCCTTTGGTGCTTGCTCTATTCAGCTCATTTCTTTTTTAAAGCTTCTAAAGTCTCAGGATTGGAAAAGAAGCAGGAATTGCTCCCACAATGAGCATTAAATTCTAAAGCTTTCAAACATTGCTTGAATTGGGTGAGAAAGTCACATTTATAATAATGATAATGATAATGATAATAATGATAAAGTTGGAAGGGGCCTTGGAGGTCATCTAGTCCAACCCCCTGCTCAGGCAGGAAACCCTATACCATTTCGGACAAATGGCTGTCCAGTTGCTTCTTAAAAACTTCCAGTGTTGGTGCATTCACCGCTTCTGGAGGCAGGTTGTTCCACTGGTTAATTCTTCTAACTGTCAGGAAGTTTCTCCTTAGTTCTAGGTTGCTTCTCTCTTTGGTTAGTTTCCACCCATTGCTCCTTGTTCTGCCTTCAGGTGCTTTGGAAAATAGCTTGACTCCCTCTTCATTTGACTGAGTTCATTTGGAAATATTAGGAAGAATCTGGCCCAAAGTAAGTTGCTTCTGAAAAAGATTACTTCAGATTACTGGAGCTTTGCTGGTGATAGAAGGAACCAGATGGATAGGTGCCTATTAAAACTGATAGATTCTTCCCAATAGCTCTTTTCCTGAAGGTGAGGAAAGGGGAAGGAGGGATGTTAACCTGGGATCGCCTGCTTTAGTTTTTAATGCCAGTTCATCGTTTTCAATTTGAGGCACAGGTAACTAGGCTCAAATTATCCCACTTTGGACATAGAACTCCGGAAAAAGCTCCACTGTTCTTGGACTTTTAGGTGGTAGATTTGGTGGCAAATAATATACCGGAATATATACCCCAAGGACCAGGAAAGGGACAGATCATCACAGAGAAAGTCTATCTGTTGGCCATTAAAAGCTTTCATCCTCCTAGCAAATAATCATCAGTCTCATCAGGACTTTTGCAATAGTTAGTATTAGGCATTGAAATATAGCAATTTGGTTCTTGAAAGGGCACTGGGAGACTCGGGCTCTCCTCCATCCTGAGAGACAAATGGCTAAGGGGATTTGAGACCACTCACCCACTTTAGTGATGTGAATTAAGGTGTGTCTCACCAGGCAAGCTGGGCAGCTTCTGAATTAGTGTGAAATGGATTAAGCTGTCCCCCACACCATCTAAAGATGTAACCACAAATGCTTACTGTTGTGTCCTGGGCCTGATGAGGCAGCTCAGCAGGCCCAGAAGTGTTGTAAATGGTCCCGGGCAACCCAAAGCTGTCCGGGATCAGACTGGTTGGTGCTGGCCTTGCATGCAGGCGCAAGGCGCAAACAAAGGAGAGCTATGATAGGCTGTTTGGAAAACTATAAAAGGCCTGCAAGCCTGTTGGTTACTGAGTGGTAAAGGGGAATGAATAAAGAGCTTGGTTACAATGTGCGTGTGTGTCGCTTCAATGCCGCGAACCCCAAGACATAAAAGTGGCGATGAAGGTGGGATTGCTGCAAGGAAGAAGACAACCGAAGAAGCTAGCCTCTAAAAAAGAGCTGGAGGCCAGGAAGTCGGTGCCCAAATCTTCACTCACCTGCCAGTATGCAAATGCTGGAGGTGAGCTTGGCAAACGGGCCTCTTCCCCACAGAAGTTGCAGCGAGGCTAAAGAAGCTAGAAATGTCAAAAATCAGCCAGCTGTCCAAATTTGACGTGTCTCACCTGGAGCGTTGGAACTCTTATGTGGCCTGGGTGGTTATGTGGCCATACTCTTATGTGGCCTGCATTGGAACTCTTATGTGGCCTGCGAGTTGATGACTTGTGTCCCATCAGCCTTCAGGTAGCTCAGTACTGCTCCCACTCCATAAGAAGATGCATCACATGTGATGCATACAGACAGTTGCTCATTGAAATGCGCTAAAACAGCATTTGAAGAGAGCAAGGTCTTAACCTCATTGAAACTCCTGTCATGGAGCCTGCTTGTCTAAGAGCCTGTGTAATGGCTCTGCTACTGCAGCCTTATGTGGGAAGAAATGCATGGTAAAAATTTAAGAGCCCCAAGAAGGCTTGCAGCTCATTCTTAGATGTGGGCCTAGGGGCCTGCTGGATGGCTTGAACCTTAGATTCTGCAGGGTGGAGCATCAATCCTGAAACCTAAGAAATCAGTGAAAACGACTCCTATTTTGCATTTGTCTTGCTTTAATTTAAGGCCTGCTTGGCGAAACCGCAACAAGACAGCTCTTAATCTTTCTGCTAGATTCTTAGATGACTCCCCAGCAATGAGGACATCATCAAAGTAGGGACACACCCCAGGAATACCACAAAGTGTGCATTCCATGACACTTTGAAATATGCCAGGGGCTAAATTAAACCCCAAACTGCAGTCTTTTGACCTTAAAGACCCCTCTATGAGTTACAATTGTTTGGGCCTCTGCAGTTGCCTCATCAACAGGTAGCTGTTGATAGGCCTGTGCCAAATCAAGTTTTGCAAAAATGCCCCCCCCTTGAGGGAGGCCAGAATGTGGCTTACCACAGGCACTGGATAAGCATGCTGTTGCAACACTTTATTAAGTGTACACTTATAGTCTGCGCATATGCGGACTTCTCCATTAGCCTTTAAAGGTGTGACAATGGGGGTTTCCCATGGACTAGAGTCCACAGGTTCTAAAATGCCCTGCTAGAGCAGCTTGTCCAGCTCTGCATCTATCTTGCTTTTGAGGGCAAAAGGCACCCTTCTAGGCTTGATCCTGATGGGCGTGATAGTTGGGTCTAAACGCAATGCAATGGGAGGCCCATTGTAGGAGCCAAGCTCTGAGCTAAACACATCAGCAAACTCCTTGCATACTTCTGCAAGACCCAACGTTTGCACGCTGTGCAGCCCAGTCACTTGAATTCCAAGGGCCTCGAACCAATCGAGTCCAATAAGACTTGTGCGTTCACCCCCAACTACCACCACATCTAGGAAGCCTTCAAAAACTTTATGCTGCACTTTGAGCATAGCCTCCCCCTTCACACTGACTTTGGAATTCTGGAAGTCAGTGAGGATTAAATTCGATGGCCTGAGTTTGACTCGAAGGCCACTATTGCTACAAATCCTTTTGAATGTGTCAAGTGAAATGGTGGATAGAGCGGACCCGATGTTCAACTCCATCGATAAGGGAACCCCTTGCAACTTCACATCAATGCGAAGTTTTTTTCTTAAGGGGCTTGTGTGTCCCTGTCCTCAGAATACTCCTGTGCGATGTGCAGAAACCCACCCTGTGTTGGCTGGGGATCCTGGTACCTTTCTGAAGCAATTCTTCCCGAGGTTGGACCTTCTGGTGACCCAAACAGATGGAGGCAATGTGGCCTTGCCTTCCACATGCCCTGCAGATGGCAGAGCGGAATCTGCAGTCAGCTCGCTTATGGCATCCTCCGCATCCGAGACACTGAGGAGATGCTGGGGCCTTGTCTGGATGCCCCTTCAGCCTTCTTTCTGCTGGTTGGTGAAGTCTGTCCACTTCCTGTTCAGGATCCGCTTCTGAATTTTCTTGAGCATCCTCTTGATGGATGGACACGACTGCGGTAGCGCTTTTGTCGAGTCGCAAGGCCTTTACAGCACCGCCTGCTGCCTCTTCAGCTGCAACCTCACACAAGACATCTTGGAAAGTGACTTCAGCTTTCGCAAATATTTTCTGTTGCAGCTCTCTACTTTTTTTTTTAATTTTATTAAAACAATCAACATTAAACATAAGATCATATTAAGAAGCCATCATTATAGAACCTGAAATACAGCACTAAGTATTAGTCTTTGTAAATGTCTGATTTGGTAAACATTCTTCACTCCTCACGTCAAGCCTCAACTATACGCCTGTTACATTTTATTTGATTGGTGTTTCTCTTATCTATAGTCTATCCACTGTTTCCAGTCTATCACATACTGTTCGTTCGAGCGATCCTTCAAATATGCCAAAATCTTTCTCCATTTCTGCCAAATGTATTACTTTCAGAGTACAAACTTTAATAGGTGGTATTTCTGGCTTCTTCCAGTATTGTCCCACCAGCAGTCTAGCTGCTGTGACCAAATTCAGAATTAGATTCATCTCAGTAATAGTGCAATCTTTTATGATCCCTAACAAAAGATCCTGAGGTAGAAATTCAATAACCTGAGGTAGAAATTCAATCCGCTTTTTCAATATTAAAGTAATCAACATTAAACATAAGATCATATTAAGAAGCAATCATCATAGAACATAAAATACAACATTAGGTGTTAGTCTTTGTAAACGTCTGGTTTGGTAAACATTCTTCACTCCTCACGTCAAGCCTCAACTATACGTCAGATACATTTTATTTGATTGGTGTTTCTCTTATCTATAGTCTATCCACTGTTTCCAGTCTATCACATACTGTTCGTTCGAGCGATCCTTCAAATATGCCAAAATTTTTCTCCATTTCTGCCAAATGTATTACTTTCAGAGTACAAACTTTAATAGGTGGTATTTCTGGCTTCTTCCAGTATTGTCCCACCAGCAGTCTAGCTGCTGTGACCAAATTCAGAATTAGATTCATCTCAGTAATAGTGCAATCTTTTATGATCCCTAACAAAAAAACCTGAGGTAGAAATTCAATACGCTTTTTTAAAATGGTTTGGAGTGTCCACCATATCTTCCTCCAGAAGGCTTTGATTTTTCTACATGTCCACCATACATGAAAATATGTAGCCTCCCCATCACCACACCTCCAGCATTTGGATTGGGTGTCTGGATAGATGTATGATAGTTTTTTCGGGTCTAGATGCCACCTATAGAACATCTTGTAGAAGTTTTCCCTTAGCTGTTGCGCTTTCGTAAATACTACATTTCTCACCCAGATTTCCTCCCACATTTCCATCGTGATGGGATGCCCAAAATCTCGTTCCCACTTTACCATACAGGTCTTGATTAACACAGTTTCAGAGTCCATTTCTATCAGAGCACCGTACACTCGTTTGATATGCATGATCCCCTGCTCTCTAACTTGTTCGATTAAGTTCTCATCTGTCAGGGACAAGCCCTTCCTCGTGTCTTTTTGCCACCTAGACTGCAGTTGCAAATATGATAGCCAGGTACCCCCTACTCCTTCTTCTGCTAGCGTATTTGGTGGCTTTAATGAAAACCCATTTTCTTCTTCCAATACAAGTTTACTGTAGGGTACCACTTCCTGCCCCTGAGATGTATTTATGTCACCTATTGCGTGCCCAGGTATTGTCCAGATGGGGATCCTATCGTGTAGGAGGTACTTATATTTCATCCAGACCCACAACAACGGGGTTCGTAGAGGGTTCTCCCTGAAGTTCGTATCAGCCTTTTTGTCATACACCTGGTATGCGTGCCATCCAAATAGTAGACCATGCCCTTCAATATCCAGTATTCGTTTGTTTGTCATGTTAATCCAGTCACTCAGCGCCACCAACGCCGCGGTGTAGTAATATAGCTTTAGATTGGGCATTTTTAATCCCCCTCTCTTCCTTGTGTCCTGGATGGTTTTTAATTTAACTCTCGGCTTCTTGCCATCCCAGATAAATCTGTTGATGCCCTTCTGCCAGTCGTCCAGTTCCACTTCCTTTTTGAGTATGGGTAGCATTTGGAAAAAAAATAGAAATCTTGGCAATACGTTCATTTTTACAGCCGCTATCCTGCCCAGCAGGGACAATTGTAATGTTTTCCACCTGTCCAGGTCTGTTTGTATCTTGTTCCACAGCGCTTCATAGTTATTTTTGTATAATTTCGCATTCGTTGCTTCTATCTCCACTCCTAAGTATTTAACTTTTTTAACTATTTCACAGCCCGTTATCCTTTCCAAGTCCCGTTTTGCTTTGTTGTCCAGATTTTTAACTAACATCTTCGTCTTAGATATGTTTACTTTGAATCCTGATACCCTACCATAGTCTTTCATTATCTCTATCAGTCTCTTTGCTGATTGTACTGGCTGTGACACTGTCACCAGCAGGTCATCTGCGAAGGCACATAGTCTGTAGTCTTGTTGTCTAATCCGTATGCCCTTTATGTCTTCTGCTGCTCTGATCTTGTTCAGTAGAGTCTCTAATGTTAGAACAAATAGCAGGGGTGACAGCGGGCAGCCCTGTCTCGTGCCTCTTTCTATGTTGAATGAGTCTGTTAGGTCACCATTCACAATGATCTGGCCTGTTTGTTTCTGGTAAATTGCCACTATGGAGTTGAGAAACTGCTCTCCTATTTTCATCTCCCGGACCAGGTTTGTCAGGAACGGCCAGTTCAATCTGTCGAAGGCTTTTTCTGCATCCACAAACATGAGAGTGGCGGGTACCTGGTTATGCCTTTCCAAGTACTCTATTATGTTCAACAGCTGTCTCACATTAGTTTTCATCTGACGTCCTTGTATAAATCCCGTTTGATCCGGGTGAATTATTTTTTGTAGCACAGTCTTTGTCTGGTGGCCAAAACTTTTGTGAAAATTTTGTAGTCCGTGTTCAGTAGTGAGATGGGTCTGTAATTTGCAGGTTGTGTATTATCTTTTCCCTCTTTGGGGATTAGAGAAATGTAGGCTGTTTTCCAGGAGGGCGGGACTTGGCCCCCTTCTTGTATGTTGACAAATAGCTTTCTGAGGGGTTCTAACATTTCCTCTTGGAGATGCTTGTAGTAAGTAGCTGTTATCCCATCCGTCCCGGGCGATTTTCCTTTTTTTCAGTTGTTTGATCGCCGAATGTATTTCCTCCTTTGTGATCAAAGCATTCAAGGCATTTCTTTGTCCTTCGGTGATGATCGGTAACTTTTCATTTTGTAGAAACTTGGCTATCTCCTTGACTGGTGTCTTCTCCTCGGTGTATAGCTTTGAATAGAACTCGGTAATAGCTTTCTTGATGGTTTCTTGTTGAAATTCTTCCTTGCCTTTGTACTCTATCTTTTCAATTATGCGGGATTTCTGTTTCTTCCTTATGGTATAGGCCAGCCATCGACCCGGTTTGTTGGCATTACAGAATGTCTTGTGTTTTGCGTATTGTATGTTCCTTGCCACTTGGTCTGCCATCAACAAGTCAAATTGCTTTCTTAGAATCTTGATTCCTTCTTTGGTGATTTTGTCTTTATTAATAGCTGCTCCTTCTTGCCTATCTCGTCTTCTAGTTCCTTTCTTTTTTGTTCCTTTTTACGATGGTGCCTGTTATTCATGTCCATGAGTATCCCGCGCATATACGCCTTGCTGGCGTCCCAAATCATTTCTATGGGTGTTTCGTTTATCATATTTATACTGAAGAATTCCTTCATCACCCTTTTGCATTCAGCCACCTTTTCTTCGTGTCTAAACAGGTTTTCATTAATTCTCCAGGATCTCCTCGGTTTCCAACCTTGTCTTAGTTCCATCACTATCGGGTTGTGGTCTGATAGTACTTTGGGTAAGATTTTCACCGTTTTTAGGCTAATCAGCAAGTCGCTAGATGTTAATATAAAGTCAATTCTGGAGAATGATTGATGTCTATCTGAGAAAAATGTGAAATCTTGCTCTTTGCCATGCCTTTCCCTCCATACGTCTGTCAGTTCAAGGTCCTCCTTCATGTCGAAGAAGTATTTGGGCAACTTGGAGTATTTTTGCGGTTTAGGTGCAATCCTTTTCTTATCCAGGGCGATCTCTATGACACCGTTCCAGTCTCCCAGTATGATACCTGATCTGTAGTTGAGTTGCGTTAACTTCCTGTGTATCCGTTTGTAGAATTTTCCTTGTTGTTGATTTGGTGCATATATGCCCACCACCAGGATCTTCTTGTCTTCCTGTGTTATTTCAATTGCTAGGTATCTACCTTGGGAGTCCGATTCTATTAGCTTAGCTATTACGTGTTTCTTTACATATATAACAATCCCATTCTTTTTTCCTGGTGCCGCCGCAACAAAATGTGTGCCTAGTTTGTTGTTGATTAAGTATTTTTGGTCCGCCACTCTGATGTATCTTTCTTGTAGGCAGATTATATCGTTTTTACTTTGATTCAGGTAGTGGAATATTTTCCTCCTTTTCTGCGGGGAGTTCAACCCGTTAACGTTCCAGGTCAAATATTTACTTGCCATTGTCGATTTCAGGATACTCTTGCAAGACCGCTTCCGTCCTTTCTCCTGCTTTCTTCTTTGGTCTCGTTCCCATGATATCCGGATTGGTGCTCATATTGAGTTGTGGGGTCTTGTCTTGCTGGTCTGTGCATTTGGTAGTGGATCTTAGTTGCCTTGTCTCTGTAGTCTGCCATGTTTCCTTGTTTTTGTTGCCCTCTGTTCTCTGCGCCGTCGTATCTCGAGATGGTCCAATCCCTGCTCCTGCTCCTGTACCGATCTGTGCTTCTGAGTAGTTTGCTCGTTGGTCTATGTCCCTTCCACTTTCGTGTGACCCGTCCGCGTTGTCCCTCGTTGTGGATTGGGGTATTTCCGATATCAGTTTGTTTTTAAGGAATTCTTTGGCTTTCTGTAGCGAGTTCAGGTGGTACCTTTTTCTTTTATAGAGAAGTGACATTCCCGTTGGGGCTTCCCATCGATATTGCAGAGCGCGTGATCTCAGTTCGTTGACCAGGAACTTGTAGTCCTTTCTGTCTCGTAGCATCACCGGGGGGATCTCTTTCAGCACCTTCACCTCCTGTTCCTCTATGTATAATGTCTTGTTGTAGGACGTTACGGAGATTAGGTCCCGGAACCCCTTCGTCGCGAAGTGGATGACCACGTCTCTTGGTAGGTGTTTGTTTGTTGCTGCCCATGAGTTCACTCTGTGGACTCTGTCGAATTGCCACACAATATCCTTGACTTCCCTTCCCAGGAATGTTGCCAGAGCCTTTACAAAGATTCTGTGCAGGTCTTTCGGGGTTTCGTTTGTTGTCTCTTTTAAACCTCTAAATCTGATTGCAGACGCCATTTGCCAGTATTGCATCATGGTGGATTGGTCCTGAGCCACACTTTTCATCTCTGTTGTTTGTTCCTCCATGTGTCTCTCCACGCCTTCCACCCTTTTTTCCACACTCTCTCTGATCTCCTTAAGATTTATCCCCATTTCTTCCCACATTCTCTTGTTTTGTGTCTGTATCGCTTCCTTAATTTGATCCAGGTCAGCCGTCGCCGCCCTGCGTTGTTCTTCCCACTTTCTCTCTAAATCTCTGCCTTGGTCTTCCAGCATCCGTTTTATATCTTTGTACCTTTCCTCCATCCTCTGTTCTGCCTCTTTGCACCTTTTCTCCATCCTTATGCCCACTTCTTCAAATTTTTTATCCATCCTCTCACCCAGTATCTCCACGAGATCACTGATAGCTTTGGATGGAAATGCTCCTTTAACATATTCTTCAAATCTGTGTATGTTACAGACTCAAGTGGCGCAGGAGCTACTAAGTTTTCGGCTACGTTGAAAGTGTCCTGGCTGCAGACACACAGCAAGGTTGCTGTCTTCAAGCCATCTCCTTATGGAGTGGGAGCAGTACTGAGCCACCTGGAGGCTGATGGGACACAAGTCCCTGTGGCCTACTATTCAAGGACTCTGTCATCTGCAGAGCGGAATTACACTCAGATTGACAGAGAAACCTTGGCCATAGTGGCTGGCATAAAGAAATTCCATGATTTCTTATATGGCCGCCACTTCACCAGTCTACACAGACCATAAGCCTCTGCTGGTGTTGTTTACTACCAACAAACAGACACCACACATTATTTCCCCACGTATGCTGAGAAATGTCAATTTTCCTGTCAGTATATAATTATACACTCATCCACAAACTGGGAAAAGAGATGGGTCATGCAGACGGCCTCAGCAGATTACCACTCAAATAAATAGAGGCTGATCCTGCTCCTGCTATCAATATTCTTTCAATTCAGGAGTTGCCTGAATCTCCCCTCAATGCTAGGGACATGGCTGCAGAAACTGCCACTGATCACATGCTCACACGCGTGCTGACATGGATTTTGTCAGGATGGCCTGACACGTGTCCAGATGCTGTGTTTCAAAGTTTCTGGCAAAGAAGGCATGAACTGTCTACATTTAAGGGATGCCTGTTATGGGGTAGTAGAGTAGTTATCCCAGCCTCACTGAGGTCTAGAGTCTTGTCATCTCTGCATGAGGGACATCCAGGCATAGTGCGCATGAAAGCGCTTGCACGCAGCCATCTGTGGTGGCCGGGGCTTGATAAAGCTATCGAGGCCCAGGTGCACGGGTGCCAGGTGTGCCAACAATCACAGCCTGAAATGCCTCAGGCCCCTGTACACAGGTGGGAGGAGACACAAATCCCTTGGTCAAGGGTACATTTAGATTATGCTGGGCACTTTCAGGGGCAATTCTTCCTTATCCTGGTGGATAGCCATTCCAAGTGGCTAGAGGTTGTACCTGTCTCCTCCACTACTACTGCCAGGACCATACAGGTGTTGAGAGGAATCTTCGCTACCCACGGCCTCCCTGATGTCCTTGTTTCTGACAACGGTCCTCAATTCACTTCTTTTGAGTTCCAGGTTTTCCTTCAGGCGAACTTGATCTGGCACGCAACGTCAGCTCCTTTCCACCCTTCCACCAACAGGCAAGCTGAACAGATGGTGTGCACCAACAAAGACGCACTCGGACTCTGCACTCGGGGGGGGAGGGGCCCAGGAACATGATCACACTTCAGGTCAAAATCCTGGGGACCAGCCTTACTGTTCCTGGGGATTGCCGCAGGTTGCTAGTGATTCCCCAGTGGAGGAGCAAAGGCATCCTTACTATTCAGCAATTGCTCTGAACAGGAAGTCATTCCGGGGGGTGGCCTGCACATCCACAAGAGCGCCAAACAGGAATTCTCCTGAGAATTCTGGCTCCTCGGCCGCCTACACGGGGGACTGGAACTATTGGGGTACTGCTGCAACGCAGGTCTTGTCCGAATCTGGTCGCAGGCTTGAGGGACTTAGTTCCCAGGAGTAGTCCATGGTGAACGGAGAGATCTCTGCTCCACCATCGGGTTTGGGGATTTTCTCCTCCCCAAGGGAACCTGGATGGAGTCCAGAAGACTCAGCCAGCCCGCCATAACGGGGGGATCACCTGTAAATTATGAGCATCAAAGTCCTGGTCTATTGAGTTTACCAGATGGGCCGGTAGGCCAGGCACCATTAAGAACAAGTCCTGGTCTGCCTAGCCAGGCAGGTGAGCTGACAGGCCAGGCACCCTCCCTGACCTTGCGTAGGTCTCAAAGGGCTAAGGCCCCTCCCAAGCATCTGGGAGACTATGTGAGGTTTCTGTCATCACAAAGGAACCTTGCTGGTCTATGACAAGGTGATGGGGATCTACACTTGGTAGAGCATAAGCACACTAATTATAATTTTGGAGATCGGTTGTTAAGCTAACTTTATTACTTTATGAAAAATAGTCTGTCTGTGTGCTGGGCAGGGAAATTGTTTTTCTTTTGTGTTTTTGTTAGGAACCAAATGTAATTGTGTGTTTTATCTAGGGGGGAGGGGTGTTGTGTCCTGGACCTGATGAGGCAGCTCAGCAGGCCCAGAAGTGTTGCAAACGGTCCTGGCAACCCAAAGCTGCCCGGGACCAGACTGGTTGGCGCCAGCCTTGCGCACAGGCGCAAGATGTGAACAAAGGAGAGTTATGATAGGCTGTTTGGAAAACTATAAAAGGCCTGCGAGCCTGTTGGTTACTGAGTGGTAACGGGGAATAAATAAATAAGAGCTTGGTTACAACGTGAGTGTGTGTCGCTTCAATGCCGCGAACCCCAAGAAGTAAAACTTAAAATGAGAATTGCTTGGTTAAGGGGCACAGCAAGGTCAGTTTCTGACCTCACCATCCATGCCTGATCCATCAGGCTCAACTCTAAAAATTAGGAAATAAAACATATCCTCCCTTCCACAAATAAATACATCAATGCTTCAGTCTCCTTGCTCCTCTGTTCCTGACCTTGAGCTATTCCTTCCCACAGTGTTTTCCTAAGTAGTAAGAAGTCAAAGGAGCTGCTAAGAGAAAGTGATTTAGCCCCAATGGCAAGAATGTCTGCACAGGAAAACAGAACCTCATTGGGCAGGCAGAAACTAAGAAGCATCTGCTTGGACTTATAAATGATTGTACTCTGGCAAAGTCATGGGGTGCAGGCCAACAGCTGCTAAAGCTATCAGATGAACGGAAAAGTTTAACATTATTGTATCAAAGTGTGCAAGATGTCATCTCAAGGGTGATAGTGAAAGCTATACCAGATCTAAAATTTTATGCATCTATCCTGTCCAATCAAAGTCACATTCAAAATAAAACCAGACCTACGTATTTAGGCTTCCACAGGGAGACCATCCCTGCTCTTCTGCTCTGAGTAAATTATAGTTGACCATCAACCCTCAGAGCTAACCAGCATTTTTCTTGCAAGGTTCCATGAAACAATCTTCTTCTTTATTGCTCTTCATTGACCCCAACTTAAAGTACTTTTCATGATTGTTTTTAGGGCACCTTCTTTTGTCTGTCTAGCCCTCACTGCTTACCTGTTTTAAAACAGCATAGCTGCAAACATTGACATATAATCTGCTATTTAAAAAATGGTGTTCCCAATAGAGAATGAGAAGATTTTAGCTGAGGTCACTTTTAACAGAATAAGAAAGCTGGAACAGAGCTCAGAGGTCTTCTAGGCAATCCCCTGCTCAAACAGGAAACCCTCTACCATTTTAAACAAGTATCTGGCCAGTCTCTTCTTAAATACCTCCAACGTTGGAGCACCCACAGCTTCTGAAGGCAAACTGTTCCACTAGTTAATTGTTCTCTGTTGCTTCTCTCCTTGATTAGTTTTAAATAGGCATAGTCACCTATTTGATTAGTAAGTCTAATAATTCTGATTGTAGGGCAGTTGTAGATGTGCATTGCAATCTGTCTACAGGGGAGACTGTGTCCCCTCTTTTTTAAAAAAGAAATCATTTTTATTGAAGACATTTTTAACAATGTAAAAACTCTAGGAGAAAATAAAAAATTACTCTAGCCAAAGTGACTTTGATGGGATGGAGGACTATACAACTATGATAAATAAAGAACAATCTTCTTAATAGCGGTTATAAAAATATTTATATTTTGCCATCTCTCTCCTTCTTTCCATAAGTTACCCTTTCTAATCTTCAAATTCATATATCACAAGTTTAATTTTTCTCATTTTTCAGCAAAAAGTCCATAAAGGATTTCCAATAATTGCAAAGTTATAGAAAGTTAGAAACAATTGTTAAGCTTTTGCTCAAACCAGATAAGTTTGCTATCTCTGTTATTGTTGTCATCTTCACCAACCCTTCCTCCATTGTGGGCATTTCAGAATCTTTCCATTTTTTTGTGCATATTTTTTTTGTGCATATTTTTTTTTTGTGCATATAATAGTCTCGTGGCAATAATCACATTTACTGTTAAAATAGTTCTATCTTTTTCACCAAAATTTCCTCCATTGTCATTAATTCATCACCATTCTATTTTTGGGCACATAATGGTCTTGCAGCAGTAATCATTTATGAAAATAATTTTCCAGGCTCTTTTCTAACTGATTGTCCATTAATCCCAGCAAGAAAGTTTCTGATTTCAGTTGGATGTTGATCTTTAAAATTCTTTGTATCAAAAATTCTGGCTCTTTCACAAGTCATGATAAAATTACCCTTTTTGTAGCCACATTAAATCTGAAATACCTTTATATGGTTTAGACAATTTTTCTGAAGTTGGATACTAATAATACATCATTTTATAAAAATTCTTAACGTAATGTAAATTTCAGTCCTTTTAACTACATATTTTCCTTCTGTTCTATCAGTGAATTGTGTCCAAAGTTTTTAGCCCATTTTATCCTTCAGTCAGACATTTATTTTGTTTCAAATTTCAATAACAGGGTACAGTTTACCAATTATGTGTTCATCATTTGTATATAGTTGAATAGGAAATTCTGTCATCTGTTGCTTAATTCCAAGTATCCTATTTTCTGTCTTGAATCTTTCTCTTAACTGTGCATATGAAAACCATTGAAAACTAAATTCTGTGTTCTAAATTCCTCTGCAGCTAATTGCTCTCTTGCTTTTATCTTCCATTCTCCACGTTTCTGTTCTAACAACTCTCAATAAGTTTATCTTTCTCTTTATCTGTGTTGGGAGGAATTCCCCCGTTCAGGCTCTTCCAGCCCGGATTCTCCTTAACAGCTCAGAGGAGAACAAATAGAACGTGAAGACAGCTACTGGAAAGAGAGGTTTAATCATGGAGATTAAAGTTGAGTGACAATTTAGCTAGCTAGACAGAATGGTCTTCAAACATGAGTTCTTATACCCTTTCATGGTTTCCAAAATTGTCTTTTCTGATTTGTTGGTCGGTGTCTACTGTTGGGTTAATTTCCTTCTCAGTTCTGTCTAAAAGGTGTTACTTTTTGCTCCAGGAGGGATCCGGTGTTAATTATTTTATTGTTGTGTACCTTTTGGTTTTTTTCTATTCTAATCGTGTGGATCCTAATTGCTGTTAGCCAGTTCTGCATTCCTTGTAGCCAGTGTTTGTTAAGTGTTTGTTTATTTAGCCTCAGGCTGCTGCTGAATCAGGTTAGCTTGTATTGGGTTCTTCCTGTGTTTGCCAAGATATTTCCTCTTTGGGGTGAGGAGGGGGTGTCCTGCTCTTATCAATTCCCCCATTTTTGCTACTCCCATCAGGCATGTCTTTTACTGATCTACCCCCAGCAAGGCAAAAATCTGTGGTGTTCAGCACTTCCCTTGCTAAATATTCCCATACATTCCCCTTTTCTGGAAATAATTTTGGTTCCATGAACCCAAAGGTACATTTCAAATACAAAAATACAATACAAATAGTATACAGGATTTTAACAAAGATGAACTTAATTCCCTCCCCCATTTGTTTCAGTTTCAAAAAGTGTCTTTAGCGTCCACTCTTCGGTTTCTGGGTTTTTTCCAAGCCTCAGGGGTGGAACCTTTGGTGTTGCTTCAGGTATAATGCTGTGGTCTACAACTGCTGGTTTGATGTGCATCCAATGGATCCAGGCATTCCTTTCAGCTACCTTGATTGCTGTCTGGGTGGTTAGTAGAACTTGAAAGGGCCCATTCCACTTTGGTTGTAGTGGTGACTTGCGGCTATATGACTTTATCCAAATCCAGTCCCCTGGTTCAAAATGATGTAGGTTTTCTTCTAATGGTAAGGTTTGCATCAGGGCACTTTGCTTCCACAGTTCTTTGAGCCTCTGGTGTAGAGCTGTAAGATAGGATAATAAGACTACCTCCCCTTTTTCTAAACAGAGGGACTGGGGGTCTAGGCCTTTGAGTGTGTCAGGTGGCCAACCAAACAATAATTCAAAAAGGGAGATGCCTATGTCTCGCCTTGGCCGGGTTCTAAGGTGGAACA
This sequence comes from Bothrops alternatus, assembly GCA_034064705.1. Taxonomy (NCBI): domain Eukaryota; kingdom Metazoa; phylum Chordata; class Lepidosauria; order Squamata; family Viperidae; genus Bothrops; species Bothrops alternatus. Next base: position 1,659,519 of record JARGCV010000078.1, on the reverse strand, counting down.
AGGCTATGGGTAGTACTTGGGGCCAGGGCAGGTGGGTCTCCTGACAGAGTTTACCTAGGAGAGTCTTTAATTCTCTATTCTGTCTCTCTACCCCCCCACCAAGGAACTGGGGTGTCCCGGTGTGTGTAGGTCTGGTTTAATGCCCAACACTTGGAGGACAGGCGTGATTACCTGTGACACAAAGTGTGTGCCTCTGTCAATGTCTAAAATGCTTGGGACTCCAAACCTGGGCACGTTCTTTTAATAGGTGTCTTGCTGTCTCTAGAGCAGTGGCATGGCAGCATGGGTTTGCTTCCACCCAATGGGTGAGCTGGTCTCTACAGACTAACACATATTGGTAACCATTGGCTCTAGGGAGTTGAATGTAATCTAGTTGGAGTTTTTCAAAGGGGCGTTGGGCCCATGGTCTCCCCCCTGCGTGCTTTTCTTTTCTTGAGGAAGCATTGTTTGTTTGGCATATTTGGCATGTCTTGGCTATCCGAGTGGCTTCACTGTAGACCCCTGGGGCATACCACTCTCTTTATGGCACAGATACATACTCTCCTTATGGCATCTACTATTGCCTGTGTCCCACAGTGCCCTTTGGAGTGTAACTGCTGACAGATTAGTCGTAGCAGGCGTCTGGGAGCTGTGGGTCTCCCATCTGGGACCCACCAAAATCCTTCTTCATAAACTGCCTCGCATTTCTCTTCCCAAGTTTTTATTTCCCCAGGTTCTAACAGATCTTTTTTTTTTTAAATATTTTTATTGGTTTTTTTTAAAATTTTAACAGAAAAAAGAGACTAATCATATCAAATCATAGTATTAAAATAAACAATCATCCATAAACAGAGCATAAATACATTTTCCAATGCATCTAATGATAATAACTCAACTGAAAATAAACATCTCAAACAAATAACCTTCATCCTTCTCTATCTCCATCCTATTATTCCCCCTTCTTATCAACTTCCACTTAAATCAATCTTCACTCCACCAAAGGCCACCCAGACAACCCTTTAGTAACAATAATTAATTATTCTTCCACCAACCCCAAATACAGTTGAGAAAACATCATATCTAAAATTATAATCCCTCCCTAACCCACGACTTCCCAGAATGCTTACAGGGTATAACAAAAGAAAACCCCACTACATCAAACATAATTATTGTATAATCTTAACAAGAATTTTAAACTATGTAATATATACATTCTCTAAATCAAAACAATCCATTAAAAAAAAACTCATCTTATTAGAATTAAACAGATGATATTAATGATGATAACAATATCAATAAATCCCTCAATTCAAAAAAAGAAAAATAGTAATAATAATAGTAGTAGCAATATCAATTACATTCTAAAAAAACTCATCTTATTAGAATTAAACAGATAATATTAATAACGATAACAATATCAATGAATCCCTCAGTTCAAAAAAGAAAAGTAATAATAATAATAATAGTAGCAATATCAATTACATTCTAATCAATTTAATTTCTCATAATATATCTTAATATATCTTCATTTAACCATCCTCACCAAAACCTTAGCTATAATATTTATCTTTAATTCAACCCATAATCTTAAATTAATCTTAATTCCTTATTAAACAATTAACTCATCTTGTTAAAAATAATATTTATCATCTATAAATTTCATTTAATCAATCGACTTCTGGGCTCTCTCATCTAACAAACTATTTATAGCATTTCTAACTTACATTCCTTCAATTTTATCCAGTCTATCTATCTCATCATTAAATCAATCTAATGTCAAACCCAGATCATCAAAACAAATACATCCTTCGTCAATTTAATTATGTCAACCATTAAACATCTTCTCTTGCATCTTACTCCTAATCTTGGTCCTCAATTCAGTCCATAATTTTAAATTGCCAATAATTCCTTACATACAAGTTTAAATTTCATTGCTTCAAACGAACTCTAGGTTTTTTTCTTAACCAAACAAGCCGCCATAACAGGGCCACCCTTTCAAATAATAAGTCTCTCTTCGTTATTTCTTCAGCCCCGTAAATAAATTGCTTCTGAAACTGAATCTTCCTTTCTTGAATCAATTCCTCTTGCTCTCCATAAATAAACTGCTCATCAAACAAAGTCCATTTCACTTTGTAGCCTAAGTGCTTCTTGAGGTGAAACAATGTCTCTCTTTTGTGAATTAAATCCTCTTCTTGGTGCTTAACTGGATAGAATTCCTTTTCTTGAAACAAAACCTCTTCCTCTCCATAAATAAACTTTTCATCAAGCAAAATCCAGTTATAGTCCCCATTCTCAGAAGTATCCTCTTCCTTTCCCTGTTGATCTCCTAATTTCTCTTGTATTGTATAATACTCAACAGAGGATTGTAATTCATTTGAAGGAGAGATTCCATTTAAATGTTCCAACTCTTCTCCATATTCAAATTGTGATATAAATTGTTCAGCAGTAAGTTGTTCAGCTTCACTCAAAGGAAGGTATCCAGCACATATAGTAAATATTTCTGTAAAAGCCTCTTTCAAAAGTGCTTTAATCTCTTTAAACTCTTGCGTAAAAGTCTTCTGTGTATCAGGTCTTTTTTCATAAAATTCATCAGTACAATCCAACATAGGTTTAGCATTTGACTGTAGATTCCACTCCATTTTAAATTTCAAATAGTCACAGCCATCTCTCTAGCTGCACTTAAAGAAGCAGGAAGTGAGAAATAACAAATCCACTTTCACTATCCAGCACTTTCCCTAACAATGAAAGCAGTGAAAGTTAAGCGCCATCTTGAAGCATTATGTTGATTGTGAACGTTAGAAATGTATAGCCAAAAAAAAAACAATAAAAATACTTGCAATCCATTTAAAACTCCTGTATTCATTCAGCCTGCTTGCAGTCTCTCCAGTGTTGAACTTAGAAGAAGCAGAGGTGGTCGCGGCGTCTTTCTCTGTCAGAAGACAGAGGCGTCTCTGGAAAGGAGCGTTCTCCGGAGCTATAGGGAGCTCACTCTTAATCCCTGAAAACTTATTTTCCAGGGATCTAAGAAGGCTCAACCTTACTCCCGATGCTCTACACCTCTCCTTTGCCCGGAGAGGGGATTTTTCACCGCGAAAAAACAGCTGATGAGCGCTGTTTTTCGCGGCTTTACAAATCCAGAGAGCGGAGTCTCACAAAGGAGACCCAGCAGGGGCCGCGGAGCCACCGGAAGTCACGGTTCTAACAGATCTTGATGTTGTATTGTTGGTCCTAATTGTAATGTAGGGAGGGTAGTGAATGCCTTCAGGGGTTGAGTGGCAGCCCACTTAGCCATGATGTCAGCAAATTGATTTTCTTTTGTGACCCTTGAATCATCCTTTTGGTGTGCTCTACAATGGATGACTGCTACCGTAGGGATGAGGGTAGTTGGATAGCTTTCAATAGGTCAGATATGAGGTCAGCATGAGCAATTGGCTGGCCATTAGATGTTAAGAAACCCCTCTGTTTCCAGAGAGCGCCGGTCACATGGCAGACTCCAAAAGCGTATCTGGAATCTGTATATATATTGGCAGACCGATTCTCTGCCATTTTGCATGCCTTTTTTAATGCAATAAGCTCGGCTGCTTGAGCGCTGTAGCGCGGTGGCAGGGGGGAGGCCCACACTGTCTCGTGCAGAGAGACAACTGAAGCTCCTGTTACACAGGTCCCATCAAGAATGTAGGAGGAGCTATCAGTAAACAATTCTAGGTCTGGGTTTGGAAGGGGATCATCTGTTAAGTCAGGACGCGGTAGTTCAGCATCTTGGACTAGGTGTAAGCAGTCATGTAATACTTCGTCTGCTAGATTAATGGGCAATAATGTTGCTGGGTTGAGCGTGTTGCAGCGTTCAAAGGTGATGTTTTCTGAAGTGAATAGTTCTGCTACATATTGGGCCAGGAGTTGTTGGGTGAATGCCTGAGTCTGCAACTTTAAGAGTATTGCAAATACTTAGTGGGGAACTCTTAAAATAAGGGGGGGTCCTAAAACCAGGTCTTTTGATTGTTTAACTAGTTCTACAGTAGCAGCCACGGCTCTTAAGCATGGAACAGTTCCTCTGGCTACTGGGTCCAATTGGACAGAATAATAGGCTACCAGTCTGAGTGTTGGTCCGAATCTCTCTGCCAGCACCCCTGAACCCACACCTTTATATTCTTGGACAAAAAGGAAAAAAGGCTTTCTGTAATCAGGGAGACCCAGGTCTGAGGCGGAGGCTAGGGTTTGCTTTATCCTTTGGAAGGTATTTATCAATTCCTTTGTCCATTCAATAGGATCTGGTTGATCTTTTGCAGTTAATTGGATTGAAGGTTTTTCCATTTCTCCAAAGGAGGGAATTGATTGAGGGTGGCAGAATGAGGGAATTGATTGAGGGTGGCAGAATCCTAAGACTCCTAATAGAGCACCGACTTGGCGTTTTGTTTTTGGGTGTTTCATTCCTAAAATGGTCTTAACTCTCTCTGGTGTTAATTTTCTGATCCCGGGGGCAATAATATACCCTAAGTAAATGACCTCCTTTTTTAGGTATTGTAGCTTTAAAGATGAGGCTTTGTGTCCTCTTTCACCCAAGCATTCCAATAGGTGATAGGTATCTGCTCTACAATTTCCCTCTGATTCCAAAGCTAATAATAAATCATCCACATACTGTATTAAGGTAGATTTGTGTGGCAGGGAAATAGAAGCAAGGTCTTCCTTTAAGATTTGGGAAAATAGGGTGGGGGACTAAGTGTAGCATCGTGGCAGTCGAGTCCAGGTGTATTGTTTTTTGTCCCATGTGAAGGCAAAGAGGTATTGTGATGCAGGGTCCACAGGGATACCGAAGAAGGCTGCACAAAGATCCACTACTGTAAAGTGGGTGGCTGACGCTGGCACTTCTGTGATTATGGTGGCTGGGTTTGGTACTATAGGTGCTCTTGCTACCACGTGACTATTTATGGCTCTCATATCATGTACAAAACGATAAATGGGCTTCTCTTCACTGTCTAATTTGGGTTTCCGAACTGGAAAGATTGGAGTGTTACAAGGGAAGTGCATTTGCGCAATAATACTTCTTGTTTTATATATGCTGTTATTAGCTTCTGAATGGGCTCTATTGCTTCTGGCTGTATTTTGTACTGGGGAATGCATGGTGGTGGTCCTGCTTTTACTTGAATCGTAACTGGGGTGGCTCCCTTCAGTAACCCCACTTCGGCAGGATCACACCCCCATAGAGAGGCTGGTAGGTTTCTGTTATGTCTGGCCACTCCCAGCTCATTAAAATCCACATAAAGATGTCTTTAATAGTTTTTAATTAACACATTTCAAACGAAGTCATTTCAAAGCAAACTGCTGGCATTATTTTGGCTGGAACGGCCAACACTGAGTTATTTACATTTAGGATAAATATGCTATCCTCCCACCTTCCAATTTAAAACACTCTTTCTTTATCACATTGTCCAAGACCTCATTATTTTTCGGGAGGTTTCAAAAACACCAGAAAACTCCGTTTCAACTCACTGCGAAAGTTTCCATGCCAATCTCTAATTAACGTTGCTCGTGACAAAGGCTTAATTTCTCTCTCCTCCTCTAATACAGTTTCCGATACGTCACTTCCTTTTTCTACTTAACTGAACCCTCCTCCTATTAACCCTTCGAACTCTCGGATCCAGCCATACATTCTCCTGTTCCAAGTCTGATTCTGCACCTTGAGACTCCGATGCAGACTGCATCTCAATCTCCTCCCTGTCTGCCTCGGCTGCCGGGAGGGGAAAGCACCCAGAGGGGCCTGGCTCGGCTGCCGGGAGGGGCAAACACTCAGAGGGGCCTGGCTCGGCTGCCGGGAGGGGCAAACACTCAGAGGGGCCCGGCTCCCCCTCCTCATCCTCCGACACCTCCCCAGCTGGTCCAGAGACACCCACAACAGTTTCTGAGATCTATAGGCAGCTGGGTCTCCTTTTCAGTTGAACATACCATGGTAAAATGTGCATGTTTGAATGGGATGTCTAAGTGGAGCCCTTCTGTATTGCATTTAATGGTTGCCCCCAGTTTACAAAGCAAGTCCCTGCCCATGAGGGGCAAGGGAGATTGGGGACAAACAGTAAATGGGTGTTCTAGGGGAAAAGGGCCAACTTCCACTTTTAAGTTGTTTGTGAATTCGACCGGGATAATTTTCCCTCCCACCCCCACTATGTTATCCTTGGCCCCAGGCACTATTGAATCTTTAAAGGGTGCCATAATGATAAGAGAGGAGGTGGCTCCAGTATCAATGAGACATTCATATGCCTTTCCCCCTATAGTTACTGTCAAAAGGGGATCTCCATCGGGGCCGTCCTTTAAGGGAATAGCCAGCCCATGAAATGTGGCCTTATAATTGCTTTCTAGTCAAGACATGTCATGTTCCTGGACTTCCAGTGGCTCCGCCGGCGCCGCCAGGGTCTCCTCTGTGAGACTCTGTTCTCTGGGTTTGTAAAGCCGCAAAAAACAGCGCACACCAGCTGTTTTTCACGGTGAAAAACCCCCTCTCCGGGCAAAGGAGAGGTGTAGAGCATCGGGAGCAAGGTTGAGCCCCTCTTAAATCCCTGGGAAAGAAGTTTTCAGGGATCAAGAGTGAGCTCCCTAAAGCTCCGGAGGACGCTCCTGCCCAGAGACGCTTCTGTCATCAGACAGAGAAAGACGCCGCGACCACTTCTGCTTTTTTAAAATACAACACAGGAGAGATTGTAAGCAGACTGAGTGAATACAGGAGTTCTTAATGGATTGCAAGTATTTTTTTTATTGTTTTTTTGGCTATATATTTCTAACGTCTACAATCAACATAAGGCTTTCAAAATGGCGTATAGCTTTCACTGCTTTCATTGTTAGGGAAAGTGCTGGAAAGTGAAAGTGAATTCTTTACTTTTTTCTTTCTTCCTGCTCTCGTAAGCGAAGTCAGAGAGAGACGGCTGTGATTGTCTTAAATTTAAAATGGAGTGGAATTTACAGTTAAATGCTGAACCTATTCTGGACTGTATTGAGAAATTTCATGAAGAAAGGTTTGAAATAGTGAAGAGTTTTACGCAAGAGTTTAAAGCAATATTGAAAGAAACTTTTACAGAAATATTAACTAAATTTCTCTTTCCAAATGAAATTGACTTACAACCGACTGCTGAACAATTTATAATACAATCTAAACAAGAAGAAGAGCAAGAACAATTAACTAGAATCTTTCTCCCAAATGAAACTGATTTACAACTGACTGCTGAGCATTTTATAATACAATATAAACTAGAAGAACAACAGGAAAAAGAAGAAGATAGTTCTGAGAATAAAGACTATAAAGGGAAATGGATCCTGCTTGATGAACAGTTTATTTATGGAGAGGAAGAGGATTTGTTTCAAGAAAGGAAAGGACGGCTATTTTTTTTTAGTTAAGCAGCAAGAAGAGGATTTAATTGAGAAAAAAGAGACATTGATTCAGTTTAAGAAGCAACTTATTTATGGGACTGAAGAAATAAAGAAGAGAGACTTATTATTTGGATGGGAGGCCTCGTTATGGAGGTTTACTTGGTTAAAAAAAAACCTAGAATTCGTTTGAAGAAATGAAATTTAAAATTGTACGTAAGGAATTATGGGTAATCTAAAATTATGGACTGAATTAAGGACTAAGATTATGAGTAAGATGTAAGAGAAGATGATTAATGGTTGATATAATTAAATTGATGAAGAATGTATTTGTTTTGATGATCTAGGTTTGACATTAGATTGATTTATTGATGAGATAGATAAGCATTAACTGATTGGTTAAAGTTGAAGGAATGTAAGTTAGAAATGGAATAAATGTATTTGTTATGGAGGTTTATTTGACAGATGAGAGAGCCCAGAAGTCGATTGATAATAATTTATAATTAAATGAAAGGAATTAAGGCCAATCTAAGACTATGGGTTGAATCAAAGATCAATTTTATAAGTAAGTCGTAAGAGAGGATGTTTAAATGAAGATATATTAAGATATATTAAGATATATTAAATTGATTAAGAACATAATTTTTTTTGAATTGAGGGATTTATTGTTATTGATATTATTTGTTTATTTTTTTTTTTAAAAAAAAGAATGGTATATATTAAACTTGATGGTTTGGGTGATTTTATATAACCTCTCAATGGATTGAAGTGATTTAAGATTTGACTTAGATTGATGGTTTAGATGTAAATGATAATTATTATTCTCAACAAGATGAGTTGTTTGTTTTGTTTAATGGATTGAATTGATTTAGAGAGTGTATATAGTATATAGTTTAAAATTCTTGTTAGGATTATATAATAATTTTGTTTGATGTAGTGGGGTTTTCTTTTGTTGTACCCTGTACTCACTCTGGGAAGTCGGGGGGGAGGGTTAGGGAGGGTTTATAATTTTATATATGATGTTTTCTCAACTGTAATTGGGGTTGGTGGAAGAATATATGTAATTACTGTTATTAAGGGGTTGCTCGGGTGGCCTCTGGGCACCACATCTGATGGAAAAGAGGAAGGAGGAGTGAAGGCTGATGTAAGTGGAAGTTGATAAGAAGGGGGAAGAGTAGGATGGAGATAGAGAAGGATGAAGAAAGAAGAGAAGGAGGGAGGAAGGTAGGTAGTTAGTTGGTAAGTGAGGGGGGAAGGATAGGGTTGGGGGGATGTGGTGGTGGGGGTGCCGAGCAGTGATGTTAATTGTTTGGGATGATTATTTTCAGTTGAGTTATTAGTAAATGTATTTATGTTTTGTTTATGGATGATTGTTTATTTTAATACTATGATTTGATCTGACTAATTTTTTTTCTTCTGTAAAATTTTAAAAAAACCAATAAAAATATTTTTTAAAAAAAAGACATGTCATGTTCCTGTTGCTCCCATCGGGGTCGGGCTTGGTCCCTATCTTCATTCTGATGGTGTGTGGTTCCCCTAGGGAAGGGGGGTATTGGTTGGTTATGATGATTCCGGTTTTCCCTGTTTTGACCTCCCCAGCAATTTTTGCTAAAATGTCCCTCCTTCCCACAATGGAGGCAATGCCTGCAGAACGTTTCTCTTTTAAATTCGCACTGCTGGCATTTTGTCCTTCCCTGGGGGGGTGTCTGTGTTGCCTTTGTCCATTATCCTTGTTTAACATTGCAAAGGCTTGTAAGTCCTCCCTTCTTTCTGCTCTACACCTCTTTTCCATCTCTCTCTCTGTGTCTGCTTCCTTCCTTTCTTTTTCTTCTTCTGCTAATTTTTCCCTCTGGGCAAATACAAAGTTTGCGATTCTGCGCAACTCTGAGATGTCTAATGTCGACCAGTTAGAGACTATCTTATGAAAGTGCCCCCAGATATCATTTGTCGATTGATTAACAAAGGCAGCAGCAAGAATTTTCTGGTCCTTTTGACAGCCTATGTCTAAATGAGCAAATGTGATTCTGGCTTCTAAGAGACGGACCCAGAAAGCATCTGGGGTTTCCTTGTCCCTCTGCGTTGTTTTTTGGAATTCAGCCCAGTTCAGGGGCCTTTTCCTGGAGGGCTTCCATTAAATTAATTTTAGCCCTCATATATTTGCCCCAGTGGTTTTGATTGTTATTGTCCCAGTCTGGGCAATTAAGAGGCCAGGCAACTCTAGCAGGGGCTACTTGCCCAGGTGTACTTATTATAGGTCGCCTGGCTATCTCTTCAGTTTTTTTCAAAATGCTTCATTAGCTCATCTTTTGTTAAAAACACGTGTAATAGCTGGGTCATGTCTGCCCAAGATGGATTGTGGGTTTCCACAATTGATCTTATAGTTGTTATGACTGATTGGGGGTCTGATTGGAAAGTAGGAGTGTCCTTTTTCCAAACAACCAAGTCAGACAGGGAGAAGGGGGTGTGGGTTAAAATGTGTTCAGTTCAGGGTCATCTAAGGGAGGCTGAGGTTTGAACTTGATTTGAGCCTGGCTTTTTAATCTGGACAGTTCAGCCCAGCATTCAGTGTTTTGAATTAGAATGTGCCACCTTCTGGCCAAATCTGTTTTCCGCACTCATCTTTAAGCAAAGCCCATTTTTTTGCATAATTCCTTTAACTGTTTCTTTTTCATACCTGCCTGGACAGGTAGCTGATTCCTGTCCCAGGCTTCAAGCAAGCTTTTCACGGGGGAGCCTATCTCAACCCTTGAAATGATTCCCATGATTCCCTTATTCCTGATGCAGGGGTTCACTTTGGTTCTATCGGGTCTGGCTCACTGAAGCCTCCTAGTGAGACTTCTGCCTTCCACCACAGTTTTGGGTCAAAAAGGGACCCACAGAGTACTCTGGATCCCTCACAGAGTATGTGGCGCTCCTTTAGGGATCTACCACCATGGTTTCAGACCAAAAAATGAGTCTGTCAAGGACACTTCTACTCCCCTGCAGAAGGTACGGGACAATCTTACCGGCTTTACCTTCACTTTTCACCACCATTGTTTGCAGACTTCAAATGTCTGGGACGACCTCTGCTTGCTTTCCAGAGATAAGGGACAGTCCTAGCCCGGGGTTTAATTTCCTAACTTGGGGCTTTTGCTTAAACAATTACTGGCAGAAGGGGTCTTGGTTTATCAATGAAAAGGTTTCTGAAAGGGTTCCGGTCTACCTAATGAAAAAACCTTCCAAGAGGAGTCTGGTCTACCTATACAAAAAAATTTGCTACACTTTTACTGCCTGCTCGGCTCTCCCCTTTCTCAGAAGGTCTCACACTCTGATGTCCCCCCCTTGCTTTCCCAAATCCTGCCGGTCACGGCTCCAGGGGAGCTAGCAGAAGGCCGGGGTGCAGCTGGAGGACATACAGAGGGGGTGAGATTCAGCTGATTTTCAGAGGAGGATGCCCCACACATACATTCATACACTCTTCCTTTCGTTCTGCGGACCCTTTGAATCTAAGAATTTAAATTTGGCGGCACTTACCCTCTTTCCAGGTAGTTGTTTGAGCGCAAGACTCAAAAACTCCCTTTAATACCCGTTGTCGACCGGGCAGGGTCCGTGGAGGCTTCCCCGCGGAACAAGGTGTCCACTTTCAGCTGGGTGATGGCTCTTCCGGGCCCGGTCCGGTGGCTCGGTGAGCTGGAAGTCCCTTTGTGGTCGCCAGATAATTGTTGGGAGGAATTCCCCCGTTTAGGCTCTTCCAGCCGGGATTCTCCTTAACAGCACAGAGGAGAACAAATAGAACGTGAAGACAGTTACTGGAAAGAGAGGTTTAATCATGGAGATTAAAGTTGAGTGACAATTCAGCATGAATCCCCGGCTAGCTAGATAGAATGGTCTTCAAACATGAGTTCTTATACCCTTTCATGGTTTCCAAAATTGTCATTTCTGATTGGTGAGTTTAAATTTGTCTTTTCTGATTTGTTGGTCGGTGTCTACTGTTGGGTTAATTTCCTTCTCAGTTCTGTCTAAAAGGTGTTACTTTTTGCTCCAGGTGTTAATTATTTTATTGTTGTGTACCTTTTGGTTTTTCTATTCTAATCCTGTCAATCCTAATTGCTGTTAGCCAGTTCTGCATTCCTTGTAGCCGGTGTGTGTTAAGTGTTTGTTTATTTAGCCTCAGGCTGCTGCTGAATCAGGTTAGCTTGTATTGGGTTCTTCCTGTGTTTGCCAAGATATTTCCTCTTTGGGGTGAGGAGGGGGTGTCCTGCTCTTATCATCTGCCTTTTCTTTCCTATCGAATTCTTCTTATGTTGAGGTCCACATGGCATTTTGGAGCAGTTTATATCAGTGGTTCTCAACCTTTTTCAGGTTGAGACCCCACTTGCCCCGCCCATGCGCGGCGCGACCCAAGCGCGTGTGCGCGTCGGGCCGATCCGCGCATGTGCAGTGCGCGCACGACAAAAAAACCAAAAACAAAATGGCGGACCGTGACGGGCCGATCCGCAGATGTGCGGCGTGTGCGCGATGGCCTGAACCACGCATGCGCGGCGCGCACGCGACAAAAAAAACAAAATGGCGGACCGCGATGGGCCGATCCGCGCATGCGCAGTGCGCGCGCAAGGAAAAAACAAAACAAAACAAAACAAACAAAATGGTTGACCGCGGTGTCCGGCGACCCCCGCGAAACGGTCGTTCGACCCCAAATGGGGTCGCAACCCATAGGTTGAGAACCGCTGGTTTATATGGAGACGGAGTCCCACTCTGCTTAGCTGATGCAATCACCATCCCCTGCTCTGTGCATGGCTGTCCATCTTCCTATGGCTACAATTGAAAATGGAATTCTTGCTAAGGCATACCGGTATTAGCCAGGTGGGCACGTCTATTTGCCACAGGGAATGGCACTCCAGGAATTGCCTGGAGGGATCTGCTTGCCCCTGGAAAGGATCCCTCGGTATCCTGCCCTTCTCCTCAACTCCCCCTCCCCATGTAATGGAGGTGTGTAGAGATGAAGAAAGAGATTAAATGCTTGAGTATCATGCCAGGATTTGTGCCATCACGGCAGACAAATGAATCAGTTACATTTAAAAGTCTGTTCCTGGGTTTTCAGGGAGGGGAGAAGGATTCTGGCTTTTTTATGTGAAATTGGGGAGTAGGGTGAGGCAGTAGCTGAGTGCTCATTGGCTGGAAAGGTTTGGCCATAAAAGGGGCTTTAGGACCGACTGCCAGTTCTTTGCAATTTCACCACACAAAACTGCCTACAGCCTTGAAGTGAGAAGGCTGTGCAAGCCATCAGGGCTTTTCTGTTCTGAAACAGGAATATTTGGGACAGAGAATGAAATTGCCCTTTGCTTAGTCAGCTTGCATGTCAAGGCAGATAAAATGAACTAAGTTGCACAACTGGATAGAAAAATTGGCTTTTCCCCCCAGCTTACTGGAGGGGTTTTATTACCATAACACAATTTGAACATAGAGAAAATGAGAGGGTTTTATAAAGTGCCCTCAATGCAGAAATAAAGGATGTAACCTAACAAAATGTGTATTCTTCTGTCTGGGAATATAAACACTGCAGTTTTCATTGTGGTCTACTAATTAAATCACTGAATGTGGTAGTTGAGGAATCAGTTTCCCAGAAAGCAATTACGGAAATCTGAGAACTTGTAAATTAGGGGGAAGCATCACAGATGTCAACCCAAAATGATTCTGCACATGGAAATGTCAAGTAAGGAAGAAAAGAAAGTGTGGTGAGTTGCCATCCACACTTCACAGCAGGCCTTCCTCCCACACCCCTGTCCAGGCCTGCAAACTGTTGGCACAGCTATTCTGCTCTTTGCCTTTCTGCTTATGACCCCACTGAAACTGGTGCTGAAGCGATGGGAATTGCAGATGGAAATGGATATTTTGACATTGAGCTGAATGAAGGGGCCTTAATTAATGGTGGAGAGCCATGAGCCAGGCAGCTCCTACGTGCAGCTGCTCACCCAGAGGGTCACATGGAATCACTTGTCCGGGAGCCAAAGATTCTCTTCATTCCATCAGATCTTCCTCACAGCCAAGGTCTTGCTAGCATCAAATAAAATGATCACAGGTTCTGACTGCCGCAGCCTAAATTCAAGTTATAGTTCTCTTTGGCACCATTCTGGCCTAGCCCTTCATGGCAATTGGGTTCCCTTCTCCCTGCCCCGTTTTCCCAAAGTGAGCCTCCTTTCTCTGTCTCTGGCCAACCACATTCAACATGTAGTGCTTAATGAAATCACATCTACATGGATGTTTTGGGCCCAGGACTCTTCAATTTCTTCATCAATAATTTAGATGAGGAGAAAGAAGGAGAACTCATCAAATTCTAAGACCACACTTAGAATACTACATCCAGTTTTGGTCCTCACAATATAAAAACGATGTTGAGACTCTGGAAAGAATGCAGAGAAAAGCAGCAAAGATGATTAGGGGACTGGAGGCTAAAAGATATGAAGATCGGTTGCAGGAATTGGGTATGTTTAGCCTAGTGCTGAGGTCTGCAACCTTAAACACTCAAAGAGCCACTTGGACCCGATTCCCAGAGAAAAGAAAACACTGGGAGCCGCAAAACTTGCACACGCATGTGCGCGTGCGCGAGGGGGGGAGCTTGATTGAAGAGTTTAATTAAAAAGAAATAGAGGCTGCTTTGCATGAGTTCTCTCTCTCTCTCGTTCTCTCTCTCTTTCCTCTCTCTCTCTCTCTTTCCTCTCCCTCTCTCTTTCTTTCTCTCTCTCTTTCCTCTCTTTCTCTCTTCTCTCCCTCTCTCCTCTCCCTCTCGCTCCCTCTCTTTTTCTCTCTCTTTCCTTCTCTCTTTCTCTCTCCCTCTTCTCCCCTCTCTTTTTCTCTCCCTCTCTCTCTCCCCCTCTCTCTTTCTCTCCCTCTCTTTCTCTCTCTGTCTCTTTCCTCTCCCCCCTCTTTCTCTCTTTCTCTCTCTCCCTTTCTCTCCCTCTCTCTTTCCTCTCCCTCTCTTTCTCTCTCTCTCTTTCCTCTTCCCCTTCTTTCTCTCCCTCTTTCTCTCTCTTTCCTCTCCCCTTTCCCTCTCCCTCTCCCTCTTTTTCTCTCTCTCCCCCTTTCTCTCTCCCTCTCTCTCTCCCTCTCTCTTTCTCTCCCTCTCTTTCTCTCTCCCTCTCTCTTTCTCTCTCCCTCTCTTTCCTCTCCCCCCTCTTTTTCTCTTTCTCTCTCCCTCTCTCTCTTTCCCTCTCTCTTTCACTCCCTCTCTTTCTCTGTCCTCTTCCCCCTTTCTCTCCCTCTCTTTCTCTCTTTCTCTCCTTCTCTCTTTCTCTCTTTCTCTCTCTCCCTCTCTTTCTCTCTCCCTTCCTCTCCCCCTCTCTCCAATCTTCTGCTCGCCTGGCAAGCTGGCTTCAAACTGTTCTCCAACAAACTGACACACATTCTTGTTGAGGCTGGCTCTCTCCTGCCCTTCCTGCTTCCTACAGAGATGCAGCCAAGGCAGGAGCCCTGCCCAGTAAGCTTGTCAGCTCATTGGAGAACACTGTGAGGCCACTCTCTTTTACACACACACACACACACACACACACACACACACACACAGAGAGAGAGAGAGAGAGAGAGAGAGAGAGAGAGAGAGAGAGAGAGAGAGAGAGAGAAGGGAAGCACAAGTGCCTCTCTCTCTCTCTCTCTCTCTCTCTCTCTCTCTCTCTCTCTCTCTCTCTCTCTCTCTCTCTCTCTCTCTCTCTCTCTCTCTCTCTCTCTCTCTCTCTCTCTCTCTCTCTCTCTCTCTCTCTCTCTCTCTGCAATGGCAGAGGAGGCTGGGAGCCGCAGGTGAAAAGAAGGAATAGTGGTGAAATGATAACAGTGTTCCAATATTTGAGGGGCTGCCACAAAGAAAGAGTGAACCTATTTTCCAAAGCACTAAAGCAGGACAAGAAGCAATGGATGGAAGCTAATCAAGGAGAGAAGCAACCTGGAATTAAGAAGAAACTTCTTGACAGTGAGGACAATCAACCAGTGGAACAGCTCCATTACTGGAGATTTTCAAGAGGAGTGGACATTCACCTGTCTGACATGGTATACGTTCTCCTGCTTAAGCAGGGGGCTGGACTAGACCTCCAAGGTTCTGTTTCTATTATTCTATTCCAGTGATGGCGAACCTTTTAGAGACCTAGTGCCCAAAAACCTCCCCACCCCCGCCCCCACCCCACCCCCATTCTGCGCAATGGGGTGGGCGCAGTTTCCTGGTGACGCATCTGGCCTACAGGCCAGCAGTTTGACACAAAGTGATTAGAGGAAACTCTAATCACTTTGAAAATCAACCTACAAAATGAGAAGCCCCAAACCTTACAAGAAGAATGCGTCCAAATTGAACATAATAATGATCAAACTTTTAAAAGAATTGATCCCTTAGAAGGAGAAAGATGAAAACATGTCACTCATAGGAAAAAACACAAACCTAGAACAAAACCCCTGTCCCCCCTCCAGCTCATTCTGATGCATACCCACTCGTGCTGAGCCATCGATTTCATAGATTGTCCCTGGAAGAAAACAAGCAGACACCTGGAAAAGAAGCATCATCAAATGTCCCTAAAATAGTAGCAACATCAAATGCTTCTGTGATAGATAGAAAAATACCCCAAAACTCCCTAGGGAAAAAAAAAGTGAGTGTAGGTGATAGGAGATTCAATTCTCAAGGGAGCAGAACCAGCCATAGATAAGACAGTCAGTCTAGAGAGTATATTGCCTCCCTGGAACAAAAATCAAAGATGTGGCTGAGAACCTAACCAAAATAATAAAACCCACACATTACTACCCTTTACTACTACAATATGAATGACACGAAAATGGAACTGAAAACAATATTGAGTCATTATGAACAGCTAGGCAAGAAAGTTAAGGAGTTAGGTACACAAGAAGTTTTTTTCATCTGTACTTCCAGCAAAAGGTCAACATCCAGTAATTTTGGTAAGGACAGGCTGCACCCAGTGATGGGATTCAAATATGTGAACAACTGCTTCTCTGTGTGGATGCCACTTCCAGAACTCCATTCTGGGCCTGGGCAACAAAAAATTAGCTATTGGTTCTGCTGCTGGTGTGAACTGGCTGAATCCCACCACTAGCTGCACCTCACAAAAATTGGGAAGAATGTTTTCAGAAAACGCCTGGCTTAACTTATCAGGAGGGCTTTAAACTAAAATTGAGGGAGGAGGATGACCAATCTTACGATCTCCAGGATCTAATTCCAAGCAAAACCCTCAAGAAAACAAATCAAATAATGTAAGCAGTGATGGGAAGAAAGACAAACTCAAACACCAAATAGGAGACATAGGAAGCATATCCAGAGTCAGACATAAAGGTCTCAAATGCCTATTTCCAAATGCTCAAAGTTTGGGGAACACACAGGGTGAATTTGTATTATTAATATATGAGGGTAGATATGATATAGTTACAATTACTGAAACTTGGTGGTATGTAACCCATGACTGGAACATACTGATAAAAGGATACAAACTGTTGAAAATAACCAGACCTCATAAAAGAGGAGATGGACTTGTATTATATGTAAAACACCATTGCATGAAACCAAATACAAAAACCTTCTAGAATACATATGGGTCAATATAAAAGAAAAAAAAAGAATGACATTGCCATAGGAGTAGACTACAGGCCACCCAACCAAGCAGAAAAAAAAAAGTACTTTTTGCTAACCAATTAACAAACATATGTAGGAAACACACTACAATAGTAATGGGAGACTTCAATTACCCTGATATCAACTGGAAGTCTAATTCTGCACCAAGTGAGAAATCAAATAGATTCCTGACCAGCCTAGCTGACAACTTTGTTGACCAAAAACTGGAGAAGGGATATAGAGGGACAGCCATACTGGACCCAATTCTCATGAACAGAGAAAAAGTGATAGAAGGAGTTGAAACTGCAGGAACCTTGGGTGAAAGTGACCATGACATACTGGAATTCAATATGATGCAAACACAAGCAATAGAACATAATATCTTAGATTTTAAAAGAGCTGATATTAACAAACTCTGTGAGAACTTAAAAAAGATTCCTTGGATGAAAATCATAAAGGGGAAAACAACTCAAGAAGCTTGGGAAACTCTGAAAAATATGATTATAAAAGCCCAGTCCAGTACAATACCACTGAAAAAGAAAAACAAGAAACCCAGGAAGAAACCAGCATAGCTGCACAAAGATCTCTCTGATAAACTCAAAGACAAAAAGGACAAGTAGAAAAAATGGAAAGAGGAAAACATAACTAAGGCAGAATATCAAAATCTGCAAAGAAGTCAGGAACTCAAAGACTCAGAATGAACAAAACCTTGCAACAAAAGTCAAAGATAAAAAAAAGTTTCTTTCAACTTATAAGAAAACTTACAACTTACAAGAAAAAAGTCAAGGAAACAGTCTACTAAAAAGCAAAGATGGCAAGGAAGTAACAGGTTGTAGAGAGAAAGCAGAGCTGCTTAACTCATTCCTTGCAATGGTCTTCACTCAAAAAGAAACTATAGCTCAACCTACCAAAATGTAAAAGACAGACTAGAAATAAAAATTAAAATAAGAAAGTGATAAGAGAACACCTGTCTGGTCTTGATGAATATAAATCACTGGGACCTGACTGATTACATCCCAGAGCTTGAAAGGAGCTTGCAGATGTCATCTCAGAACCACTGTACCATATCACCCACCCTATTCTTTTCTCCCACAGAAAATGAAACCCACCATTCAAAGAAGACGCTCAACTTCAGCTGCCTTCAGCAAAGCACTTAGCAAATCAAAATATCGTTCCAGGTAAGAGACATGGATGCAAACCTTTTCGTAGAACATGGCTCTATTGTCCCATGACATCTGGAGGGTGGCAAGGGAAACAGAAGGATGGAGGTCTGTCATAGGTAGGGCTGGGGTTCTTCCCTTAATCTTGCAGTTGGGCTGGTCCGTGGCCATAATAAAGATTTATTGATTGTAATTGGGGGAAAGAGGAATTTGGAGGGGTGGGTTTTGTTCTTGAACTCTGCCAAGGCTGTTTCAATCTGTACAATTCTAATTAAAACTGCAGAAAAGCCTGCTGCCACTCTGAGGTAACAGAAGTCAAGGGCTCCCATAATAATAATAATAATAATAATAATAATAATAATAATAATAATAATAATAATAATAATAATAATAATAATAAAACTATTAATAATAATAAATAAAAACTATTAATAATAATAAATAAAAACTATTAATAATAATAAATAAAAACTATTACTAATAAATAAATTATTATTAATAAATAAATTCACCATTAGTCAATTGCAAAAGGCGGCCTTACTAGGAACCGCCTCCATTCTGCAATGATATGTGTAATAACACCAAACATCCACATCTGCCTATCCCAGGTCCTTGGTAAGGACTCGATAGCTAGACAAAATGCCAAATCCAATCTGAACATCTGGCTGACTGTGCAATGATTAATAATAATAATAATAATAATAATAATAATAATAATAATAATAATAATAGTAAAGACTGTGGCAAAAGCAAGCAAGGGTAGTACCAATAGTAATAGGTGCCTTGGGTGCAATCCCAAAACAACTGGAGCACCACTTGAACACCGTCATCGGCATTGACAAATTTGCCATTAGTCAATTGCAAAAGGCGGCCTTACTAGGAACTGCTTCCATCCTGCGACGAGATCTGTAATACCATCAAACATCCACATCTGCCTATCCCAGGTCCTTGGGAAGGCCTCGATAGGTAGACAAAAATGCCAAATCCAGTCTGAACATCTGCGATGAATAATAATAATAATAATAATAATAATAATAATAATAATAATAATAATAATAATAATAATAATAATAATAATAGAATTAGAAGGGATGTTGGAGGTCTTCTAGTCCAACCCCCTGCTCAGGCAGGAAACCGTATACCATTTCAGACAAATAGTTGTCCAGTCTCTTCTTAAAAACTTCTAGTGTTGGAGCATTCACAATATTTGGGGTTGTCCTATATAATCTTGGGCTTTCAATCCTGGGCCTAGAAAGTGGTGGCTTCATAAATAGCAAATTGTGATCCATGGAGGAGATGGAATGTCAAGTCATGGTTGACCTGGTACAATCTTGGGTTTCTCTGCTTTTTTGTTTTCTCTTTCATTTATGTTTGAATGTTGCCCAGAGCTATGTTTTATGAGATGGACAGCCATATAAATCTGCTAAATAAATAAAATTTTCCCTCTCAACCAGTGGTGATAACATTGCAACATCTATATATTCAACAGAATGGAAATTGAGGGTCAGGTGAATGATTGAGGGGCAAAAATTCTTCCTGCTGTAGTCCTGAGCTAGTGAGGGATCCTCACCTGTGCATCTGTACCCTTCTTACCTGCATGATCAATCAAAGTTCTTTCCAGAACTTTATGTCTGCATAATATCTACAACATATAGCTGAACTTGACAGATATCAAAAAAAAAGGATCAGCAAATTTGGGTCATATTAATATTTAAATGGTACCCCACCGGGAAATCTTGTATTAGGAAGTTTTTAAAAAGCCCACTCCAGAGAAAAGCAGTAGCAAAGCACTTCAGTGAGGTTGCCAAGAAAAACAGCTTTCCTCTCAGCACATGGAAAATTCTCCCAGATGGGAAAAAATCTCTATCTGTAGAGAGGTTAAAGTCAACTGGACTGAGTTATAAAAACTGAATAGAGCAACAGGCAGTAGATAGATGAAGGAATCACTCACACTTCCTTCTCCTCCTTTTCAATCCCCTGGTATTAATCCACAAAAGTTTCTGCCTTTTAATAAAGTAGTTCTTAAAATGCTCATGGAAAGTTTATGTGCTTAATAACGCCACAATGTTATGAAGTTGCAGCTCACAAAACATTTGCCTCATAATACTATTTGTTAGTTGGAAAAAGTGCAGTTGACTCCTGATTTTGGACCACTGCAAACTAACCCCACTCCCTCCTTCAATCAATAGCACTGGCCAGTATTTTAGGGCAGTCTCTGTGTACTTGGCACCTTCATTCTTGTGGATTTTACATTTTACATCAAAGAGAATCAGGGCATTTCATTAAAACAAAGACAGGTATTTGGCCAAATGAGATCAGTTTAAAAAACAGCTTGTTACCAGTAGGAGAAGTCTAAACTTTGCAACTTTCGGTCTTCAAGAAAAGTGGCACAATTTTAGAAAAGGGTATATTCTATAAAGGAGCTACTGAACAAAGTACAGATCAGGTTTTCCAATATTTCCAGTTCTCATTAAGAAATAAAAAAGAAATAACTTGATTGTGAGGCCTGAGAAGAATTAATTCAATTGATTTAGCCAGCAGATTGAACTGCCTTTGCATTGTAGATGGAAGCCAGTGAGCATCTGGATTTGTAGAAGTCCATTGAATGGGTCACAGTGACCTTTACTCCACCAACCTCTCAAATTCCTAGTAAAATCAGATCATCTTCCAAGTCATGTTGAAAATAGAACCCATTTCGATGAAATAGAGCCAGTAGGAAGGTGCCTTCCATAGACTCCATGCAGAGAGAGGAAGTAGAAATTAACTGCCTTCCTCCTGCAGAGCCCCAGGTCTACCCAACTTAGAAAAAAAAGTCACAGGCATTTCCTTTCTGGCTCAGAAGGTGCATTGATCCTATTCAAATGACTCCTAGGAGTATGAATCACTTCCACTTCCTCTCTCACTGTTTCTGTTGACATCTGAAGCAGCCACAGAAATTACAGTCCGCTCCAAATTTATTACTGTACAGTCCTACAAAGGTCACTAGAAGAGCACCAAAGGAAGAGGTGTATCCCCACTGTTTGGGATGTACTTCTTCCTCTGAAATTCTTTAGATGTTTCCATAGTGGGTAAGATGTGGTGAAATGTCAAGGCCTTTAGCCATTTTGACATGTGCATTCAGAATTGGTGGAAACAGATAACACCAAGCTGAGGGGATTTGCTAACACTTTGGAAGACAGACTCAAAGTTCAAAAGGATCTTGACAGACTTGAGCATTGGGTCCTATCCAACAACATGCAGTTCAGTGGTGAGAAAAGTAAAGTCCTTTATTTAGGCATGAGAAACCAAATGCACAGATACAGAAGAGTGGGTATCTGGCTCAACAGCAATAACTGTGTAAGGGATCTAGATGTCCTAGTGGACCACTATTAGGAGTTACATTGTTCTGCAACCATCAAAAAAGCCAACACAGTCCTAGGCTGCATTAACAGAAAGATAGTTTTAAGTTCACAAGAAGTTGTTATAGTATTGCTCTATACTGCATTAGTGAGGCCACACTTGGAATATTGCATCCAGTTCTGATCACCATGATAGAAAAAAAGACATTGAGGTTCTAGAAAAAAAAGTGCAGAGAAGAGCAACAGACATGATTAGGGGACTAGCAGCTAAACTGTATGATGAATCAGGGAACTAGGTGTGCCTAACCTAATGAAAAGAAGCATCAACGGTGACATGATAGCCATCTTCCCATATTTGAAAGGCTAACACAGAGAAGAGGGGGTAGACAGATTCTCCAAAGCACCTGAGGTCAGTGCAAGAAGTAACAGGTAGAAGCTCATTAAAGAGAAATCCAACTTAGAAGTAAGGAGAAATTTCCTAATAGTGGGAGCAATTAATCAGTGGAACCATATGCCTCTTGAAGTTGTGGGTGCTCTATCACTGGAGGTTTTCAAGAAAAGATTGGAAATCATTTTTCTAGGATGGTATAAGAAGAGCTCCCATCTTGGGTAGGGGGTTGGACTAGAAGACCTCCAAGATCCCTTCCAACCCTATGATTCCACAATGCTTAGAGAACTCTCTTTCCCATTGACAGGAAAGTTTGCCTCATTCTGCTTCCCAGTAATAGAGCTTACGGCAACTTTTATTTTTTCCAGTCCAATTTCAGCTTGAAATATATATCCAGGCAACTTTTTAACACTTCAAGGTCTATAGAAGTGAAGACAATCTGATTTTATCCTGTAATTGTATTTGAAGGACTGTGGAGAGCAATGCAAAAACATTTTTATCTCCACAACTGGGATGCATATTTTGCATTCCTGCAATCTTGCAAGCCTCTTGGGACAGCAGCCAGTTTTCACTGTTAGAATATGCAGCCTATTTCAGATGTTACACCGGCACTGAGCCATTATGGGGAACCGATCCAAACTGAAGATACCCCAATAGCATAAAAATTATCACAAGATTGCACTTTAATGTTAATTATGCAGCTCAAATGGTTAAAGTGTCAGGCAGGGCTGGCTCAGTAGAATCATCAAGCATTAAAAATCAGCATATTTGGCAAAGAGAAAAGCTGAAATCCTCCCACTATGTGCCTGATTTTCAGTTCATACTTATTTATGGCATTTCTTTGCTAGTTTTAACTTGGATTTGTACTGATCCCTGGTTTCTTTGAGCTTGGCACAAAGACCACTCAGTCACTGCTGCCTTTTGCATTTCAACTCTACATGCCCAACTCATTTCCTCTTCCAATGCCGAATGGCCATCACATCATCCACAGATTTCCCTTCTAGCCACAAAAAGATGGTGGATAAACAAAGAACATACACTTATCGTGGCTGTTTCCAAAAATGCCCTCATAAATATTTTTTATGACAGTATTTTACTGAAATAAATATTGCTTTAAGCCAAGTTAAAAATTCAGATGATGTTCATTTAGAACCAAATGATCTTTTAGGAGCACTTTTCATTTAAGGCTACACTTAGCACCCTGGTTTGGGGAGACAGCTTGCACAGATTTCAGGCAATTTAAAGAAATACCTGAATTGCCAATTATGAAAAAAAAAAAGCTATTGTGCTTTCAGGCTTTCCCCTAATTTCTCAAGCAGGAGACCCAAATCCTTGGCGTTATTTGGAGGCCCTTCAAAGGCTCCAAGAAGCAAAAGGCAACTGATGGAACCTCATACTTAAGCTTCCCTTCAGCCCTTCAGGGCAGGCCAAGCCAAGAAACAGGCCCAGCAGGGATCCCAGCAATTCTCTCTCTTATTGTGGAGCATTATAGCAAATCCTGACCACTTGTCAGTTTCTCTCTGCCCCATCTGACGTTAATCAAAATCAAGGTGGGGTTCCTTTGAATCTCTTTTTTATACTGTCCTCTTTCAGAAGACTTCAAGCCTCCCTAACTCATTCCCTCCCTGTCCTCAAGGTTGTCACTCCTTGCAGTTAGTCCCCCTCCCATACACAGACATGCACACACACGCACACCTTAAAAAAACCCCAGGGGAAAACAGTGGTGGTAGCTCTGCCTAGCCTTTGCTCTTCAGCTCCCCAGGTTCCCCAACCGAGATGGGAAAGATTAAAGACTTGTCAGGGTTTACATTCCATGTAACTGGGGTCCATCCTGGCAAAAACAGAACTGCAATGTTGAATATATTTGCCTCCAAACTTCCATACTGAAGTAGAGAACTGCAGTGGTGACGGTGAACTGCCCCTCCGACACTGTATTTTGGTCTCCTCTCCCCTCTGCTAGAGAGGCACTTCAGCTTCATGGGGTCAAAGAGTGGCAGATCTTAGCTTTGGAACTTGATGGAGATTTGACCAAGTGGGAAGGAGAGACAAGAAGGGGCCATGAAGGACCAAGCAGATTCAGGCAGCTTGATTTCCAATGAGGCAAATTAGGCCAATCTCAAGATTCCCTGGAAACACCTGTGATTTGCGGAAAGGATTGGGGGACAGAGAGGGGGAAAGAGAAAAAGAAAGCTGTGGGCCTCTCATCTGCCATGATCTGGTAGCAGAATGCCAGATGAAAAGAAAGCATTTTTCTAGAAACTGAGGACAAATGAAGTAACTGTGTTAAATGTCCAATAATTTGAACATCATATTTTAGTTTAATTTCTTAAAGAAATAAATATTTTAGTTTAAAAATATCTCTCCAAATTGTTATGTACATTGAAGCTCTTTGCCCTGTGAAAATATGTAATCATGAAGATTACAGCCAGTGCTCCAGAAGGAGGCTTTGGTGTTTCTTTTTAATCTGCACACTGCCCCCCCCACCCCGTGTCACTGTGAGTTGGGCAGCCATAGCAATCTGAATTATAAGTATAAATAAATAAATAAATAAATAAATAAATAAATAAATAAATAAATAAATAAATAAATAGTGGACAACATAACATGCCTATCCAGAAGAAGACATGAGGTTGTTATGCATATCATGACACACAACGATGTCACTTGCCAGTCTAGAGCCCCCCCCATAACTTCCTCTACAACAAGAGGAGAGATGGGCAAATGAATTTAAGAATAGCAAACAGTGGTTTGGAGGAAGAATAAAAAGGTCTACTTGGTTCAATGGGGCAATTGTAGTCAAGAGAAAATCTTAATATTTCCTTGAAAATAATAGTACTCACTGAAGATAAAACTGCATAAAATTAATCCACTTCAGGGATTGCTTAAAGCAAAATGGATAAAATATGCTTTCCTGGATGGTGACAGTAATAAGCAAAGTGTAAAAGTATTACTACCATCCCAATTCATTTCCTGCTCTCTTTTCCAGCAGGGAAATTATTTTGTCATCCTCACATGGAGATAATGGATTACCAGCCGGAGCTTTTAGCAACCCAAATTCCATCTTCATCTTGGATGAGCGTGTCCAGCTTTCTCTGGGCTTGCAAACCCAAGAGAGGCATTTGTTCCTCTTCAGCAACATGCTAATTGTTGCCAAATCCAAGTAAGTGTGAATGCCCATTTGATCCACCAGCTAATGCTCTTTACTATTAGCAAACATTGGGTTCGTACAACATATGAATACCAAAGAAAACCCCTCACATTAAGCCTTGGTGTGAACCCTGCCTTCTGATTTGTAACCATGAGTTAAGGCAAATCATGCTAATTAGGGTTTATTTCAGAAAGGAAATCATGGCACAGGACTCTGAACCTAGGATCTTTAGTGCAAGCTACTTAATAAGCATGTCACTTTAGGTGAGTGAGTGTGTCTGTGATTCTGTGGATATGTGCAGGAGGAGACAGATCAGGGACCCTAGTTGTGATTTCTGAATTCTGCAAATATGCTTAAGAGGGATCTCTCTGGTTTGACATGCAGGTCCTCTTCCAGCTTGAAACTGAAGAAAAAAGTTGATCTGAGTGAAGTATGGACTGGATCCTGCCTTAGTGAAGTGTCAGAGAAGAAAATGAGCCCAGATACATCTTTTGTGATTGGCTGGCCAACTGTAAATTATGTCGTCACTTTCAGGTAATGTCCATAACCCATTTCTTTGAAGGGACCACCATGGCAAGAGATGAACTCAACCAGTCTGCTCTGCCCTCATCAACAAGTGGTGCCTTCCAGGTTGTGACAAGGGCAAAGTTGCAACTGAGGAGATGTGGGGGAGGGGAAGGGGGGCATTCCATACACAAAATCCTCACCCAAACAACTCCAATCACAGTAAGGGGTGCTTACCCATGTAGGTAAACAGAAGCAGTTTCAAGAGCAACTGAGAAAAATAACTGTGGGTAAAATTCATGGCATCTCCCTCTGGCAACCACCCTCAACAGTGGTGCTTCCAATCTGTTCACCCTCATCCTATTGGCAAAGAAGAGAGGTCCAACACCCCAGAGAGCACAAGCTTGGAGATAACAGTGGCTGCTCTTTTCCTATGATTGCTTCTGCTGCCTTGAGAGGCAGAATGAGAATGTGTTTGATGGTCTCCACAAATCTTTCCTTAAAATTTCCAACACAAGACTATTATGTTTGGAAGGTCATGACCTACAAATAGGTTGGCATGCTATGTTGTGGGATCATAAATATAAGACACATAAATATTTCCTAAGACACTATATCAGACAAGCCTTAACTGATGTATGGGTTAAAATCTGGCAACCAAATTATACCAAAGTTCCCAGTTGGATCTCATCGTTAGAAATGCATGTACATCCAAAGTTTATCCAACTGGGAAAGATTATAACATATAAAAATATCCTAGACGAGAGAGGGGAATTGAAACCCAGGAAAGTTCTTCAAGATGAAGGGATAGAACTAGAATGGTGGGCATACCTTCAATTACAGGCGAGATATTGGTAAGATAAAAAAGAGTTAGGTATAAAATTAGAACCGATTGGGCTGGACAAAATATTATTAGGCACGGAGGATAAAATGATTAAAAAACTATATCACTATTTGTTAGATCAGGCAATGTATGAGGAACAGGTAAAAGAGACCATGTTAACGTGGAGCAGGGATTTTGATCTCAATTTTGATCTGCACATCTGGCAGGAATCATGGGTAAGGAACAGGAAGCTTATTCTGGCCACCTCTTACAAAGAAAATCTCTACAAAATGTTCTACAGGTGGCATTTCCCACCCGTAAGATTAGCCAAAATGGGTCCAAATGTTTCCTCCAAATGTTGGAAATGTAAATTGGCAAAAGGGACATACTATCATATGTGGTGGGAGTGCCCACAAGCCCGTGACTTTTGGAATAAGATTAAAAAACGGCTGGAAGAAATATTAAAGTTAGTGGTAGAGTTAAAACCAGAACTCTTTTTACTAGGCATAACCATGCAGAAATACAACAAAGGAGTGTTTTATTTGATGTTACACATTCTCACGGCTGCTAGATTGGTGTATGCTCAAAACTGGGGGAATAAAGGAATTCCAACAGAAGAAGAGATTATATATAAAATTTTATCGTGTGCTGAAATGGATAGACTCACAATGGAAATGAAAGATAAGACAGAATCAAACTATTTCGAGATCTGGGACAAATTTTATCACTGGTGTGAATCAAGAAGAACTGCTCGGGTTTTAAATTAGCATTAAGATAGAATTATATATAACTGTATTGTATAGAAGAATATGTTTATATAGAGATCAAGAATTATGTATTAATTATATGTATCAAGAGGAACAAATTGTTAGGAATATTTATTTTGGAATGTCAGGTTATGTCCATCTTTGTTTTTAACTGTATTATAAATAAAACACTTTTTATAAAAAAAAACCAAAAGCTTCCAACACAGCCCCCTGGAGAAGACCATGTTCAGATCTTAGGACAACACAGAAATTTTTCATTTGTGCCTTCTGTCAAGGTACAAATCAAGAAGATCATGGATTATTTATCACATATATTTCCTACTGTCTCACAAAACAAGTCACAATCAATCAATCAGGAATCAGGACAGTAAACAAAAACTACTAAAAGTCCTTGATTAAGATTATAGTTATAAAATTATGATGCACTGATATTCGGATAAAACAACTACGTCATGGAGTAACTTCCTTTGAAATCTCTCAGATCTTTGATCACACCAGAATTTCCCAAATCCAATTTTTTATCTGCATTTTTATTGAAGATTCTGGTAAATATGTCTTCAGCCAGTGGGTTTTTCAATGAGTTAATTGTGTTTATCCAGTTCAAGTCGATGACATAAATGCAGAAGGAATTTGTACTCTGCAAAAATTCCTTCATGCATTAATTCAGTGGTGTGAGTGTCTCCCCATACACAGATTGAGAGAAGCCCTGGGCTGAGGCTCCCACTCCAGAGCCAGAAAAACAGGCATGCAGCTTCCTGCTCTCAGCTGCACCCGACATGGTGTTGCACTGACTTGGCAGCCAAGGACCATCACAGAAGAGAGTCTGCAGTGTTGCAACTGCTGATTTGGAGGACGCTGGACCCAAACATTGAGCCCCTGGCCTCGCTTTTGCAGCAACATCAATTTATGCAAAGCTTGAAATGGGCACCATTTCCCCCACATCACTGAAGTTGCCTGCCAGGGAAACTGCTTATAGGAATTGTACAATGGAAGAAAAGGGGAGGAGGGAGAGACAGAGTAAAGGTTAAAGCCAGAATCCAAATCTACATTGGAACAGAGCTTTTCCATTCTAATCAGCCAGGCTGGGAAACTCAGCCAGCGTGTGTGTGCAGGGATGGGTGTGCAGCGGAGATAATGTAACAATCACTACAATAGAAGAGCCCTGAATAGGCTGTGACCAAAGGAAGTGTTGTGGGTAATGAGGCATGAAAGCCATTCAAGTTCACCGTTTTTCCTAGCTATGTTTGATTGTGGGGGAACAACATACATATTAAATACATATGTGTATGCTACATATCCTCTTATGGTTGCAATATATCTGTATGTCCACACATGTGCACAGACACACATTGCACTCTCACCTCTTTAAAACCTCAACTCAAGATATTGCTTTTTATAATCCCTCTTTACAATCAATTGATTCTCTCATGCAAAGTTCTTCCTTCAACCAATTTTGCTGTACATCAGCCTGAATTTTATGGCCAATGGCTGGTTAATTAAAATGAGCAGAGTTTTCCTGCTGTTGAGATCTGGGAGTCTGCTGGGGGACCCTCTGCACCCACAGGCAGGAGTCTTCAAGACCAGGAAGGAAGTAGTGGTTCCCATCTTCAAGAAAGGGGGGGGGGAAACAGACCCAGGAAACTACAGACCAATCAGTCCAACATCAATACCTGGGAAGATCCTGGAAAAGATAATAAAAAACAGATCTACAAACAACTAGAAGCAAACAAAATTACGTATAACTGGTAGCCAGCATGGGTTGTTAAAAATAGATCATGCCAAACCAATCTTATTTCATTCTTTGATAAAGAGACCATCGAAACTTGGTGGACATAGTATACTTAGATTTCAGTTCAACAAAGTAGACCACAGATCTACTGCTTGGTAAGCTAGAAAAAGGTGGAATACACAACATCACCATCAGATGGATTTGTAACTGGCTGACAAACCATACTCAGCGAGTACTCCTCAGTGGTACTAAATCCTTCGGAGAGAAGTAAGCAGTGGAGTACCCCAAGGCTCTGTTTTAGGTCTGTCTTCAATATCTTCATTAATGACTTAGGTGAGGGAATAAGCCTCATAAGCCAGCAGTGTGCAGCAACAGCCAAGAAAGCTAATACAATCTTGGGTTGTATAAGCAGAGGCATCGAATCAAGATCTCGCAAAGTATTAGTATCACTTTATAAAACCCTAGTAAGACCACACCTCAAATACTGCAGCCAATTTTGATCACAAAAAAGATGTTGAGAGACTGGAAAAAATTCAGAGAAGAGCAACTAAGATGATCAAAGGACTAGAGACTAACATGTACGAAGAACAGCTGTGGAACTTGGGTTTGGCTAGTCTAAAGAAAAGAAGAAATAGGGGAGACATGATAGCAGTGTTCCAGTATCTGAGGGGCTGCCACAAGGCAGAGGGGGCAGGTTGTTCATCAGAGCACCAAAGGTAAGGACAAGAAACAATGATTGGAAGCTGATCAAAAAGAGAAGCAAGCTGGAATGAAGGAGAAACTTCCTGACAGTGAGGACAATTAACCAATGGAAAAGCTTACCCCCAGAAATCATGGGTGCTCCATTGTTGGAAGTTTTTAAAGAGACTGGACAATCATCTGACTGAGATGGTATAGGACCTCCTGCTTGAGCAGAGGGCTGGACTAGAAGACCTACAAGGTCCCTTCTATTCTATTCTATTCTATTCTATTCTATTCTATTCTATTCTATTCTATTCTATTCTATTCTATTCTATTCTATTCTATTCTATTCTATTCTAAATTCCAAGGCTTGCAAATTCCTCAAAGAACATATTTATTAGTTACGAAGTATTGGCATGTCAAAAGTGAAAGAGATACATGTAACAATTCCCCAATACAAAGTTTAAAAATCCCACCCCTAAGGCTAGGCAAGCAACTACGTTCCCCAATACATCTTCTTGGTGGGCTTTTCTCACAACGCTCAGTCTGCAATCTCAGGATCATTCAATGACCTTGGTTCCCATGGGACAAAATATTATTTTGACTAGTGAAGCACTTGGCAATCCCCTCCCTCCATTCTATGTGGCAATCAAAAATGAGTAGGAATAATGGCTGCAGCCATGCTCGTTTGTAGAGTTGACAGTCTGCCCCTCTGAGAAAGAAAGGGTTTCTTGCAGGGGAAACAAAAAGGTTAAGTATTCCCCCAAGGCTTGTGAGGGTATTTATCGTAAAACGTATTTTCCATGCTGACAGCGTCGAGGGATTTAAAATCCATGCATAATCTAAGAGCCATCTTTCTTTTCCTTGAAAAGTATGGGAGCAGCCACAGGTGATTTGGCTGGCTGAATGAAACCCCGAGCCAAGTTTTTATCGATGTACTCTCTCGGTTCTTTCATCTTTCTTTTTGGTTTTGGGAACTTGGCACCGGGCAGAATTTCAATAGCACAGTCCAGGGCCCGATGTGGGAGAGAGGATGCCACATTCCTTCTCACTAAATGCTTTCGCCAAATCACGGTATTCTGTGGGGACCAGTTGAATCCCTGGCAGTTTTTCAGCTAGTCTTTAGGGTCTCGGGCTCCCCTCGAATCTTGCTGATGGCCAGTGTCTTTGTTTTGACAGTGGCAGGTGGGAGGAGTCCTGTCCCCAGTCTTCTGCATTCCCTCCTCCCACCAGATATTAGGGTGCCATTTATAGAGCCATGCTAGCCCCAAAATTACTGCTTCGGTCATCTTTGTAACCACCACAAAACAGATGATTTTCCAATGCCGACCTATTTCCAAATGCACAGGTTCAGTTAGGTACATGGCTGGGACACCTCCGATGAGGGACCCATCAGCCTGCTCAACCCTCATTGGCAGGGGTGATAGCTTGGCTCAGATATCCAGTTTGAGTATGGTGGGTAAGTTAATTAAGCACTGGGTGCATCCTGAGTCTATTAGGACGTTCAAATTCATGTGAGCCTCTATTTTGGGCACTACAAACCTGGTGGGAATGGCAAAAGAGGGAATGGGCTGACTCACCATGGAGTCCTCCTCGCTTTCCTTGTCACTGTTGTATGGTGCTGGCATTTGCTGTGGCTCAGATTGGGGTTTGGCTTCGAGCTCAGCGGGAGGGGAGGCTTCAACACCCAGGTCTTGACGTGCCCATTTGTTTTTCTCTCTTCCCCCTCTGGAAGCTCTTCGTAGTTTTGCAGCAGCAACTGGCATGCTCCTGAGTTGAGAGTGAGGAGCTGGGCACTCCACAGCACAGTGACCCATCTGATCACACCACTAGCATTTGATAGGAGCCCTGGCTGGTGCTTTGGAGATGTTGGTGGCTGCAGAGGCTTGGGGACGTCAGCCATAGAGGTGTTTTTCTTGGACACGTGGCGGCTTGGGTTCGGTGGTGCTTGACTTTCAGGGGTGGTCCAGCACAATGTCCAGCATCACTGTCATACAGTACCACTCACACAATAGGTTAGGAAGACCTCGAATGATGCAGGCTTGAAGCAAGTCATGATCTAACCCATTTGAAGTAGTTGATCAGTGACCGCTCAGGCCACTGCCTCGGCTGATTAGCAACTCTCCTGAACTCATAGATGTACTCCCTTGTGGGGCGACCTCTTTGCTTCAGGTGGTGGATTTCTTTCTCGGCCAGGAGGACTTGGGATTTATCTTCAAACTGATCCCTCAGTTCAGTAGTGGGATTCAAATATGTGAATAGTTGGTTCTCTGTGTGGATGCCACTTCCAGAAGTCCATTCTGGGCTTGGGCAACAAAAAATCAGCTACCGATTCTGCCAAAGTGGTGCAAACTGGCTGAATCCTACCACTGCCTCAGTTGCTCCATGAATAGATTAATGTCATGCAATTCAGGAGCTCCTTCACCCCTCTAAATTTCCCATCACAGCATTCACCATCATAGCTCCATCCAGGTAGGCATAAGCGTAGTAATTGAAATAAGCCCACACCTGGTTGAAGAATAAGGTCAGCTTCTCGGGATCCCCATCAAAGATGGGCTTGATGGGAGGTGGCTCGAATGTCAGTGGAGCCTCCTGTACCTGCTGCTGGGCTTGGGCAGCTTTCTAGACTTGGGTAGCTTGCTGGTCCTGGGGATGTAGCCGAACCACTCTCCAGACTTCTCTTGGCTGAACTCTGGGACTGGCATCCCAAGGCTGTGGCAACAAACTTGGCTGGAACACAGAGCTTGATATCACAGCTGTTTGGGGGATGGGTGAAGTGGCATGGGCTCCAGCAGTTGGGCTGGGACTCTGGCAAGGGGGGGGGAAAGAGATGGGTAGTTCTTGGCATTTCCACCCATGGTACTCACCTCTTGGGCAACAGGGATCATATCCCTCACCTTCCAGCTCTATTCTATTCTAAGTATTTCCTCCTTGACAGAAGCAGAACCAAGAGCCATCTCACACCTAACATTTGGGGCTTTGCAGATTAATATAGTAAAGTTGACAAAAGCTATGTGATATTGTCCTACCTCAATGTTTTTTCTTTCTTTCCAGCTCTTCAGAAGTGAAGGAAAGATGGCTGTCCATGCTGCTCTGGTATGAGATGTGTTCTTCCTTCTTTTCTGCTCTGTGTTATTGCATCCTGAAGGAAGGCCCTGCCAGTGTGCCAAGAATGAGATGCCCTGCCTTTATTTGTGCTCCCTATTTTAAAATCCTAGTGATAAAAGGATACCTAGATTGTAAAAATGGGGAACACCAGCTTCATTTTATGACATACTCGCTTCTTCCACCCCACTCAATAGTGACCTTCCCCATTTTAGTCCATTCTGGGCATTCATGAGGTAGGACATCATCTGGGCCAATCCTTATCTTCACCTAATGGCATCCCAATGGAATCTTGGTGGGAGTTCCCGAGTTCCCAGGCAGAGGAATAGTAGAATTCTTTGGAGGACTTTAAATAGCCTTTTTCTATTCAACTTAATACAATTATTCTGTGCAGCACAACATTTCTGAACTCACCATCAATATTTAAATTACAGGCACATCTATGAAATGAAGCAGACTGAGTACCCCAAAAATTTTCCCATGCAGATTTTGGTGATGGACAGGGAGAAAAGCTCTTCTGTGAGTAATAAAGAAATTGCTGTTGTTGTTAAAAGCTGAAAGAAAAACTGCAACTTAAACTAATGAATGAGGGGATCCAAGCCTCCAAAATAACATCAATAGATGGAGAACTTCTTCTAGCCAAAATTTAATTGTCTTTCCATCATTAAAAAGTGTTAAACATATTTGAAAAATCAGGGAATTTAAACTCAACCCCTGCTTCCATGTCAAGAATGACACTTTAGAATCACAGATAAATGTGTTGGCCTTTTTTGTTTATTTGTTTGTTTAAGTACTTGGGCAGAAGAAAAATGTTAATACCAAGTTTTTGTTAATGCCATCTTCAAAATCATTCTACAACTGCAAGAATTTGAATGTGGCCATAGTAGCAAAGTTCAGACTTTTGCAAGCAGTGATGATCTCTGTGATGCTCCATGGAAGCAAAAGTTGAACTTTGAAGAAGAGGATAAGAAGAGTACTGACATTTTTGAATGTTGATATTGGAGAAGACTCCCGAGAGTACTATGCATAGCCAAGAAACAGGCACATGGATTATCAGACAAATCAAACCAGAGTTCTCACTTGAGGCACAAGTGCCCAGGCTCAAATTATCCTACTTTGGGCACATCTGCAAAGATCCAGCTCTCTAGAGAAAGCTTTGATGTGGGGAAAGATGGAAGGAAAGAGAAAAGAGGACATGCAACATCAAGGTGGACAGAATTGATTCAAGTGGCAATGGGAACTCCACTGGGTGATCTGAGGAGCCACATTGGGCATAGATCATCCTGGAGTTGGTTGCCAGAGTTAGTGTTGACTTGATGGCACATAATATTTAATCAATCGATCGACATTTCAGAATGACTAAATATTCAATTAAAATTTTGTTTTTAAAAATTTGGATCTGCTGTATTAGCCATTTCTGAAGCTTCCAGATTACAAAGTCTAAAGCTTCTTTTCATTGCTGTAGAAAGCCAAGGGATTCTTCAAGATGGATATTGCTAATCTACAAGTCCTTTGGAATTTGGAACTGGAATATCATAATGTGACAAATTAGTGATCTTATATGTTAAAGAATATTGCTGTAAATATGTTTCATATGATGATATTAATTCATTAAAATATTCTTTTTCAGAAAGGAATAGGAATTATTACAATGTTTATTTGTTTTATTCAGAACACTGCATTAAGCATCTCCAACATGGAAACTGCTGACAATATTATCAAAAAGACCACAGAACAGTTGGGGGTTCCTGTAAGTATAAGTGTAACATCCTGTCAAAAATGGTTCAGTGATATTGGTGGAGAGAGGAATGGCTCCCGTTTTTCTTGAGAGAGAGAGAGAGAGAGAGAGAGAGAGAGAGAGAGAGAGAGAGAGAGAGAGAGAGAGAGAGAGAGAGAGAGAGAGAGAGAGAGAGAGAGAGAGAGAGAGAGAGAGAGAGAGAGAGAGAGAGAGAGAGAGAGAGAGAGAGAGAGAGAGAGAGAGAACAGATCCAGATGTCCAGTTGGATCTGTCCAGTTGGGTTCATACTTACCCCACAAAGAAAGTCAGCTAAAGTAAAGAAAGTACTGAAGTGCCTTCATTAAAATCCACTTTACAAAATCCCTAGGTGCTGGATAATTCACAAAGAAACAGATGGTTGTCCCACATAAATCATAACATATCATAGGTATTAAGGTAACTTGTGCACAAGCAATTATGCACAAGTATTGTCCTGTGTGACCATTTTTGGCCTGGCTCAGTTGAGCCAGTGGTGGGTCAAATGTTCTCTTTGAGGACAGCTGGGAAGTTCTTGAGAGGGCCACTGTAAGGATGTCTCAGATTAACTATTTGTATGTCGGAATGAGTAGTGCCCTCATGGAAAGCTAGGCTGTATTACTCATGCATAAGCGTAACCGAGATGCACAGCCCTTGAGATGAATTTCACCGGGCGGATCAGAAAGGGCAGAGCTGCTGTCCTAAAAGCCTTTTCCAAATTGTCCTTTTCACAACTATGAGAGGATGGAGTTGCAAGCTATATTTATTGTTGTTTGTGCTGGGCTATAAGAGTGTATGTGTATGTTTGTGTAAAATTAAAGAATGGTTCACTGATCCAATTGTGCTCACTCTGTAAGCCTTTGCATAAATGAGGTGAAGTGCAGTGCAACATACCTGGTGGATTTTTGTTTGGACTTATATCTTCCTGACTCTTTGCCTCGCCCTTTCCTGCATTTTTCCCTTCCTTTCAAGGTCAGCACTCGGTTGTCTTCCATGAGATTTATAATCCTGGGTTTCCAGATTCCCTCCCTCCCTCCTTCCAAGCCTGGCCTGTTTATTCTTTTTTTTTTTAATTATTTTATTAAAACCATCAACATTAAACATAAGATCATATTAAAAAGCAATTATCATATAACCTGCAATACAACTCTAAGGATCAGTCTTTGTAAACGTCTGGTTTAGCAAACAATCCTCACTCCTCACGTCCAGCCTCAACTATACGCCTGATACATCCTATTTGATTGGTGTTTCTCCTATATATGGTCTATCTACTGTTTCTAGTCTATATTGTTTTGCATTCAATTGCTCTACTCCTTCCACAACTTGATCTTCACTAGCCTTCTATCTTTCCATTCACAGGGTAGACCAAGTGACTATCACCTGTGGGTTATTTCAGGAAGGGACAATCCTGCATACCCCCTGATTGGTAAGAACTCTTCCTTTCTTGAATGGAGATGGGAGTGTGGAGAATATTTGCAACTTCAGCTGGAATTGGTGGTTCACCTTAGCTGAGCTGGGGTAGAGTTACCTAAATCCACAATGCTTTCAAAAGATCTCATC
Source organism: Bothrops alternatus (assembly GCA_034064705.1). Lineage (NCBI taxonomy): Eukaryota > Metazoa > Chordata > Lepidosauria > Squamata > Viperidae > Bothrops > Bothrops alternatus. The sequence goes on along the minus strand of JARGCV010000078.1, from coordinate 1,623,660 downwards.
TGTATTCTTCCAGCCAAAAAGCCTTCTTGTTAGTGCAATCAAAATCACACACACACAGAGTACTATTGGTTATAGACAAGGGGTAGAAAATATGTGGCCCTTCAGATGTTTTTGCGCCACCTCCTATCAATCAATCAATCCCAGCCAGCAGGGCAGAGATATATGGTCCATGCAACCTTGAGCCTTAGTCTGGATTGACAGCTAAGTGAGAAGAAGTCCAAAAGTCTAAGTGAGAAGAAGTCCAAAAGTCCTGATGAAATGGAGGACAGGCCAAGAGGGAAATGACCTGTTCCATAGGATTCTTTCTGAGAATTCCTAAAGACTGTTTCATAACTACCAAAGGACTATAGTTGGGACTATAACCTCTGGAGCCAAAACAGGCGAGAAGACCTCTATTGTCAAAAAAAGCAATGTACGGACCAATTTGGGCCTTTCCCTTCAAAGCAATCCCTGTGGCGCAGCCAACCAATGAGCCCATCACAACTGCCTGCAGTGGGAGCCCTTGCGAGAGAGTTGTGGGCCCAAAGGGAGTCTCAGGAACTGGAACTCAAATAGTGCAGGGTTTGGGATGGGTGGAAGCCTTGAGGTGGGGTCTACACAGGAAGGGTTATTCTGATGGGTAACTGCCCTGTCTTTATGTAGACCAGACCTTCACAGTCATGCCCAGCCACCATGAGTTTATGGAAGAGAAGAGCTGCCCACTGCTGCTTTGTGGCCTCCTATGCCTTTCTTTAGAATGCCTGATTGGGTTCCCAGGAATTCGCTTCATTAGCACAGGCAAATTCTGTTCCATATTGTACAGTGAGAACTAAGCCCCAGGGGTATCCTCAAAGAGATGGGGATTTAAACGAAATTCAGGATGGTGCCTGCTCCTTTTTTACATGCATCACCCCTGCTGAGCCCTTTCTCCAGTTGGGTGGAAGAAGCTCAGCACTGAAACCATGTCAGTCCAATAAAGCTATAACAAAAACATTAGAGGACATCATGCTCTTTAATATTTACCCCTCTTACATTTCAATTTCCACATCCCATCACAGACCCCTGTGATGACATTGCAGACCCCTAGGGGTCCATGGACCACTAGTTGAGAACCATTGTGGTAGGGAATGGGATGGGCACCAGGGGCTGCGTTGGCAGGCACATATTTATGCTCTCCTCTGGATTGAAGCCCAGAGGCTTGTGGCAATAAAAAAATGTGGTTTTGTATATTCCGGTTGTTGGGTGGTTGGCAGCAATTGCCCCTCTTTGCACTGCCCTTTCTTTCAACAGTTGTGTACATGAATATTTCTCCTTTCTTAAAGTCAGAACATTTGGGGAAGCTTCTCAAAAGTGGATTAGTGGTGGAGGATTTTTGGAAGGGAATGATGGGACTTCATCTAGTTGTGATGCAAACAATTGTTTGCTCTGCAGCCACACATCCTTATCAGGAAAATCCTGCTGTCAAGGAAAGATTGTTATTATTTTTTCCCCTTTAGCTTCAGCCTCATCTTATTTCCTCGTTCAACATTTCGACCACAACTGGCTTAGGCCACCTGACATTCTGCAGATATACATACGCAGCAGAAGTCAGGGAGTCCCCTGTACAATTCAGGATGGGATAATTCAACTGATGGCAGTTTAAAGTGAATGGGGTCAAGCCAATGATAAAATCAGACCTCTGAGGACCAAGAGTTATTCCCTGACTTGATTTGACCAGTAACTGCAGTGGGCCTTCCTGGGCTGATTGGTTGGATCTCCTTCCCCTGGGCGCTGGACATGAGGGGGGGAGGGTGATATCTAGGCTCAGCTTCCTTTAGTCATATGGACTAGAATCCCAGTCGGTCAATTCTTTGCTGCTTTTTATTTCCCAAACTTAAACTTCGCCAGGCCTCTTTGTCTTCAGTAGATGATGCAACTAGCCTGTTGTTGCCATAGGACATGAGCATCCCTTCAGCATTATCCTGGGTTGCCTCCGAGGCTCCATGGACCAGTTGCGAGGCCCTGGCAATGGCGTGCTGCTTCCTGATGAGTACGAAACTTCACTGCTGCACCAGCTGCCCAGGGACCAGCAGTGCCAGTTCATCCTGAAGCCCAAACCCCAGGCTCCAGTGCAGTTGCGGAGAGGTAAAATGTCTGTTAGGGTCTTCCAGATGTATGGCAGAACCCAGAATAATAGAAGAAATAGAAGTAGGGAGCTCCCTTAAACAATATGGGTTCTGATTTCCCTGGTGTTTGCTGACTCTCATACTTCTCATTGGGAGAGTGAGCTGATGAAGAAACTTCACTTGCTAGGTTTTACGGGGGATGCTCTGGGAGATTATGGTCTCAAGGACGCCCAGTTTAGGGTAGTCCAACGGCTTGTGGACATAGATTTGCAATATTTAAGATCCAGAGCCAACAAAACCTGCTCCCCTTTGATCTTCAGCCATTCTGATAATTATGGATTGAGGATGGCTTCATATTTCTATATTCTAACCATCCCCAAGTATAGAAGAGTCTTTTCCCTAGCCCATTTCAATGTTTTGCCCTCAGCACTACTCGACAGGCGATTCAAGAGGCTCCTGTTTAGTGAGCGACTCTGCCCCTGTGATAGGGCTGAAGTTGAAACTGTGGAGCATGTCTTATCATACTGCCCTATGTATAACACAGCCAGAATTAAATTACTGTCTCTCCTTGGAATTGATCCCTCTGGTTCTAATGTTAGTAATTTGGTCTTATATTGTCTAGGGGATGACTCCTCCTATATTACTTCTCAGGTTTCTAAATTTCTTTTAAGAGCTGTAACTATTAGAGGAGAACGTTGTAATTCCCTTTAGCCAAGGCTTCTGATGTTAACTGTTTGTGATTGTATTTTTCTTGTGTTTTCTTTTGTTGCACTTGCATTTTGGTCTGTGACTGTGAAATAAAAATTATTATTATTATTATTATTATTAGTATTATTATTATTATTATTATTGGTTCTGACAATGTCACTTGCTGGGAGGAAGCTTGAGGTCTCCTGTTATAATGTTGCCCAGGGCTATGTAAAGATTCAGAGCCACAGGGTGAAACACCCTTGCTCAGCACACTCCCACTGTCACTTTAAGGCCATTTTCTCAACATGGGTGTGAGATTCTCTTCAGTTTGCCAGCATTCCACTGGAAGCCATGACTATGTCTGCAAAGACAACCTGAGAAAGCCATCCAAGCAGCCCCATGAATCTGGAGATCTGGGCTGCCCCAACCCTTTCAGAGGCTGCCTGGCCATTAATGGCATGTTTGGCAACTTGTGAGCCTCTTTGACCACACAGGCTGACTTAATGCTTACTGTGCCTGTGGTCTAATCAGGCTGAGGAAGATGTTACCACCCCCATCCTATTAGGAAAATGTTTCTCAGGTAGAAGTGGGTCTTCTCCAGCAGGCCAAATCCCAGGAAAAATTGAGGTTCTGACTGTTGTTTGTGAAGGCCATCCAAGTGCTCCAGAGCTAGAGCCTCCAATTATTCTCTTCTTCTGGTGTCAAATCAGCAAGCCCCATTTCTTTCTCTGGGGTGGGGTGGAGCAGGGAGGGCACAACAAAATGTTCATCAAGGAATCAGGTATAGGGAAATCTGAGGGTTTCTTGGCTCAGGGACATTTTTCCAATCAAGTTCAACCCTCGTACTGTCCTGCTGGGGTTGGTTTAGCTCTTTAGAAAATGGTTTGGAGTCTTATCGTGAGTTCTTTGTTATCCTTATCTTGATTAAAAAGCATGGTTGGGAAGGTGGACAGAATGAAATCCAATTAAATAAGAAGACTGCAGGATACTCTTGTGGTGAAGATGCTAGGCTGGGACTATAGAAAAATCTGAGATGGAGATTTCTGGACAATTTTGAACAGTTGCTCTTTCTCAGTTCAACCCAGCAGGCAGGGTTGTTACTGTGGATAGAAAATGAGAGGTAATCCCTATGTGCACTGCCTTGGCCTAGCAGAGATAAAAATGGGATAATAAATGGGATAAAAATTCAGTAATACATCACATTCATCAGGCAAGAAGTCCATCATTCAGCTCTTCATGAGCCACTTTTAATTGCTTCAGTTGTTCCTTTGCGACCACCACTCTTCTTGACCAGGACCTGTCCTGAAATGCAAGGACCATTTGACCACTTACACCCATGTCCCTTTGTGCTCTCAGCCCCTTTGCAGAAACATTTCAAGCGCAAGAAGTCTCTGATCGACTGGGCTCTTCGGCGAAGTGTGAGCACGCCAATGGGCAGTTCTGCCTCTCAGTCCCCAACCAACCCCCGAAAACTGTTTGGCTTGTCGTTAACATCAGTCTGTCCTGACGGAACTCTTCCCAAGCCCATCATGGTAAGATGTTCTTCTTGGCTTATCTATCAAAGTTTGAATTTGAAGGGGGTATGTTTTTATGAAAACTCCAACACAACCAAGTTCTCCTGTCTCTTGAATGGCATACAGTTTTATCCATCTACCACTGTGGAGGGAAAGATGCGGGCACTCTAATCCTGGGGGTGTGGGGAGACCAATGTTCTCCCTGAAGTCCTAGCATGGATGGGGCTTCACTCTTGAGATTCACTTGAGTGGAGACCAAAGCTCAACCGAAGACAACCCAGGGAAGGGGATGCTAAGAGTTGCATCTAATCTACTTCCCACCCTCTGGAAAAAGCAAATGGCTCTTGCTTTTGCCTGTTTTCATTAACTGGATTTTTATTTATTTATTTATTTATTTATTTAATTCGATTTCTATGCCGCCCTATTCCAAAAACTCAGGGCGGCTTACAACATAGATAATAACATATAGAAATCTGACATTAAATACATTTATAAAACCCCTAGATTAAAAACGAATCATCTGAAAACAAACTTACAACAAACATACACTGGCTGGGGCAAGGTGTTAACTGCCCCAGGCCTGTCGGCAAAGATGTGTCTTCAACAATTTGCGAAAGGTGGAGAGGGTGGGGACAATACAGATCTCTGGGGGGAGTTGATTCCAGAGGGCCGGGGCCGCAACAGAGAAGGCTCTTCCCCTAGGCCCCGCCAGGCGACACTGTCTGGCTGACGGGACCTGGAGAAGGCCAACCCTGTGGGTCGCTGGGTTTCATGCGGCAGCAGACGGTCCCGTAAGTAACCTGGTCTGATGCCATGTAGGGCTTTATAGGTCATAACCAACACTTTGAATTGCGTTCGGAGACCAATTGGCAGCCAATGCAGCTCGCGGAGTGATGTTGAAATGTGGGCATTTCTGGGTAGGCCCAATACTGCTCGCGCGGCTGCATTCTGCATTACCTGAAGTCTCCAAACGTTTTTCAAAGGTAGCCCCATGTAGAGAGCATTGCAGTAGTCGAGCCTCGAGGTGAAAAGGGCATGAGTGACTGTGAGAAGAGACTCCCGGTCCAAATAGGGCCGCAGCTGGTGCACCAGGCGAACCTCTTCGCCACAGCCGAAAGATGATGTTCCAGATTTAGCTGTGGATCGAGGAGGACACCCAAGTTGCGGACCTTCTCTGAGGGGGTCAAAAACTCCCCCCCCAGGATGATGGACGGACAGATTGAATTGTCTTTGGGAGGCAAAACCCACAGCCACTCCGTCTTGTCAGGGTTGAGTTTGAGCTTGTTAGCACCCATCCAAACCCTAACAGCCTCCAGACATCAGCACATCACTTCCGCTGCTTCACTGAAGTGACACGGGGTGGAGATGTAAAGCTGGGTATCATCAGCATACTGATGATATCTCACCCCGTGTCGTCGGATGATCTTACCCAGCGGTTTCATGTAAATATTAAACAGCAGAGGGGAGAGGACCGATCCCTGAGGGACCCCACAAGGGAGGAACCTAGGGGTCGACCTCTGACCCCCTGCCAACACCGACTGCGACCGACCAGTGAGGTAGGAGGTGAACCACTGCAAAACAGTGCCCCCAACTCCCAACCCCTCCAGCCGGCGCAGAAGGATACCATGGTCAATGGTATCGAAAGCTGCTGAAAGGTCAAGTAGCACCAGGATAGTGGAATGTCCCCTATCCCGGGCCCGCCAGAGATCATCCGTCAGCGCAACCAAAGCAGTTTCCGTGGAGTAGTCAAGCCTGAATCCTGACTGCTGAGGGCCCAGATAATCGGCCTCATCCAAGGACCATTGGAGCTGGAGTGACACCACCTTCTCAACAACCTTACCTATAAAGGGAAGATTGGAGACAGGACGATAGTTGTTTAACACAGCTGGGTCCAGGGAAGGCTTCTTGAGGAGGGGGCGCACAATTGCCTCCTTGCAGGGAGCTGGAAAGGACCCCTCCCTCAAAGAAGCATGACAATCTCCTGAACCCAGCCCCGCGTCACCTCCCTGCTGGCCGAAACACACCCCCTGATTAAGGAGGGAGTGAGTCACCCTAAACAGGGCGATTTATCTATTTATCTATTTATCTATTTCTTAGATAAAACCTTAGAACAGAGTTTCTCAACCTCAACCATTTTAAGATGTATGGACTTTAACTTCCAGAATTCCCCAACCAACACAGCCCAAAATTTTTGAGAAGTATTACAGTGATGGTGTGATCTTTGCCTTCACCACCTGCAGGACATTTTGTATCTGCTCTACCATGAAGGTCCTTCCACTCGGGGCATTTTCAGGCGCTCCGCCAATGCCAAGAATTGCAAGGAGCTGAAAGAGAAACTCAACTCGGGCAATGATGTCCAAGTGGACGGTGAATCTGTCTTTGTGGCAGCAGCAATCATTACGGTAAAGTGGGCCACCATAGGAGTTAAGAGTCATGTGAGAATTCAAAGTTCATGGAAAGCTGGTTTCCATAATTCCTAGGGAAAGAATTTCAGCAAGGTTAGGGTTAGGGTTAGGGTCAAGTCCAATGTAGCCCAAGGGTCTTGTGCTTCAGCCTTCTAGGAACCAAGGCCATCTGAAAGATGCTGCCTGCAGCACAAACAAACACTGGTCCAACAGCTGCCTTGTTGGTACCCACCTGGAACATGGGCTGATGAGTTTGAACAGCTCAGAAAAGATTCTTTTCTCTCAGCAAAGAAGGGTGAAGCAGAAGATGATGGGCAGAGCAATTAGAGGTATGAGAGCTCTGTTCTTCAAAAAATCAGTTTCTGCTCCAATATGGGGAGGGAGAGATACCTTTGTCGAATACTTTATTTGGCCAAATCTGATTAGACACACAAGGAATTTATCTCCAGTGCAGAAGTTCTCAAAGCAACATTAATAATAATAATAATAATAATAATAATAATAATAATAATAATAATAATAATAACAACAACAACAACAAGTAATAGTAATACTAATAAGAGGGAACAGTAAAGAAAGTAATAAGAAGGATAAATAATGCTACCACAGCCATACTACATGGGTAAATACACATAGACAGCATTGTGAGAATTAGGTGTTCAGCAGAATGATAGCTTGAGGGAAGAAACTGTCCCTTTGTCCAGCAGTTTTGGCATGCAATGTCCTTTAGCAGCATCGTGAGAGTAGATGCTGAAACAGTTGATGTCCAGGATGTGGGCGGTCTGTAGATATTTTCTAGTCCTCCTCCTGACCCACACAATATACCGGTCTTCTATGGAAGGCAGGCTGGTTGCAATTGTTTTTTTTTTTTTGTGTAGTCTTAACTCTCTGTTGGAGTCCTGTTTGGTGACTGTACCAAACTGCCTTATGGGAGATGGGAAGAAGATGGCAGCTCATCATCCACATGTGACTCTCAAGACCATTTTTACCACCCTCAGATTGTGACTTCAGAATCCTGTGGCCAAATGGCTGATTCCTGAAGGATGAATCGATAAAAATGCTTTCAAAGAAAACTCAAAGCTAACTTGCTGATTGTGTGACTGACTAAACTACTCTGCATGTGTGTATTTAAATTTAGGACTTTCTGCGAAACATACCTGACAGTGTTCTATCCTCAGACATGCACAATCTATGGATGGAAGCCATGGAGAAGGAAAGTCGAGCACACAAGATTGAAGCTATCCAGAGGTGGGTGGCACTTTCTCTCATCATCTTTGGCTTCACTCGTGACCTCAGGCCCAAATCAGCCACATATTGTGGGGGATGGACACCTGTGTGAGGCTAGATTGTTACCACTTTCACACGCTCAGAGCATCACGTGCATGGAGCTGTTCAGAGCATGTGTCTTCCACTGCTTGGGCAAGGTGCTCAGGGAGGCCATATCATGCGTAACCTTTGGCAACCTGTGAGCTGGCAATGCCTCTGAACAATGATTTCAGCATCCCTCAGCATCTTCAGGCTGGCCAGGGCTGCTAAGAGCCGGGGTTCAGCAACCAGAGATTCCACTTCCCTGTGAAGTCATGAACTTAACGAGGCCTCCCCATAGTCTGTGCCTTTCACTTTTCTACAGCTCAATGTTCTTGACACATTTCCACATGGAGGCCTGCTTGTTTTGCATCAGTCAGTTCAGATAATCAGTTGCTCAAGGGAGAAAAGCACCTCTTCTGCCACTGTGCAGGAACTCTCTTCTTGTTCACAGTCTTGGCGTCCAGTTCTTGGAATTCTCCCCCAGAAGTCCAGTTTCCACTGAAGACTTCCAGACAGGAGAGGACCCCTGCTCAAGTCCCCCCACCAAACCAGTTCGCTTGAGGAGTCTCTGATCCTGTAGGAATCTGCACACTGAGCACCCATGATTTCCAGAGAGTTCACCTTGGTCTCTTTTCTTTGGACAGCTTAGTGAAGCAGCTCCCGAAGGCCAACCTCCTTTTGCTCAGACACTTGTTTGGGGTCTTGCACCATATTGAGCGGAATGCGGTGGAGAATCAGATGAATGCCTTCAACCTGGCTCTTTGCATCGCCCCCAACATGCTGTGGCTTCCCAGTCCCACTGGACCCGAGGAGGAGAGCAAGTCAACCAAGAAGGTGACCTCTCTTGGGGTGATCTCATCTGTTCCCAAATCTGCTCTTTCCAAAGGACAACAGGTTTTCCTCTCGGCTAATATGTCTTCCCTCATCTATAGCCCACTGGTCAAGTCTTGAGGGGGTGGGAGTTTTGGACAGAAAAATAGGGGTCAAAATTATTGAAGGCCTCTCAGCATTTAAACAACTTCCAGGTATCTCAGAGCTGACAATTTGCCACACAGCCCAAGAAAAATCACATGATGAAAACCTGACTTCCCCAACCTGCAGCCCAGGCAGGCTGGGCTCTGTGCCCCCTCTTTAGACCCTCCTGGCCATCAGTGGGAACGGCTGGAAATAAAGGGAGTGGGAGTTCAGCCCATCTGGATCTCAGCAGTCTGGGCAAGGCTGGAGTCAGTCTAGCAGGGGGTTGGACTGGAAGACCTCCAAGGTCCCTTCCAAGTCTGTTACTCTGTTATGTCCTGCTTCCCATTTACATTCAACCTGTGTAAACATCGATTGTTAGAGAAGCAAAAATTGCCTGCTATGCAACTCCGGCCATTGTCTTCTTCAGTGCTCCCAGTACGAAAACCCAAGGCTGCTCCTCCCATTCTGACCTGGGACTCTTCCTTTTGGTAGGTGGCCATGTTGGTGCAATTCCTAATTGAAAACTCCGCTGAAATTTTTGGAAGGGACATTGCTTCCCTGTTCCAAAGACCAGAAAAGAAAAAGTCCCAAAGTGTGGATGACTTACTAGGTAAGATTGTTGCTAGAGTATTAATTTATTTTATCTTTTCCAGGGATACAAAGATGTGGGCCACATTTAACAACATTAACAAGGGCAGGGCCAACTGGAGAGGGAATTTTAAAAAATCAAGAAAGGCACTACAACTGCATGAATGCAATGTTGTCCTCCTTTTATGTGCACTGCATGTTCAGTACATGTGGAAAGAGGGTGGGGCTTCAACCATGAGCTTGCAGCTATTATCTTGACTTTTGCCACACCCATACAAACACACACACACACACACACACACACACACACATACACACAGAGGGACAACTCAAAAGTCTTTCAAATGTCTCATATTCGCAGAACCTGGTTCTTCCTTATTACATACCCTCATCAAAGCTTTTTAGTTGAACAGAAACTGCAGATGGCCTACCCTAAAAATAGTATTCAAAATTAAAATCAGGCATATCCATAAGCAACACTCTAAATCCATCAAGAGATGAACCAGAAACTGTTCTTATTAAGCATCAACCAATCAGAAACGGGGAAAGATTTATTAAATCAGATTATCATATCACTAAAGGCCTCCTCATCTGGCCGTCACTCTTGAAGGACCTGGACAGGAAAGAACCCAAGAGGAAATGGCTGCTTTTTGACAGGGTTGCATCTTTTATTGCTGAATTTGTATCTGCTTCTCAACAAGATGTAGTCGCACCATTGGAAATGTTCTTAGGCCATCCTACCTGTGAAAACTCATTTTAAAATAATTTTCTTGAAACGTGCTTCTTAGTAATTTACCCTCCACACACTGTCAGAAGATAATTGGGGTGGTGGGGGAGAGGCATTTTGGCAGGCTTAAGCAACAAATGCTCCCATAGGTTCCATCTTCTGTCCTTCAATGTTCTTTATTCCCTCTGCAGTTCAGCACGATTCCTCAGATGAGATGGAATATGCAACCGTTTACCAAGAAAAAGCCCAACAACATTATGGGTTTGAAGGAGATGATGGCCTGTTCAGCCCATCCGGAGGGCTGATTCTCAGTGAGGAACAAGAAGACTGGGATTTGTTCAGCGAGATCACAGCTTGCTACCAGAATAAAGCCAGGAAGAACACAAGTACTGACAGTTATGACCGCCTTGAAGAAGAAAGTTCCTTTTGCTCTCTCGGCTCCATTAGTTCACTCAGCCCTGCAAGAAACCGATGCTCCTCGGAGCCCAGTGTTTGCCTGAGTTCTCAGTTTCCTGCCCAGGACCATGAGCCAGTGGCCCGGCAATCCAGTTGTGATGCCACCATCATGCATACCCATGGCGATTACATCCATAGGCTGAAGCAGTTGCAGCTGGAGAGTCAGAAGCTTATTGATGAAGGTTTGAGCCCTGGGCTGAGCAGAGCAAGGCAAAGCTTCTGGAGATCACCTGTGTGCAGCAACATGGCAAAGAAGATCAGCACTCAACAAACAAATTTGTCCAACCGATCCAGCTTCTCCAGCCTATCTTCCATCACCACTTCTCCCTCAGCTTCCTCATTAAGCTCCCTAGACAGTGCATTCTCCTACTGCTCTGAGTCCTCTGCCTTCAGCCCCATGGATGTCTCGATCCTGCCATTCATGTTTGGTACTTCCACCAGGCTCCATGCTTTGTCCCCCCAAATGCCTAAGAGGTCCTTGAAAGAATGGCACAAGCCCTTTACTCCTCCTTTGCCCTTAGGCCCTAGGAATGTGGACTCTTGCACTGATAGACAAGTGGAGGATAAAGAGAAAAGGCACAGCAGAGGTGAGGGGCAGGTTTTCATGCCCCTTAGTGTGACTGGGAATCTAGGAAATGAGGACAACTTGGACAAAAACCAGCAGGAGTCTCAGTTCACTCTGGTTCTTGGAAGACATGGTTCTGAAGACCCTAATCACAGGGACCATATTCCTGAAGGCTCTGCTCCAGTGAACCAGCATGTACAGAGGGAGAAATCTGCCAAGGATTTAGAGGTCAAATGTGCAGAACCTGCTGTTCACAGTCAAGAGAGTTGGAAGCGCACCAAGATAACAGTGTACATGTCCGCCAAAGAGCGAAGTACAAGTGATTCCTCAGTGGTGCCAGAGGAAGCGATTGTAACTATGAGCAACAAGGGTACCAGCTTGGATGGAAAATATAATAACAGTGAAGCCACTTCCAAGAGCCTACAAACTGTACAAGTTCACATACCCCAGACAGTCTTTTATGGACAAAACACTCCTTTGGTACTCCATTCCATTTCAAGGAGGTACCACCAAGGAACTGTGGGGCGGTCATCACAGGAGAAGATTCTGCAAAGGGCTCTGGTGGAAGACCTAGGGCAGCTGCCGACACATCCCAGCCAGGAGAGCAATGGCACTTTCCACTTCTTTCTCCCACCTTCCATTCGCAACACAGTCCGGGAATACTTCAGCCAGGACAATCCCAAAGACTTTGCCCCATCAGGAACAGAAATGGTGGAGAAGGAGCTGATCCGGAGCAAAGTTGAGTGGCTTAGAAGTCAGTCCTGCCCCAGCATCCCAGCTGAGGAGCATAACAGCTTAATGTTTGCAGAAGAGACCTTTGTGTAAGGGCCCACACCTGGCAGGAGGGAGGGAGAGTGAAAGTCTTCTGTAAAATAAGGTATGGGAAGAATCTCACAGCTGCCTCAGCTGGCCCACATGCAGGACCTTCAACCAGCAGGACCTTTTTTCCAAGCTAGTCTTTTTCCTGCCAGGTACAAAGAACAGGAACTGTGTTCATCTGAGGCAGCATTTGTCCAGCACAATTTCCAGTGTATTGCTTGTAGATGAAGTAGTTGAACATTTTCTAGCTTTACATCATGGAGAGATGAACAGGAAGGAAGGAAGAAGAAAAAAACACACAAAAATGTTCAGTCCAAACCTAATAATGAACTAATAATTTTACCCTTCTAAAGTTTTCACAATTTTGTTTTGCATTTTTGAAAACACATTGAAAAATGCCACAACGCTCTTATACTTCATTAACAATAGTTTGTTTCTTGGATGCATCACTTGGAAATCCAAAAGTTTTAGCTGCTATTCCAATCTCTTTCTTCTTCCCAGTTTATGCTTTCATCTTCTGCCTTTGCTTGAAGTTTCAGCCTTGTCCCTGGATCTATGTGTGCACGCACACACCTGTGTCGTGTGACTTATGTCTGCTGTTCTAGCATTGGTAAAGCCTGGCATGAACTCTTGAGATGAAGAAAGGCAGACTCCAGATGCAACCCAAGTGTGGATAATCCCAAACTCCAGCAAAGATGGGGGTAAGAAAAATGTCAGGAAACCCTTGTTTCATTTGCAATGCAGTGCAATACCTGCAACAAATGGCAGTTTCCCTGCCATGCATTCTGGCAGTCTATCAAGCTTCCCCAAGAGTTCAAGAGTCATGTGAAATTGTTCTTCTTGCCTTGGGTTGTAAGGCATCTTCACTTCTCCTATAGCCTTATGAAGGCAGAAGGAAAGTGTAATTGTCAGCAGTCGACACAATGGGATTTTTGAGATTCTGGGTTGTTGTCATTCAACAATGAAGATGTAGATGGAAGTTTTTATAACACTGTTAAAACTGAGAATGTTTTAGTTTTGCACAATGTAGACTGGGATGGCTACAGGAATGGGGTAAAAAATCAAGTTGTTAATCATGGCTATGCAATCAAAGCCCTGTTGTGAGTAAAAGCAAGGAGGGCTTTCATCACATATTGTGGCCACCATTTTGACTTTTTTGACTCCCTAGTGTGACCTAATGGACTTAAGTGTGTGAGTAGGTGGCAAGGTAAGGTCTGTGAAAAGATCTGTTGGGCAAGTAGGATTGAGACGGTGGACAATTGACTGTTTTCTACACTGGAGGATCTGCTAATCTGTCCAAGGAGATGCCAGGTTAGCAGAAGTTCATGAGTCCTTTCAAACACCATTCATTGGCTTCTGTTGCCCTTCTTCTGCACTACTTCCAAAGAAATGTGGTTCTTCTTTAAAAAGGAAGCATGTTTCTCACAATACTCTTGGTGTCAGAAGGAGTCCCCTCCTTTGAGCCCCGTGCTTTTCTTCCTCCACCAGCATGCCTTTGTGCCCTCAGCTATTCAGCAGAGATTGCCTGAGCATTTGTGCTGCTCCTCAGCCGAAGGGCTGATGATGTACTACACCTTGGAGTTCACTTTCTGTTAGCTTAATTTGCAGGCAGTCCATCCCTCCAGAGATATTGGGACCTAGAACTCCAAAGGCAGGAATTCGGGAGGTGGAGGGCAGGACCTTTGCAGGGCCCATTTACAGAGAGGTGACCATGATCAGTGGAAAGGAACAGACATCTCTGGCTAGTGGAAAAGAGAGTGGGAAGAAAGAAAGAAAGAAAGAAAGAAAGAAAGAAAGAAAGAAAGAAAGAAAGAAAGAAAGAAAGAAAGAAAGAAAGAAAGAAAGAGCATTGAAGTTAGTAGAAGGAGAGGGTGGAAGCAGAGATTGCAGAAACAGAGAAAGGTAGAAAGGTTGTGGATTAAGATTTTCTGGGAATTATTTACAATTTGGGGCATATATATATATATATATGTGCCAAGTGGTTATTTTTTAGATTGCACCCTGTAAACCCAAATATGGGAGGAAGAAATCATTCTTTCCTTTGCTTGTTTCAGCTCAACCCAGAGCCATCTGCAAGCACAAATATATATATGTTTTTAAAATTGTTAACAAAGAAATAAGGGATTTCTGAGATAGCTATTTCGAGTTATTTAACTCTCTTCAGTCAGAACTCACCAGGTTCGAATCCCAGAAAGGGTGAGTTCTGACTGAAGAGAGTTAAATAACTCGAAATAGCTATCTCAGAAATCCCTTATTTCTTTGTTAACAATTTTAAAAACATATATATATATATATATATCTCTCCAGCAGGAGCAAACTGCTTCTGTTGCTGAGAGAAATGTAAGGCAGTCAATAGAATTGATATTCACACAACACACACACACACACACACACACACAAATAAAGATTATGTAGCAAAAGTAGTTGGATTGTGGCAAAACCCTCATTTTTAAAAAAATTTAAAGGCAGTTTTATTTGCCCCTAATAGTTGTGGACTAATCTTAAACATCTTTCATTTGCAAGCCAGGTTGGGGAGGGAGATGTTCCACAGGATGAGGTGCCCAAAATAAGTTGAGATGACTGCTGTGATCACACAGTCAAACCTCACTCCTTTTTATATGTGTTACACATGCAACACGTGTAAAAAAAAGGCTTTGATCATTCAGGCGCAACCGCCATCTTGATTTTCTTTTTAACCCCTGCTGAATAACCTTGAAGGTAGCTCTTATATGAAGAACTTCTGTTTTCTTAAAAGCTGGTTAAAACCCATTCCATTTCTCCTCTTTATTTGCATTGGAAGAAAAACAAATTATTCTTATAAATCTGTTTTTATTCATTTCTCTCCTTCCCAAATTGGTCAGCTGTTGTGATTGGAAGACGAGTTATAAACCATCCACAGCCTCTTGCACATTAACTCTTTAAAGAGGCCATCTTTCGTTCATGACATTTCTAAGCTATTGTTGTAAATATTTAAATAAAAGAAATATGATTTTATTTGTCAAAATCCTGGCTCATTTTTCTCAATTCATATCCCTTAAAAAGAAGAATCCTTAATCAGCAAGGCTAAGAAGCAGGTAATTCAGCAATTCATCCAGCCTTGTGCTGCAGCTGCCAAAAAAGCCAATCTAGTCCTGGGCTACATCAACAGAGGGATAATAGAATCAAAATCATATGAAACGTTAGCACTGCTTTATACTGCTTTGTTAAGATCACACTTGGAATACTGTGTCCAGTACTGCTCACCACAATACAAAAAAGACACTGAGAGCCTAGAAAGAGTGCAGAGAAGAGCAACAAAAATGATAAGGGATCCAGAGACTAAACTGTACATTGAATGGGAGCTAGGTATATCTAGTTTATTAAAGAAAAGGATAAGTGTTGCAGGCTCGAGACGTTGCATTGGTCCCGGGCATTCCAAAAGCTGCCCGGGGACCAGACAGAGCGACGCCGGCCTTGTGCGCATGCGCAAGGCACGAAAACGCTCTGTTCCTATTGGTTGACACTGTCTGGGTTTCTGGCCATATAAAAAGGCCTGCGTGCCTTTTGCTTTTGCTTGGTTGTTGTAGAAGGAGAATAAAGTGTTTATTCAGCATCGCCATGTGTCTTCATCATTCGCACGCGAACGAAGTACACAACACTGGCAACAAAGGTGGGATCCTTTGCAAGCTGGAACAAAAGAGTTGAGGACTTATCCAGGAAGTCCTGAAGAGGGGAAGACGGTGTCTGAATCAGCGTCCCAGCCTGCCAGTACAGCATCACTGGAGGTTGAGCTTGGCTAAAGGACCCTTTCCCCAACAGCAGCTTGTAGAGGAAGCGAGTGGTGAAGGTCGTAAAGCTTACGATGTAGAAGATTGGCCGATTGACTGATTTTGATGTCTCCCACCCAGAGAGATGGAATTCCTACGTAGCACGGGTGGAGAATTACTTCCGAATAAATCAGATTAGAGAAGACGGCCTGAAGGCAGCAACTCTTTTGTGTGCCTGTAGACAAGAAGCTTTTGACATCGCAGAAAATTTGGTAGCCCCTGTACCTCTGCAGTCAGTAACATATGCTGACTTGAAGAAAATGTTGAAGGAACATTTCCAGCCGAAGTTATCCATCATTGCTTGGAGGCACGCATTCAAGCAGAGAGACCAGAGGCCGGGGGAATCTGCTGTGGACTTTATTGTGGCCTTAAGGCAAGCAGCCAGACCTTGTGAGTTCAAAGATCTGGAAGAGAGGCTGCGAGATCGTTTTGTCTGTGGCTTAAGGAGCAGAGACTTACAACAAAAGATTTTTGCAAAAGAAGATGTCTCCTTCCAAGATGCGAGAGGTGGCAGCTGAGGAAGAAGCAGGTGGGGCTGTGAAGGCCTTGCACCTCGCCAGGAATCCTCCAGACACAGCTACTGTCCATCAAGAGGACGCTCAAGAAGGATCAGAAGTGGATCCTGAAGAGGAGATCGACAGACTTCACCAGTGAGCTGAGAGGAGGCAGAAGGGATGTCCAGTCAAGGCCCCAGCATTGCTTCAATGCTTCGGGTGCGGAGGACGCCACAAGCGAGCTGACTTCAGGTTTCGCTTTGCCATTTGCAAGGCGTGTGGCAGGCAGGGCCACATTACATCCATCTGTTTGGGTCACCAGAAGGTTCAACCTCGGGAAGAATTGCTTCAGAAAGGTACCGGGGTCCCCAGCCAAAACAGGGTGGGTTTCTGTGCATCGCGCAGGAACATTCTAAGAACAGGGACACACAAGCCCCTTAAGAAGAAACTTTCCATTAACGTAAGGTTGCAAGGGGTTCCCTTACTGATGGAGTTGGGCACTGGGTCCACTCCTTCCATTATTTCAATTAATACCTTTAAAAGGATTTGCAGCAGTAGTGGCCTTCGAGTTAAACTCAGGCCATCGAATCTAATACTCACTGATTTTCAAAATTCTATGGTGTGTGTTAAGGGGGAGGCCACCCTTAGGGTACAGTATAAGGATTTTGAAGGTTCCCTAGATGTCGTGGTTGTTGGGGGTGAACGTATGAGTCTTATTGGACTCGATTGGTTCGAGGCTCTGAGAATCCAGGTAACTGGGCTGCACAGCTTGCAAACGCTGGGCCTTGCAGAGGTTTGCAAGGAGTTTGCAGATGTGTTTAGTTCAGAGCTAGGATCCTACAAAGTGCTTCCCATTTTGCTACAGTTAGACCCAACCATCACGCCCATCAGGGTTAAGCCTAGGAGGGTACATTTTGCCCTCAAAGGTAAGATTGATGCTGAGCTGGAGAAATTGCTCCAGCAGGGCATTCTAGAACCTGTGGATTCAAGTCCATGGGAAACCCCCATAGTAACGTCTCTAAAGACTAATGGGGACATACGTATATGTGCAGACTATAAATGCACACTGAATAAGATGCTGCAACCGCACGCTTATCCAGTGCCTGTGGTAAGTCACATTCTGGCCTCCCTCAAGGGGGGGGGGCGCATTTTTGCGAAGCTTGACCTGGCACAGGCCTATCAACAGCTACCTGTTGATGAGGCAGCTGCAGAGGCCCAGAATATTGTAACCCACAGGGGGGCCTTCAAGGTCAAGAGACTGCAATTTGGGGTAAATGTAGCCCCTGGCATATTCCAAAGTGTCATGGAGGGCACACTTCAAGGTATTCCTGGGGTGTGTCCCTACTTCGATGACGTCCTCATTGCTGGGGAGTCATCTCAAAATTTAGCAGAAAGATTAAGGGCTATCTTGCTTTGTTTTCAAAAAGCAGGCCTTAAACTAAAGAAGGATAAATGTAAGATAGGAGTCACTTCTACTCACTTCTTAGGATTCAGGATTGATGCTCAAGGCATTCACCCTGCTGAAACTAAATTGCAAACTATCCAGCAGGCTCCAAGCCCTAAGTCTAAGAGTGAGCTGCAAGCATTCTTGGGGCTATTAAGTTTTTACCATGCATTTCTCCTACATTACAGGCTCTTAGACAAGCAGGCTCCTTGGCAATGGACTAAAGTCCATGACAAGAGTTTCAATGAGGTTAAGGCCTTGCTCACTTCTAATGCTGTTTTAGCGCATTTCAATGAGCAACTGCCTGTTTGCATCGCATGCGATGCATCTCCTTATGGGGTGGGAGCTGTACTTAGCCATCTGAAGGCTGATGGGACACAGGTCCCTGTGGTCTATTATTCAAGGACTCTGTCTTCTGCAGAGCAGAATTACACTCAAATTGACAGAGAAGCCTTGGCCATAGTGGCTGGCATTAAGAAATTTCATGATTTCTTATATGGCCACCATTTCACGGTCTATACTGACCATAAGCCTCTGCTGGTTTGTTAACCACTAACAAACAGACCCCACATATCATTTCTCCTCGTATGCTGAGATGGTCCATTTTCCTGTCAGCATATGACTATACATTAGTTCACAAACCAGGAAAAGAAATGGATCATGCAGATGGCCTGAGCAGATTACCCCTGAACCAATTAGAGCAGCGGTTCTCAACCTTTTCCGGGGCTCGACCCCAGCCCGCGCCGCGCAAGCACGGCGCGACGGGGTGCATTGCGCATGCGCGGCGCGACAGGGTGCATTGTGCATGCACGGCGCGATGGGGTGCATCACGCATGCACTGCGCGATGGGGCGCATTGCGCATGCACGGCACGACGGGGCGCATCTCGCATGCGCGGTACAATGTGGCGCATTGCGCATGTGCGGCACGACGGGGCGCATCGTGCATGCGTGGCACGACGGCCTGCATCGCAATAGGAAAGAAAATGGCCAACCAAAAAAAAATGGCCGACCCAAAAAAAATGGCGGACTGCGGTGCTTGGCGACCCCCGTGAAATGGTCGTTCGACCCCAAATGGGGTCGCGACCCACAGGTTGAGAACCGCTGAATTAGAGCTAGATCCTGCTCCAGCCATTAATATTCTTTCCATTCAGGAGTTGCCTGAGTCTCCCCTCAATGCTAGGGATGTGGCTGCAGAAACTGACACTAATCACACGCTTATACGCGTGCTGACATGGATGTTGTCAGGATGGCCTGACAAGTGCCCAGATACTGAGTTCCAAAGTTTCTGGCACAAGAAGCATGAGTTTTCCACTTTCAAGGGTTGCCTGTTATGGGGTAGCAGGGTAGTGATTCCAGCCTCTTTGAGGTCTAGAATCTTGATCTTTCTGCATGAGGGACATCCTGGTATAGTCAGGATGAAAGCGCTTGCGCACAGCCAACTTTGGTGACCTGGGCTCGATAAAGCCATCGAGGCCCAGGTGCACGGGTGCCAAGTGTGCCAACAGTCGTGGCCTGAAATGCCTCAGGCACCAGTACATAGGTGGGAGGAAACTCAAACCCCATGGTCTAGGGTGCATATAGATTATGCTGGGCCCTTTCAGGGGCAATTCTTCTTGGTTGTTGCTGATAGCCATTCCAAGTGGCTAGAGGTTGTTCCTGTTTCCTCCACTACTACTGCCAGGACCATCCAGGTGCTGAGAGGAATTTTTGCATCACACGGTCTTCCAGATGTGCTGGTTTCAAATAATGGCCCTCAATTTAGGTCTTCTGAGTTCCAGGCTTTTCTTCAGGCCAACCTAATCCGGCATGCACCATCGACTCCCTTCCATCCATCTTCCAACGGACTGGAGAGAGAATGGTGCGCACCACCAAAGATGCCCTCAAGAAACTGACTTATGGTAATTGGCATCACAGGTTAGCAGATTTCCTTCTTGCACACCGCACCACACCATGCACAGCCACAGGGAAGAGCCCTGCTGAACTCCGCTGGGGTCACCGCCTCATCACAAAACTGGACAGGCTGCACCCTGACCGGGTGGCTTCACAGGTGTCACAACCGCAGGCACTTAGGAGACTCCAGGTGGGCGATCTGGTTTGGGCAGGAAACTATGGGCCTGGACATCACTGGGTCACAGCTGTGGTCTGCAAGGTCTCGAGGCCGTTGTCATATGAAGTTGCCTTGGGTGACGGCCGCATTCTTCACAGACACATAGACCAACTGCATTGGAGACTGGACTCGCACCCTTCCGCTCCTGGCTCTGCTCTGGGGGGGGGAGGACCATAATATGCATTCTGGGTCATGGTTTCCCAGGACTAACAGGCCCTCACTAGCTGCTACTGAGGCTGTTTGGGATTCATCCCAAGGTTCCGCAAGTGCTCCTAACAGGAATTCACGGGATAGGCGGTCATCCCATACATCCATAATTATTCCAGACAGGGAGTCACATCGGGGGTATCCACAGTATTCACATATGTCAGATAGTGCTCCAGACAGGGAGACTGACCGGGTGTATCCACACAAATCACAAGCAGCAAGAGAAAAGGCATTCCATCAGGGGCGCTTGCCTCATTCCGCAATTGCTCCCAAAAGGAGGTCACCAGCAAAGGGGGTTGCCATGGAGGCGACTCCTGACTCTGGCACCTCAGGCACGTGCTTGGGGGCCACAGAGTACTGGGGCACTTCCACTACCCAGCCCTCTCCATCTGCTGGCCTTGGGCTCGAGGGGCAGTGTTCCCAAGAGAGGTCCATTGTGGACTCGGGGACTTCCACCCCTCCAAGGTATGCTGGCTTGGACTTAAAGGGTCCAGCCAGCCAGCAGCTGGGTGGGTCAACCGGGTATTTGGGGCAGCAAAGTCCTGGCCTGCCTAGCCTGGTAGGTGAGCAGGTAGGCCAGGCACCCTCAGCAGGTTCACCTGGGGATTTAGGGCAGGAACGCCCTGGCCTGCCTAGCCTGGTAGGCGAGCAGGTGGGCCAGGCAATCTCTCCGGGCCTTAGAAGGTCGCAGCGGGCCAAGTGCCCACCCAAACATCTGAGAGACTTTGTGAAGTTGCTGTCAAATCATGAGGGACCTGTTCATGAGGCCCCTGAATAACGGGAGTAACTCATGGGTAGATTATTTTGTATTTTTTTTTCATTTTGGCTACATTTATTGTATTAATCAATATTGAAGAGGGTTTGCCTGAGGGCAGACTCAAGTAGTCCACACTCCTTGCATTTGAATAATGCAACTGTATGCCAGTCTTCCCAATGCATGACGTACATGAGTGTACGCAAAGTATGTTCCATCTGGGGGGAGGGGTGTTGTGTCCTAAGCCTGCAAAAGCAGGCTCGGGACGTTGCATTGGTCCCGGGCATTCCAAAAGCTGCCCGGGAACCAGACAGAGCAGCGCCGGCCTTGCATGCATGTGCAAGGCGCGAAAATGCTCTGTTCCTATTGTTTGACACTGTCCGGGTTTCTGGCCATATAAAAAGGCCTGAATGCCTTTTGCTTTTGCTTGGTTGTTGTAGAAAGAGAATAAAGTGTTTGTTTAGCATCGCCATGTGTCTTCATCATTCGCACGCGAATGAAGTACACAACAATAAGGACTCATGTTTTGGGCAGTGTTGAAGTCCAAGGCCCCTTCCAGCCCCATGATTCTATGACTCTATATAAGGGCTATATTATACCATTCAAAAATTTATTTTTCAGAGCAGACAATGTCTTCATGGATTCTTTTATGAGCACAGAAGTTTGAGTAACAACCTGAATAGGGATTCTGGCATCCAGAAGCACCAAAGTTCTCAGTCTCTAGAGACCTTTCTTGGTACCAGGGACACTCCCACATCCCTTGATTTCATTTTTAATTTTTTACACAAAGTCTAAACCTGCTCAGAGGTCTATAAAGAGTCATACAGCTTTTTTGAGCTAATGGACACATCTGGCATGGTGAGCACCATATCTCACTCTAACTCTTTCCCCATTTGGCCTGACATTTAGGACAGTTGGCTATGATCTGAAGTTTTTAATACAAATTTTAAGAAGCACACTTCATCCATTAAGCCTACTGAACAGCTTTTCCCAGCACCTCAAAGGGCATCCACAGGAGGCATATGAGGTCTCTGGGCTGGGGATTGTCACCCAGGTCCAGTGCTTTTTTTCTTAAAAAAAAAAAGTGCCAGAACTCACACATGTCATACAACCCGCCTTGACTACCCTAGAAGGTTCCATCCCAAAAAGGCGCTGGAACTCTGTTCTGGGCGTTCTATGAGAAAAAAAGCCCTGCCCAGGTCAACTCTGACACTTAGAGCCAAAGTTCTCTTACAGTTACAGCTGGCTAAAGCAGTGTTTCTCAGTCTTGGCAACATTGGACTCAATCCCCAGAATTCCTTAGTTAGCTTTGCTAGCTAGTCCTGAGTCAGATATCTTGAATCTATACTGTACTAGTGAGGCCGTGCTTAGAATGCTGCGTATAGTTCTGGTCACCACGATACAAAAAAGATTCTGAGACGCTAAAAAAGGGGGGGGCAGAGAAGAGCAACAAAGATGATAAGGGGTCTGAAGGCTGAATCATATGATGCACGGTTGAGGTAATTGGGTATGCCTATCGAAAAGAAAAGAGACATGATAGCAGACTATCAGTACTTGAAAGGCTGTCACAGAGAAGAAGGGGGTCAAACTATTCTCCAAAGCACCTGAAGGAAGGACAAGAAGTAAGAGGTGGAAGCTCATTAAAGAGAGATCCAACTGGAACTAGGGAGGAATTTCCTGATCATGAGAACAGTTGACCAGTGGAATAGTTTGCTTCCCAGAGTTGTGGATGCTCCATCGCTGGAGTTTTTCAGAAACAGACTGGACAACTATTTGACCTGCATGGTATAAAGTCCTCTGCAGCTGGTTGGACTAGAAGGCCTCCAAGGTCCCTTCCAGCCCTATAATTCTATGTTCCATATTTGTTTTGCCAACTGGGGAATTCTGAGAGTTGAAATCCACACCTCTTAAAGTTGATAAGGTTAAGACACAGCAGCCGACAGGAACATCAAATATCTTCCTGTTCCTGCCCACTATCCCAGTTTAGCTAAAACAATTTTAGCATCCCAGGGTAATGTGGTGATGGGGAGCATCATTTTGAGGCCATCAGGGATAGGACCACAGCCAGCCAGGAGATCCAGAAGAAGAAAAGAACTGATGTGAATGTCTGATGTGGATAGGGAAATGGGGAGGTCACTGCAGACTCATAAAATCCAGGGCCTTTTTCTTCACAGTTTTGGATTCCTTAAGCTGGGTAATACTTGGATCTGGCCTTCTCTGACACAAAGGAGAATTTCTATTTTCAAATTTTTATTGTTGCAGGAAGCTGGAACAAAAACCCAAGCAAATTTTTTGGGAAACTGTAAGACGCTAAGAAAAAGATACAGGCATGTCTTGAGCAGAGGTTTGAAGCTGCAGGACACAGCTTGACAAACTCTGAGTTTATTGCTTCTTATATACTTGTTACATACATAGGCTTTACCATTAAATGCTGACATTTTACATTCATAAGTTTAACCATTAGATGCTGACATAAATGACACATATACTTTTTGCGCTTCTAACACAGCTAATACTCCTTTAAGTAACTTACTAGTAAGAAATATCAAAAGTGTTAAGTGACAATTTTTATATGGAATTCTGTCCACAAATTGAGTACTCAAGATGTCATTAATTTGCTTAACTGTGGCAAGTGCTACAGGTGGAACTACAATGAGATCTCCAGGTTGTTTCCCTTTGGTCAATAAGTTAAATTCCAAGTTAATCAAATACATTCAGATGGAAACAAATTTCCATTAAGTAGGTTAAACATTTACAAATCTTAAGCAAAACAATTCAGAGTCATTTCTTTTGGTTGATAGATATATAAGTCTAACTAAACAATTTAAACTCAACAACTTTCCCCCCCCCCAAAAAAAATTGTCCAACAATTACTGTCTCCTCTTTCGAGTAAAACTTTGTAATCTGAAACTGCAAGAGTAGGCATTAAATTTCATCTCTATTCACAAACCGGAATTCTAAGCAGAGAGGGAAAAAAGTTTAAAATGAACAGTTCCCCCTTCTTTCTTTCGATCTCTCTTGCTCTTAAAGCAACACAGCCAGTTGAAAAACAAAAGAGACAGGAAATTTTTTTGTTACAAACTTCTCACCACTAAAAAATAATTTTCTCTCCTTCACATGCATTTTCCATAAATTCTCTCACACATTCTCCATGGGACTCTTCTCATGAAAACACTTACTATTACTTTTCAATTTACTTTCACAATAAAATCTGCAGTTTACTATTTCTTTCACAGCCTGGGAGAGAGTGGGTGGAGGATAGGGTTTGAAGGCTAACACACACACTTAGGTATCAACAAATTAA
The DNA here is from genome assembly GCA_034064705.1 of Bothrops alternatus. Lineage (NCBI taxonomy): Eukaryota > Metazoa > Chordata > Lepidosauria > Squamata > Viperidae > Bothrops > Bothrops alternatus. The sequence continues at coordinate 1,599,430 of JARGCV010000078.1, read as the reverse complement.
TTCATTCACTTTCATTCTAACTGCTTGCATAAACAATTCCACATATAAATATTTCATTTCATACTTTCTCCAGGCAAACCTGGAGAAATTTTTAAATAAGGCCTTTTTGTTTGATGTTATCAGAGAGGGTTTTGACCCTCTTCCAAGTCTTGGAAATAACACAGAACAACACAGACAAACATATATACACAAATACTATTAAAACAACATTTATTTAGACATACGGCTTGTCCTGCAAGAAGCGAGAAAAATCATGAGATGATTCCAACCAAACGTGGTTTTTAACCATCTCCTATTTTTCTCACCATTCCAAGCCCAAGCGTAATGTTCTGGGTGGCCACACATATACATAAACAAAACACACACACATCAATTTGGGGTTTGAGGCTAAAACAGGCCTCCCCTTTTAATTAAAAAGGAGGGGAACATTTATGGTTACTTCCAATTTATCCCAGCAACTTCAAAAGACATTGGGAAAAGACTAAAAGGAATACTGAAGGTGTGAAGGGTGAGGGAAAAGTAGCAGCCTCCTCACCTCACCTCTGACAAAGGGGAATTGAATAAAGCCAGATTAAAAGGGGGGGAAAGGAAGAAAAAAAACTTGCTTTCAGTTCTTTGAATTTTCTTTTCTTTTTCTTCTGTGGCTTTAGTTGTTATCAGATAAACTAGCCAACCGGAGGTTTACAAAGTTTTTCAATGTTGTCTTGTTAAAGATTATTTATACTTCTACTCATCAACACAAAGCACCATCAGACATTGTCTGACACGGTTAAACTTAACAGCTACTTGAAGTTTCAAAACATCCCAATTGTTTAAAACACATTGCAGAGGAGTACATTTTGATTTAATTTGTTTCTTTAAATTCCTCTGACGATTCCCCATATATATTTTTTCTACTTTTCTACTTCAAGATTGTTCCTCTAATATTTTCCTTACGGGGGTGTATGATGGCAAATAAGGCAAAAAAAAATTAGGGCTGTGCCTATTAAATATGGTTGGTGATGAGGAAAAGAGGCCTCTGAGGCGTCTTAAGTAGAGGCAAAAGAGCTGAAATCCTCTTGAATGCTGATCAGTCTCTGTCCCATCCATGGGAGGGTTTTTCTTTTTCCTTTTTTTTTTTTTTGCCAAAATGAATGGCAGTTTCACTCAACTGGGAGCCAGTTAATTCCTAGTCCTTATTTGGATGTGTTTCTTGCTTTGAGCTTTGGAAACAGGAAGATTGACTTGGCATGAAATCTTGTTCCACAGGACTGGATTCCTTGAGGGCTTGAGAGAGCAAGCGGGCACACAAGGAACGAAGGAAGACTGGCAGATTAGCCCTGGTGACACAAACCAAAATAAGCAGAGGACCTGCCTCTCTCTCTAACTCACTGGCAGTGCTCTGTGAATATTGACTAATCAGTGCTTTGGTCCTTGATTGGTTGCAACCATTTTGGCTCTGGGACACTAGGGAAAAGGATGAGTGGCCCAGCAAAGGTCCCATTGTCACTAGGATAAAGTCATATTCTATCTGACTTCTGCCTCAGTGAAACTAAGTTTGTCTCTTATTATATGCTTTGTTTTCAGCTGGACCAGAAGACCCAAGCCACCCCAAGCTTCTCTCCTATCTTCATGGGGCTGACTTGTCTCATTTTCAGGCATCACTTTGGCAGCCTTATTCTGCTGTTTTCTGAATGACAGAATATCCAGAATTCAGAAAGGACCAAAAGAGTCCAAGTGAAACATGATGGATGCCAGCAGCAGTTTCCTTTGCCCAAGCCAGGGGCAGGTTTCCTCAGAACACAATGCTGCAGGCAGAAATGCTACTGCAAGAACCAGCAGGAGCCCAGAACTTCTAGGCTCCCATCAAGTATGGCCAATGACCTCAGGATGCTCAGGCAGGAATGTCACTAACAAGTTTGAGGTCAAGGGTAACTATCTACTAGGGACACAACCTAAGGATACTATTTCAGGACGAGATAGATTTGATGTACTGGATTAGTGTAAAGTTTCTCCTCAAACTAATCAAAATTATACCTTGTTGTAACACCATTGCCTTGATTGACAATGTGTTGGATAATAGGTTATTTCAAGTTTTCACAGAATTCAATAGAAGCTGATATAAACTCTTTTTAATTTGTACATCCATGACCTGCCTGAAACTATTTCTCAGAAATTTGTTTATGCCAATGATATCTCACAGCCCAAAGAACCAATTTCAGTGATGCAGAAGGCATTCTTTCTCACTTGGATGACTACTTCAAAAAATGGCACCTCCAACCAAAATAGAGGTAGCCACATTCCATCTCAGCAATAAAATTACCAGCCTTCAGTGAAGTTCCAGAACCATATTTTACAATGCAATAGTTCTCTGAAGTACCTAGGGAATGACACTGGATAGATCACTAACCTTCTGGCAACTCCTGGAAAAAACAGTTACAAAATTGAAAAGCTGCAAAAATTTATTGAACAGACTGGCTGGACGTTCTGGGGTGCTGATGCTAACACTTATGAACAAGGGCCTTGGCTTTGGCTTATTTCACAGCTGAATATTGTGCCGGCGCCCACACCCAAATATTGTGCCAGCACCCACAACCAAATGATCAATGTTCAACTCCACCGGACAAGGTGTATCATGTCTGTTACATTGCATCCCACTCCTTAGCACTGGTTGCCAGTACTTAGCAGTACTGCCCTACATTAGAAGACAACAAGCTCTCATTCAGCTAGAGTCAAGGAGGCTGAACAACAGGGCCCTCCCTGTCCACCAGGACAATGCGCAGCCCATCACAAGATTGAAATCCCATGTAAGGCCAGCTTGGAAAACAGCCATTCCCTTAACCCCTACCCAGTTGAACTCTAACAACTCCTGGAGAGACCAATGGTCTAAGGCAGGGCTTTTCAACCGTTTCACAGATTGTACCACTTTTAGGACATGATAATATTTGAGTACCACTGGTGCTTAGAAAGATGTCAAAAACTTGATGACTAAAAAAAGGGGGGGATTTTGGGTTTTACTGATTAGATTCATTTGTTGTTATAGAAATGGCTAGTTTATAATATTATGGAAACGTAAAAAGTTAAGGTTCAGTGCTAATGCTTCCTTCTACTGCAACAGAGGAAGTCTGTTCTTTTTCCCTTCCCTCCCTCACTTTCCCCCCTTTTCTTCCCCACTGTATCCTACTATTTGCTTTTGTATTTTTGTATTATATTCTATAATCTAACAAAATGTTACAAACTGTAAAAAAAAGGGGAAAAAGTACCAGTTTTAATTTCTTTGGTGGCTGCACTTTTAAGACTTGTGGACTTCAACTCCCAGAATTCCTCAGCCATCATGGCTGGTTGAGGAATTCTGGGAGTTGAAGTCCACAGGTTTAAAGTTGCTACGTTTGTAGGCCCCTGAACTAGCTGGTCTTCCCTTCTTCCTCTTTCCCTTCTGAGCTCTTTCGACAGAGTAGTAAGAATGCATCCCCCAATCCCTTCCCTGTACCATTAAAGACACAGGAATCAAATGCAAAGCAAGAAAAGCTCACAAAATATGAAATACATAAACTCTGGGGTTTTTTTTCTTTAAGCTACCTCAGATGTGTCCCATGTCACAATGTTGCAATCCGAGACTGAAAGGCTCCAGAAATTGCAAAAAGCTTTTGCTTTAAATTAAGCCTAAAAGTCATAGACAGACTCAATTAAAGGGGGTAAAACTAATTACATTTGTTTAAAAAGATTAAACCTTTCCCTGTTGTCTTTTTTCCCCTTTCTCGCCCAAACCACCTCTTTTTATATCCTCTCCTCCCCTCCCCCTTTTTCTTCAGTTCACCTCCAACTCTGAGCTGCTTCCGGAAGTGCCAATCAGCTGGAGCAATCAGCTGGAGTCCTGCCAGCTCCTGGGGCTTCTGCCAAGCCCAGACAGTCCTGAAGCTACAGCTGTCTCTCCCTCAGGCTTGGGTCACTTCGGCTCATTCCATTCCCCCGCTACACTTCTCTAGGACGGCCGTGTACCACCTGCCATGTGGCAAAGTACCACAGGTGGTATGCATACCACCGGTTGAAAAGCCCTGGTCTAAGGTACCTTCTCATGGCCTGACCGTTAGAGCTGGGCCTGTCTGGTGGACATGAGCCACCAAGCTGACATATTACAAAGTACCCAAAATTCAGTAAGTACCATTTTCATAAATTCAGAATACTGAAAAATATTATCATGTCAAAATGGCACAAGCTAGATTTGTAGAAGTGTTTAATGTTCTCCCATTTGCCCATATTTGGGGATGTTGTCCCTGCTGCAACTCAGTCCAGTAAACAAAATGTCAATCCTGCATGATCTAATTGGGCATAATGGACTAATATTAATGCCCAGTTATAAAACCTCCTAGAACAATATCAGCTATGAAAATATGAATTTTGATGAAGATCAGAATTGGAGTGAATTTTGAATGGCGGTGTGATGAACGCTATTAAAACCATCACTCAGACTTCCTGTTTCTGGTCGAGCCGTACGGAGCCATCTCTAGGGAGCTCCGTTACGGCGATCGGATATTCGGTGGCTTTTCAGCTGCCCGAAGCATCAGATTCAAGGAGAGAGACCCGCGGAAGGTAGCGGAACCTCCGGCGACCCAAAAAACGTCCAGTTGGAAACAGGAGCGCTGGAGGAGACGTGAACAGAGGAAGAAAAAGGAGAGGCCAGCTGCGGCTGGCCCGACAACGACACGAGGGCGGAAACAATAGAAGCAAGGGGAGAAGACCGAGGAAGCAGCGAAGAAGGAGAAGGGAGCGAAAGAAGACCAGGAAGGAGGAGGACGAGGGAAGAAGAGCCCTGGACCTACCCAGCTGGAGGTCTGAGGAAGCTGCAAAGCCGCCCAGCTGCAGCGGAGGAGAGCCAGCAGACGCAGGGAAAGGAAGGCAAACAATGTCGGGAGAAGACAGCGACAAACGGTGAGACAGGCGGGGGTGGAATTGCACGCTGCGGGACGCCGAACGGAGAGTGAGGCTAGCAGCGGGAGGAGGAGGCCTTCACAGGATCCTCAGAAGATCCCCCCCCAGGCCCCCAAGAAAGGTAACAGAGGCGGCAAGGAGCCGGACGGGCGGAGCAGGAGAGGACAGACCGGGTGGGAGGAGGCTACGAAGCGAAGGGGGAAAGAAGAGAGGGGGAAAAACTTTGCAGAGACACTGTTCCCCTCCCCCCCCCACAATGGACAACAGGGAAGAAGAAGGCTGGAAAGCAACCCGGCGAGCAATAAGGGGGAAAGTAGAGGGGAGCAGTAAACACAGGCTGACAGAAGACAGAAGGAAGTGACCTGGGCAAGAAGGCAGAGAAAGAGGGGAAAGAAGGAGCCAGAAAGGAATAAAGAGAAGAAATAGACTGGCAGAGGGGAGTGAAGAGGGAACCAAGGCAAAAGCACTGAACTGGTTCACTGGCTCCCTGAATATAGAACTGCCAGAATACAGGCCCCTACCCCCACACTGCCTAAACCCTGAAGCCTCCCCCCCGAAAGGCTAGACTACTGGACCAGCTTCAGACCACAACCTAGCGCCCAACTTGGTCCAAATTGGGACCCAAAACAGTGCCAGGACAACAGGAGGATAACCTCAAAATGGCATCCAAACAGATCACACTGACACAAACGAAGGGAGTTGTATCCTCCCCAGCCCAGCGTACTAAACCACCAGGAACCAGTGCACCAGAAAATTACATATAAAGGTCTGTACACAAATGCTAGAAGCATTCGAGCAAAAATAGGGGAATTGGAATGCTTGGTGAAGGAAAATAATATTGATATTATCGGCATAACAGAAACCTGGTGGACAGATGAAAACCAATGGGACACAAGGATTCCAGGTTACAAATTGTATAGGATGGACAGGAGAGGGAGAAATGGTGGTGGCGTGGCCTTGTACATAAATGAGGAGTTAGAATCTCATGAACTCGAAATTCAAGAAAATTCAAACTCACCCACAGAAACATTGTGGATAAAAATCCCAGGACAGGAAACTAATCTGACGTTAGGGATCTGCTATCGCCCTCCCAACCAAACTCCAGAGGCAGATTGCTATTTGGAAAAAGAATTTAAGGAGGCCTCAAAAAGAAATAGGGTAATCATAATGGGGGACTTCAACTATCCCCAAATAGATTGGGTAAATTCTTGTTCTACACATGAAAGAGAGACAAGGTTCCTCGACATGTTAGCCGATTATTCCCTTGAGCAGATGGTCATGGAACCTACCAGGGGAAAGGGGATCCTGGACTTGGTTCTAACTAACGCACAGGATTTGGTTCATGATGTCCTTGTAACCGAGCCCATAGGAACCAGCGATCACAACACAATAACCTTCAACTTAACCATGGATAGCAAATTGTCAGTGAAAACTAACACAGAGACCTTAAACTTTCACAGAGGGAATTTTGACAAAATGAGGAAAATAGTAAAGAAGAAACTAAAAGGAACAGTAAAAAAAGTCAAATCCCTCCAAAATGCTTGGAAACTGTTTAAAAATACGTTACAGCAGGCTCAAATAAAATGCATTCCTAAAAGAAGAAAGAGGATTGGAATGTCCAAGAGGATACCAGTATGGCTTACGAATGAGGTAAAGGAGGTTATTGGAAAGAAGAAAAACTCATTTAAGAAATGGAAGGCTCTTCCTACCGAGGAGAACAGGAGGGATCACAAACTCTGGCAGACCAAATGCAAGGCGATAGTCATGAAAGCCAAGAGAGACTTTGAGGAGCATATAGCCAAGAATATTAAAAATAATAACAAAACCTTTTTTAAGTACATCAGAAGCAGGAACCCAACCAGAAAATCAGTTGGGCCACTTGATAACAATGGTCAGAAGGGGATAATCAGAGAAGACAAGGAGATTGCTGAGAGGCTAAATGACTTCTTTGCCTCCGTTTTCACCGAGGAGGATAGAGAACATTTGCCTGCCACTGAATTAGTTTTCCCAGGGAGGGAAATAGAAGAATTAAACCTGATAGAGATAAACAAGGAAGATGTTCTTGCATGCCTTTCTAAACTAAACGTCAACAAATCGCCGGGTCCAGATGGCATCCACCCTAGAATTCTCAAGGAACTCAAGTGTGAAATTGCTGAACTTCTAGCTAAAATATACAATCTTTCTCTAAGATCAGGCACTGTACCGGAGGATTGGAGGGAAGCAAATATAACCCCGATCTTCAAGAAAGGATCCAGAGGTGATCCAGGAAACTATAGACCAGTCAGTCTAACCTCAGTTCCAGGCAAACTGATGGAAACCATTATTAAAGATAAAATTACAGGGCACATAGAAAAACAGGCATTGCTGAAAGAAAATCAACATGGTTTCTGCAAAGGCAAATCATGTCTTACTAACTTGTTAGAATTCTTTGAGGGTGTAAATAAATACATAGATAAAGGGGCCCCAGTTGATATTGTATATCTTGACTTTCAAAAGGCTTTTGACAAAGTCCCTCACCAAAGGCTCCTAAAAAAGCTCTCCAGCCACGGAATTAGAGGACAGGTCTTGTCCTGGATTGGTAACTGGCTAAATTGTAGGAAGCAAAGGGTGGCAATAAATGGACAATTCTCCGGATGGAAAGAAGTGAGAAGTGGTGTACCCCAAGGTTCAGTTTTGGGGCCTTTACTTTTTAATTTATTCATCAATGATCTGGATGTAGAAGTTAATAGTGAGGTAGCCAAGTTTGCTGATGACACTAAATTGTTCCGGGTTGTGAAAAGTGAAACTGATTGTCGGGAGCTCCAGAAGGATCTCTCGAAATTGTGTGAGTGGGCAACAAAGTGGCAAATGCATTTTAACCTAAACAAGTGCAAAGTTATGCACATCAGGTCAAAGAACCCCAATTATACTTACCAACTGATGGGGACCAAACTTTCTGAGACAACCCAAGAAAGGGATCTTGGGGATTTGGTGGACAGCTCGATGAAGATGTCAACCCAATGCGCAGCAGCAGTAAAAAAAGCAAATGCCATGCTTGGCATGATTAGGAAGGGAATCGAAAATAAGTCAGCAAGTGTTGTATTGCCTCTGTACAAATCGATGGTGAGACCACACTTGGAGTACTGTGTACAGTTCTGGTCACCGCACCTCAAGAAGGATATAATGGAACTGGAAAAGGTGCAAAGAAGGGCAACAAAAATGATCAAGGAAATGGAGCACCTCCCTTATGAAACCAGATTGCAACGCCTTGGTCTCTTCAGCCTTGAAAGACGGCGTTTAAGGGGTGACTTGATCGAAGTGTATAAAATCATGCATGGGATAGAAAAGGTGGATAGAGAAAAATTCTTTTCTCTATCACACAATACTAGGACAAGGGGGCATTCCCTAAAGCTCATAGGTAAGAAAGTGAGGACAAATAAAGGGAAATATTTCTTCACCCAAAGGGTCGTTGGTTTATGGAATTCACTTCCAGAAAAGGTCGTGACAGCTGTCAGCCTTGATAGCTTCAAGGCAGGGTCAGACAGATTCATGGATGCCAAGTGTATCGGTGGTTATTAAAACGGATGTCCTCTATCTTGGTTGAGGCAGGCAGGATTCCTTTGAGTACCATTTGTTTGGGGGTCAAGGGAAAGGGAGGGTTTTGCCTTCTCTTTCTGCTCAAGATCCCCATGTACATTTGGTGGGCCACTGTGTGACACAGAATGCTGGACTCGATGGGCTTTGGCCTGATTCAGCATGGCTCTTCTTATGTTCTTATGAACTACTCTACCCATCCCCACACCCTCCCATCCAAATACAGGCAACCAGAACCATACACCTCCACAGGCCAGCCCAACAGCACACATGATACAAAAATTACAAGAGGTAATAGAAATGCTGGTTGAAAGGATGGATGGAATGGATAGAAGGTTGGTGGAAATGGACACAAAGATGGAGAAAAGATACAATGATACAAAACAAATGCTGCAAGAACAAGGTAGAGAGCTAGAGAGAAAATGGGAGGAGCAACGCAAGGCGATGGCTGCTGATTTGGAGAAAAAGAAGGAGGCAATGCAAGCACACTACAAGGAAATAGGGGAGGAAATGGAGAAAAACTTCCAGGAAATCAGGGAGAAGGTGGACAAGCGGATGGAGAAAGTGGAGAATCAAGTAGAAGGCCAGACAGCGGAGATAGCAGAGATGAAAGGGGTGGCCCAAGACCAAGCCTCCATGATACAGTACTGGCAAATGGCGTCTGCAATTAGGTTTAGAGGCTTGAGAGAGACACCGGACGAAACCCAAGGGGGCCTGATTGGAACCTTTATAGAGGCCCTGGCAGCATTTCTGGGAAAGCCAATCCCAGCTATCGAATGGCAAATCGACAGAATCTTCAGAGTGGGCGCACGTACAACAACAAACAGGCACCAACCAAGGGACGTGGTCATCCACTTTGTGACGCAGGGATTCCGGAACCTCATCTCAGCCACATCTTACAACAGGACTTTATACATAAAGGGGCAAGAAGTGAAAGTACTGAAAGAGATCCCCCAGACGATGCTGCGAGACAGAAAGGAATACAAGTTCCTGGTCGACGAACTGAGATCACGTGCTCTGCGATACAGATGGGAAACCCCCACGGGGATGACACTATCCTATAAAAATAAAAGACACCACCTGAATTCAGTCCAACAAGCCAGAGAATTCCTGGAAAAGGAACTGACGCCGGAGGGACCCCAATACACCACGAGAGAAGACGCAGAAAGACCACCAGACCGACAGACCGATGCAGGAACACGAGAAAGGAAAGGACCAACTCGAGACACGACGACACAGAGAACAGGAAGCAACAACAGCAATAAGGGAACAGGACAGACTGCAGAAGGCAGGATAACAAGATCCACCACCAAACGCACAGAGCAGCACGACACGATCCCTATATGCAACCCGAACACAAACCTGGATACCATGGGAACGAGACCAAAGAAGACCACAAGAGATAGAATGGAAGCGGTCTCTGAAGAGTATCCTGAAACCGACAATGACGACTAAATACTTGACATGGAACGTCAACGGACTAAATTCCCCACAGAAAAGGAAGAAGATATTTCACTATCTGTTTCAAGGAGGAAACGACATAATTTGCCTACAAGAAACACACATCAGAGCAACGGACCAGAAATACTTAATCAACAACAGACTAGGTGCACATTTTGTCGCAGTGGCACCAAGAAAGAAGAACGGGATTGTTATATACGTGAAGAAACATGTAATAGCCAAGCTAATAGAGTCGGACTCCCAGGGTAGATACCTAGCAATCGAAGTTACACAGGATGACAAGAAAATTCTAGTGATGGGCATATATGCCCCACATCAACAACAAGGAAAATTTTACAAAAAGATACACAAGAAGTTTACACAATTTAACTACAGATCATGTATTATACTGGGAGATTGGAACGGGGTCATAGAGATTGCCTTGGACAAGAAGAAGACAAAACCTAAACCACAAAAGCACTCCAAGTTGGCTAAATCTTTCTACGACATGAAGGAAGACCTTGTACTGACAGACATCTGGAGGGAACGGCACGGCAAAGAGCAAGAATTCACCTTTTTTTCCGACAGGCATCAGTTGTTGTCCAGAATTGATTTCATCCTGACATCTAGTGACTTGTTAACTCGCCTAAATGCTGTGCCAATCCTACCCAAAGTACTAACAGACCATAACCCAGTAAGGATGGAATTAAGACAAGATCGGAAATCGAGGAGATCCTGGAGGATCAATGAAAACCTGCTTAGACACGAGAAACGGGTGGCTGAATGTAAAAGTGCCATGAAGGAATTCTTCAGTATAAATATGAACAATGAAACACCCATTGAAATGATTTGGGATGCTAGCAAGGCATACATGCGCGGGATCCTCATGAACATGAACGCCAGGCACCGTCGCGCACAAGAACAAAAAAGAAAGGAGCTAGAGGAGGAGATAAAGAAACAGGAGCTATTATTAATAAAAAGACCAGAGGACAAAGCCACAAAAGAAGGAATTAAGATACTAAGAAAACAATTCGACCTGCTGATGGCGGATCAAGTAGCAAGGAATTTACAATATGCAAAACATAAGACATTCTGCAGCGCTAACAAACCGGGGCGGTGGCTGGCTTATACCTTAAGAAAGAAACAGAAAGCCCGCATAATTGAGAAGATAGAGTACAAAGGCAAGGAAGAATTCAAACAAGAAATCATCAAGAAAGCCTTCACCGAGTTCTACTCAAAACTATACGCCGAGGAGAAGATACAGGACAAAGAGATAGAAAAGTTTCTACAAAACGAAAACTTAATGGTACTCACCGATACACAACGAGATGCCCTGAACGCCCCAATCACTAAGGAGGAAATACACTCAGCAATCAAACAATTGAAAACAGGAAAGTCACCCGGGACGGATGGGATAACGGCTATCTATTACAAGTATCTCCAAGAGGAAATGATAGAACCCCTCAGAGAACTTTTTGTCAATATACAAGAAGGCGGCCAAGTCCCACCCTCCTGGAAAACAGCATACATCTCTCTAATTCCCAAAGAGGGAATAGATAATGCCCAACCGGCGAACTATACGCCCATCTCACTATTGAATACGGACTACAAAATCTTTACAAAGGTCCTGGCCAACAGACTAATGACTGTACTACAAAAAATAATTCACCCGGACCAAACGGGGTTTATACAAGGACGTCAGATGAAAACCAACGTGAGACAGCTGCTGAACATAATTAGAGTACTTGGAAAGGCACAACCAGATACCTGCAACCCTCATGTTTGTGGACGCAGAAAAAGCCTTTGACAGACTGAATTGGCCATTCCTGACGAACCTAGCCCGGGGGATGAAAATGGGAAAGCAGTTCCTCAACTCCATAACAGCAATCTACCAGAAACAAACGGGCCAAATCATAGTGAATGGCGAACTAACAGACCCATTCAATATAGAAAGAGGCACGAGACAGGGTTGTCCGCTGTCACCACTGCTATTTGTCTTAATGATGGAGATTCTGCTGAACAAGATAAGAGCAGCGGAGGACGTAAAGGGCATACAGATTGGAAAACAGGACTATAGGCTGTGTGCCTTTGCAGACGACCTACTGGTGACAGTATCGCAACCAGTACAATCAACAAGGAGTCTGATGGAGATAATGAAAGACTATGGCAAGGTATCAGGTTTTAAAGTTAATATATCAAAAACGAAGATGCTAGTTAAAAATCTAGACAGCAAAGCAAAACAGGACTTGGAAAGAATAACGGGTTGTGAAATAGTCAAGAAAGTTAAATACCTGGGAGTGGAGATAGAAACAACGAATGCGAAATTATACAAAAATAACTACGAGGTGCTGTGGAGCAAGATACAAGAAGATCTGGAAAGGTGGAAAACACTATGACTATCCTTGCTGGGCAGGATAGCAGCAGTAAAGATGAACGTCCTGCCAAGATTCCTATTTCTCTTCCAAACGCTACCCATACTCAAAAAGGAGGAGGACTTGGACAATTGGCAGAGGGGCATCACCAAATTTATTTGGGATGACAAGAGACCGAGGGCGAAACTAAAAATTATCCAGGACATAAGGAAGAGAGGGGGACTAAAAATGCCCAATCTAAAGCTATACTATTATGCAGCGACGTTGGTGGCGGTGAGTGACTGGATCAATATGACAAATGATAGAATACTGAATGTTTTTTTTTGTTTTTTTTTAAATATATTTTTATTAGTTTTTTTTAAATTTTACAGAAGAAAAAAATTAGTCAGATCAAATCATAGTATTAAAATAAACAATCATCCATAAACAAAACATAAATACATTGTTCAATACATCTAATACTAATACTAATAACTAATAACTCAACTGAAAATAATCATCCCAAACAATTAACATCACTGCTCGGCACCCCCACCACCACATCCCCCCAACTCTATCCTTCCCCCCTCACTTACCAACTAACTACCTACCTTCCTCCCTCCTTCTCTTCTTTCTTCATCCTTCTCTATCTCCATCCTACTCTTCCCCCTTCTTATCAACTTCCACTTACATCAGCCTTCACTCCTCCTTCCTCTTTTCCATCAGATGTGGTGCCCAGAGGCCACCCGAGCAACCCCTTAATAACAGTAATTACATATATTCTTCCACCAACCCCAATTACAGTTGAGAAAACATCATATATAAAATTATAAACCCTCCTCCCCCCCCCTGACTTCCCAGAGTGAGTACAGGGTACAACAAAAGAAAACCCCACTACATCAAACAAAATTATTATATAATCCTAACAAGAATTTTAAACTATATACTATATACACTCTCTAAATCAATTCAATCCATTAAACAAAACAAACAACTCATCTTCTTAAGAATAATAATTATCATTTACATCTAAACCATCAATCTAAGTCAAATCTTAAATCACTTCAATCCATTGAGAGGTTATATAAAATCACCCAAACCATCAAGTTTAATATATACCATTCTGGGAAAGAAGTTTTCAGGGATCAAGAGTGAGCTCCCTAAAGCTCCGGAGGACGCTCCTGCCCAGAGACGCTTCTGTCATCAGACAGAGAAAGACGCCGCGACCACTTCTGCTTTTTTAAAATACAACACAGGAGAGATTGTAAGCAGACTGAGTGAATACAGGAGTTCTTAATGGATTGCAAGTATTTTTTTTATTGTTTTTCTGGCTATATATTTCTAACGTCTACAATCAACATAATGCTTTCAAAATGGCGTATAGCTTTCACTGCTTTCATTGTTAGGGAAAGTGCTGGAAAGTGAAAGTGAATTCTTTACTTTTTTCTCTCTTCCTGCTCTCGTAAGCGAAGTCAGAGAGACGGCTGTGATTGTCTTAAATTTAAAATGGAGTGGAATTTACAGTTAAATGCTGAACCTATTCTGGACTGTATTGAGAAATTTCATGAAGAAAGGTTTGAAATAGTGAAGAGTTTTACGCAAGAGTTTAAAGCAATATTGAAAGAAACTTTTACAGAAATATTAACTAAATTTCTTTTTCCAAATGAAACTGACTTACAACCGACTGCTGAACAATTTATAATACAATCTAAACAAGAAGAAGAGCAAGAACAATTAACTAGAATCTTTCTCCCAAATGAAACTGATTTACAACTGACTGCTGAGCATTTTATAATACAATATAAACTAGAAGAACAACAGGAAAAAGAAGAAGATAGTTCTGAGAATAAAGACTATAAAGGGAAATGGATCCTGCTTGATGAACAGTTTATTTATGGAGAGGAAGAGGATTTGTTTCAAGAAAGGAAAGGACGGCTATTTTTTTTTTTAGTTAAGCAGCAAGAAGAGGATTTAATTGAGAAAAAAGAGACATTGATACAGTTTAAGAAGCAACTTATTTATGGGACTGAAGAAATAAAGAAGAGAGACTTATTATTTGGATGGGAGGCCTCGTTATGGAGGTTTACTTGGTTAAAAAAAAACCTAGAATTCGTTTGAAGAAATGAAATTTAAAATTGTATGTAAGGAATTATGGGTAATCTAAAATTATGGACTGAATTAAGGACTAAGATTATGAGTAAGATGTAAGAGAAGATGATTAATGGTTGATATAATTAAATTGATGAAGAATGTATTTGTTTTGATGATCTAGGTTTGACATTAGATTGATGTATTGATGAGATAGATAAGCATTAAGTGATTGGTTAAAGTTGAAGGAATGTAAGTTAGAAATGGAATAAATAGATTGTATTTGTTATGGAGGTTTATTTGACAGATGAGAGAGCCCAGAAGTCGATTGATAATAATTTATAATTAAATGAAAGGAATTAAGACCAATCTAAGACTATGGGTTGAATCAAAGATCAATTTTATAAGTAAGTCGTAAGAGAGGATGTTTAAATGAAGATATATTAAGATATATTAAGATATATTAAATTGATTAAGAACATAATTTTTTTTTTGAATTGAGGGATTTATTGTTATTGATATTATTTGTTTATTTTTTTTTAAGATAGAATACTGAATGTTGAAGGGCATGGTCTACTATTCGGCTGGCACGCATATTTAGTATACGACAAAAAGGCAGACAGGAACTTCAAGGAGAACCCACTACGAATCCCACTGTTATGGGTATGGAAGAAATATAAACACCTCCTACACGACAAGATTCCCATCTGGACGATCCCTGGACACGCAATAGGGGATACAAGCACATCCCAGGGGCAAGAAGTGGTGCCCTACAGTAAACTTGTACTGGGAGAAGAAAATGGGTTCCTCTTGATACCCCAAGCAACGCTAGCAAACAGAGGAATAGGAAATACATGGCTATCATATGTACAACTGCAATCAAGGTGGCGTAAAGATAAAAAGAAGGGCTTCTCCTGAACCGACGAGAAACTAATTGAGCAGATTAGAGACCAGGGGATCATGCACATCAAACGAGTGTACAACATTCTGATAGAAATGGACTCTGAAACCGAGCTAGTCAAGAACTGTATGGTGAGGTGGGCACAAGACTTTGGGCACTCTATCGCCATGGACACGTGGGAGAAAATCTGGGTGAGGAACGTAGAATTCACGAAATCACAACAATTAAGGGAAAACTTCTACAAGATGTTCTACAGGTGGCACCTTGACCCGAAAAAACTATCGCTCATCTACCCAGACTCCCAGCCCAAATGCTGGAGGTGTGGAGACGGGGAAGCTACCTACTTTCATGTATGGTGGACATGCAGAAAAATCAAAACCTTCTGGAGGAAGATATGGTGGACACTCCAAACCATTTTCAAAAAGCGTATAGAATTTCTACCTCAGGTTTTTTTTGCTAGGGATTACAAAGGATATCACTACCTCAGAGACAAATTTATTTCTGAACTTGGTTACAGCAGCGAGATTGTTGGTGGGACAATACTGGAAGAACCCAGAAATACCGCCTATGGAAGAATGGACTGTGAAAGTAACAAACCTGGCGGAAATGGCGAAAATATCAGCATACTTGAAGGGTCGTTCCAATGAACAATATTTGACAGACTGGAAACAATGGATAGACTATATCCAAGAGAAACACCAATCAAACAAAATGCATCTGGCGTTTAGCTAAGGCTCGACGTGAGGAGGGAAGAATGTATAACAAACCAAATGTTTACAAAAACTAACACCTAATGTTGAAGAATAATACTTAGTGTTATATGTGGTGTTCTATGATGACTGCTTATTAATATGATCTTATGGTTAATGTTTAACATTTTAACATTGAAAAAGCAGACTGAATTTCTACCTCAGGTTATTGAATTACTACCTCAGGACCTATTAGTAGAGACCATACAGGTTTAAAAAAAATGTAACAGGTGTACAGTAGAAGCTTGAAGTGAAAAGTGAAGAATGTCTACCTATTGTTGTATGTTATGTTCTACGATGATCGCTTCTTAATATGATTGCATATTAATATGATCTTATGTTTAAGGTTGAACACTTTAATAATGAAAAAGCAGACTGAATTTCTACCCCAGGTTACTGAATCCCTACCTCAGGATCTCTTGCTAGGGATCATAAAAGATAAAATACAACGGACATATAGTTGAGGCTGGAAGTGAGGAGTAAGGAATATTTACCAAATCAGACGTTTACAAAGATTAATACCTAGTGTTATATGTTGTGTTCTAAGATGATTGATTATTAATGTGATCTTATATTTAATGCCTAACTACTACCTCAGAAGATATTGTTAGGGATCGTAGAGAATAAAAAATGTAACAGGTGTATAATAGAGGATTGAAGTGAGGAGTGAAAAATGTTTACCAAACCAGACGTTTACAAAGAATAATACGTAGTGTTGTATATCAGATGCTATGATGCTTGATGCATACAAAGATTTTATGTACAATGCTGATTGTTTTAATAAAGGAATTTTTATACATAAAAAAAACCATCACGCATAGCAGGATAACACAAGGCACCTCCGGGCAATTAATTCTAGAAGGAGAAGGAACTGAGTGGGCATTGGGAGGGAAAGGAAGGTCAGGAGGAGCTGGAGGTCTGAGCTGAAGCAAAGCTCCATCGTTCCGAGTGACATGTTTATAGATCAGTGTTTGTCAACCTTAACCACTTCAAGATATGTGGATTTCAGTTCCTTAAAGGTACTATGTCTACATGGAGGGGAGTAAGTAGTGGGCTACCCCAAGGTTCTGTTTTAGACCCAGTACTCTGAAATATCTTCATAAATGATTTAGAGAGGGGATAGAAGGGAATTCATTAAATTTGCAGATGACACTAAGTTGGCAGGAATTGCCAACACCCCAGAAGATAAGCTCAAGATCCAGATGGATCTTGACAGACTTGAATGCTGGGCTGTCTCCAAAAAAATAAGGTTTTACACTTAGGCAAAAGAAAAAAATCAAAAGTACAAGTACAGATTAGGGGAAACTTTGCTCAGTAGCAGTAACTGTGAGAGGGATCTTGGAGTCCTAACAGACAATCACTTAAACATGAGCCAACAATGTGCTGCAGCAACCAAAAAAAATTAATGAAATCCTTGGTTGCATAATCAGAGGAATAGAGTCAAAATCACATGAAATATTAGTACCACTTTATAAAATATTAGTAAGATCACATTCTGGAATACTGCATCCAGTTTTGGTCACCACGTTATTAAAAAGATGTTGAGACTTTGGAAAGAGTACAGAGAAGAGCAACTAAGACAATTAAGGGCCTAGAAACTAAAACATATGAAGAACAGTTATAAGAATTGGGTATGGCCCCCAGTCTAGAGAAAAGGAGGACGAGGGGTAATACGATAGACATATTCCAGTATTTGATGGGCTGCCACAAAGGGGGGAGCAACCTGTTCTACAAAGCACCAGAAGGTACTATCCTCTGTGAGAACAATTAATCAGTGGAAGGGCTTGTCTTCAGAAGTTGTGGGTGCTCCATCACTGGAGGCTTTTAAGAAGAGACTGGACAGCCACTTATTTGGAATGGTAGAGGGTCTCCTGCTTAGCAGAGGGTTGGACTAAAAGATCTCAAAGGTGCCTTCCAACTCTGTATTCTGTAACATGAAGCCCATACTGGCTGGAGAATCCTGGGAGTTGGGGTCTTAAAGTTGTGAAACAGTATATAAAGATCCTTAGAGCTAAGGAATACAAGAATGGAAAGGCTGGCTTCCGGTTCCGGGTCACGGCGGTGCGGTTGAGCAAAGCGAGTCATCTCTTTGCCGGCCAAGTTTCCTCTGTCGGTAGACCCCTGAAAGGGTCAAAAAGTTGCTCTGGAGGAGCAACCACCATTGAGGAGGCTTCTTGGATGGCTGCAGAGGGGCGGCAGCACCCTTTGTAGTCCAAGTATCTCCTTTGGGCCAATGGAGTAAAGATCGGTCAGTAAAATGGCCGATCATTTAGCTGCGCCAACCATAAGCCATAAGATCATCTAAGCCAGCGGTTCTCAACCTGTGGGTCGCGACCCCATTTGGGGTCGAACGACCGTTTCACGGGGGTCACCAAACACCGCAGTCCGCCATTTTTCCCCCCATTTTTTCCCCATTTCCCTCCCCCCCATTTTCCCTCGGCCGTCGCGCGCTCACCGCGCATGCGCGATTCGGGCCATCACGCCGCGCAGGTCGGGGTCACACCGTGCATGGGCGGCGCAGGTGGGGTCTTGGCCTGAAAAAGGTTGAGAACTGCTGATCTAAGCAAACAGACCCACCGTGGAAGATTCAGTGAGACTTTTTTTTTAACCTCTATTTTCTTTTTTTTTCCTGTGAAAAGCTTTTTTTTGGACTCATTTCCCTTTTTGTTGAAGCGGCATTTTAAATGGGGGAAGAAAAACCTAAGAAAAAGACTAAATTTATTTTTGTTTTAATGACTGATTTTATTTTTGGCTATTTGGGAGCCCCAAGGAAATTTCTTATTGAGACTTAACATGCTATGTATTTGGAGAATATTGTTTGTTTTTATTTTTTATGGTGTCCGAAAAGACTGAATATTTAATTAAATTTGATGACTCTTTGGGGGACATTTTCTGCTGAAACTACATATTGCATTTGCTATTTTCTTCTCTTGGAATTTGTACAAAGGAAAGTGACTAACGAACTTGGGCTGAGATGGATATTGATTGATTGCTGGTAAATATAGTCTCCCCCCAAAAAATAATGTCTTCAAATATGATAAAAATGGAGGAAACTTGTTCAGATTCTATTTATAAGTATATTTTGGACAAAATTTTGGAAAACATGGAGATGATAATTGCCTGCAGTAAGGAGATCTCTCTGCATCGACAAAGCAAAGCACAAGGTTTAAGTGAAACAGCAGTTCATATTCAAGAGACTTGTTCTCAATCCATTGAGATGAAAGAAGCAAATGTACAGTTGGATTACCAATTGATATTGGAAAAAAGTTTTGATATTAATGGACAAATGACCTATAATAAGGAAATGGAGGAGCTTACTTCAGAAGGACAAGCTGATTTGCAGACACCATTTGACTTTCCGGTAGAGGAAAAACTATTGGAAGAAGAGCAAAATTTGATTAAAGAGGACTATATTAAAAAAATGATTTCAACTAAAGTTTATACAACGTTAAAAAAGATGGGAAATGATGTTCTGACACGAGTTATTCAGAATAGCTGTAATTCTTATATTGGCCCAATAAAACAGACAATGAGAGACCTCTTGTTGCTGTGTACAGTGCGGCAGGAAAGAATGGGAGAGCTATCTAAGGAACTAGAGACTCGACTATGGAAACCTATTTGGAATAGGAAGAAACTCAGAATAAGATGTAAATATTAAATTTGAGATGATAATTATGGACGGTAAAGGTTTTATAGCGACTTGGATTGTTTTGGATTTGGATTTTGTTAAAAGGGAGGCTATTATGAAATGATTTAGAATTTAATACTGAAATGTAGCAAGAATATGCTTTTCTCTCTCTCTTTTTTTCTTTTCTCTTTTCTCTTTATTCTTTGTTCCTTCTTTTGGGGGGGAATGAGATGGAATTAATAATTGGAGAATTATTGAAAAAGAATAGATTTAAATAAGAGAAATTTGGGGTACCTGAATAGTAAATATATAGGTTAGTTTAAATTTTAACATTTGAAAAATTAATAAAGTGTAAAACAGGATTTTTGGGATAGATAATGAGCTCTTCTAAACGTTTATTGATTAATGAAATTCATATGTAGCAATATAAATGAAAATTTGTTTTAGAAATGTATTAATGAGATTATAATATATCTTAAATAAATGGAGAGTTTCAGTTTAAGTTTAAATATGTGAGAAATTATAGATTTGTATAGAATAGACATTGAGCAGTTGAAAGTTTTGATTGATTAAGAGAATTTATATTTAGATATATTAATAAATGATTTTATTCGAATCAATTTGATTATAATATTATAGATAGATAGAGAGGGGAAATTTTAAGAAATATTGTGTGAACTGTATATTTATAATGCTATTGTTTTCTTTTTGTAATTGATCACCATATCTCCACGTTAGTTCTTAAGCTTCTGTTGGTGCAAAATGGAAAACTAATAAAAATCGTTTTAAAAAAAAAGAATGGAAAGGCTATACAGGTAAAATTATTTACAAAACTTAATTCCATTCCTTGTTTAAAGAACATATCTTCCTGACCTTGGCTTTCTGTCCAGCATTGCCCAGATCCAAGCTCATTGCTAGAGCCACCCATCTTGCCAGTGAACAGAAGGTTGAAGTCAGAGCAGCTGGTAAGGAAGGCTGCCTGGGTCCGAAGGGATATTTCAGAATAGCCTGGATGATTTTGCAAAGGGTTCAGGTTGGTTGAGCACCAGGAAAGCAAGTGCAGAATATCTTTAGTACAAAATTCTCTGCCTACGAACACTTCCCTCATGCAAACAGTGTCCGGCAGTGCTTTTTTTGTAAAAAAAAAAAAAGGTGCCGGAACTCACACATGTCATACAACCCGCCTTGCCTACCCTACAAGGTTCCATCCAAGAAAGGTGCCAGAACTCCGTTCTGGGCGTTCTATGACAAAAGAAGCCCTGGTGTCCGGTATTTATAAATCTGATTTCCCTTTGCAATTTGAAGGACTACTCCAGAGTAAATTGAAGGACCACCTGGAATACTGACTCTTTGCTGCCCATTTCTTGACTTTTTGGGCTCCTGACCTCATCCTCTGGAGCAGTGTTTCTCAAACTTGGCAACTTGAAGCAAAGCTGGCTGGGGAATTCTGGGAGTTGAAGTCCACACATTTTCAAGTTGCCAAGGTTGAGAAATACTGCTGTAGAGCAGAGTTCTCCAACCTTTTTGGCTTTGCAGACCAGCAAGGGGATGGTTCCATGTGTGTGGCAGACAAGCATTTAAGCAAGCGGTGGGCACACACACATGCTCACCCACTGCTTGTACTTCCAAAAGGCTCAAGGCCCAATAGTGGGCCACAGCCCAGGAGTTGGAAACCCCTGCTCTAGAGCCCTAACCTGGTCTTGGGCTGGGCTGGATTTGGGCTTCTGGTTATTCTTCTGTGGGTCTCCCTGGCTGCAAGACATCCCTTTGGGAACTTGGAGTATGTAGCTCCTGGACATTTGCTCTTATCCTTGGGACCCTGGATATTTGATCCTCTCCCTCCCTTCTATGCACTTATTTTCTTTGACTCTTTCACCTCCACCCAGGGAGCACCTCTCCCTTTTTGCCCTCACCAGAAGTTCTCTAGTCCTCCTAGTCCAAAACTGTTACTCAGCTTGATTCCGGAATGTAAAACTTGGATTTTCAAAACATGGTTGTTGCATTTGCATACTGTACTATGCTAAATTCCTAGCCTTAATGCATCCCATGGCTTAATATAATAACCAAATAACACAGTTGGAAGGGACCTTGGAGGTCTTCTAGTCCAACCCTCTGCTCAAGCAGAATCATTCCAGATAAGTGGCTGTCCAGACTCTTCTTAAAAGCCTCCAGTCCACACAACCACTGAAAAATGGTTGGGTTTCCCACATTTGGAACCACATAACCACCTCAGGGGGAGTTTTAGCTAGTCTAAAATATTGTGTGATCCAATCCTGGCCTCCCGGGAGGTGGTACGAGGCTGGTTCCAAGCAATTATCAACGCTTCCTTGAGTGAGGGTGTCTTTCCCGCTGCCTTGAAAGAGGCAGTGGTGAGACCCCTCCTCAAGAAGCCTGCCCTGGATCCAGCTGTTTTATCAAACTACCGTCCCGTCTCCAATCTTCGCTTTCTTGCGAAGGTTGTTGAGAGTGTGGTTGCCCGACAGTTCCCGCAGCACCTGGAGGAATCGTCATATCTCGATCCGTTCCAGTCGGGCTTCAGGCCTGGCTACAGCACGGAAACAGCATTGGTCGCGTTGGTGGATGATCTCTGGCGGGCCCAAGACAGGGGTTGCTCCTCTGTTCTGGTGCTATTGGACCTCTCGGCGGCTTTTGATACCATCGATCATGGTATCATGCTGCAACGGTTGGAGGGGCTGGGCATAGGAGGCACTGTCTTGCAGTGGTTCTCCTCCTTCCTCTCTGGCCGGATGCAGTCTGTGTTGACAGGGGGCCAGAGGTCGACCCCGAGACCCCTCGTATGTGGGGTACCTCAGGGGTCGGTCCTCTCGCCTCTACTGTTCAACATTTATGTAAAGCCGCTGGGTGAGATCATCCGTGGTTTTGGCGTGGAGTACCACCAGTACGCTAATGATACCCAGCTGTACATTTCCACGCCAAACCACCCCAACGATGCCCTTGCCGTGCTGACCCAGTGCCTGGAGGCCGTGCGGGTATGGATGGGGAGAAACGGACTCAAGCTCAACCCCTCCAAGACCGAGTGGCTGTGGTTACCGTCGTCCCGGTACAGCCAGCTGATTCCATCGCTGTGTATTGGGGGCGAAACAGTGGCTCCCACAGGAAGGGTTCGCAATTTGGGAATCCTCCTGGACTCACGGCTGTCCTTAGAGGACCATCTGACGGCCGTGGCCGGGAGGATGTTCTACCAGGTTCGCCTGGTGCGCCAGTTGCGTCCCTTCCTAGACCGGGACTCGCTACGCACAGTCACTCATGCCCTCGTGACCTCCAGGCTGGACTACTGTAATGCTCTCTACATGGGGCTCCCCTTGAGGTGCATCCGGAAGCTCCAACTTGCTCAGAATGCGGCCGCGCGGGTAGTGATGGGAGCGTCGTGGCGCTCCCACGTAACACCGCTCCTGCGTGAGTTGCACTGGTTGCCGGTGGTCTTTCGGGTGCGGTTCAAGGTGTTAGTGACCACTTTTAAAGCGCTCCATGGCATCGGACCCGGATACTTACAGGACCGTCTACTGCCAGCAAATACCTCCCGCCGTCCGGTACGCTCCCACAGAGAGGGCCTCCTCAGGGAGCCGTCGGCCAGAGAGTGCCGGCTGGCGACCCCCAGGGGGAGAGCCTTCTCTGTGGGAGCTCCCACGTTATGGAACGAGCTCCCCCCCGAACTCCGTATAATAACAGATTTACGCACCTTCCGTCGGGAACTAAAAACATTCCTTTTTTGACAGGCCGGCCTGGCATAGAAGCTTCGGTTCCAATAGGGTCAAAATGTTTTAGGGGGACTGAGTATTTTTTAAGATTTTAGCTTTGTATGTTTTGGGTTTTAAATGGGGATTTCGGCCAAATTATTTAATTTATTTTTAATTATTTTAAATTTTGTATATTTATATGTTTTTTAAATTTTAGGCTGTACACCGCCCCGAGTCCTTTGGGAGAGGGGCGGTATAGAAATTTGATTAATAAATAAATAAATAAATAAAATCCTCAGTCTTTGTCCTTCTAGCCAAATTGCCCCCACTCTCCTCCCAACCCCTTTCCCTCCCCTGCTCTTCCAGGTTATTTGAAAATTGGAGGAGATACACTTTCCCCCATTAGCACTGATATCAAAATCAAATTCAAATAATCAAAGGCACATCCCCTCCCTAGGCAGGTCTGCAGAGTGGCCTCTGTGACTGATGAACTGTAGGCAGAGGTCAGCAACAGCCCAGGTCTTCAGCTGACCCTTTGTCCAGGCATTCGCTCAAGCCAATTCCAATCAGTAGACCTTCAGATTTCAGCAAGGCAGCAAACGCAAGACCAATTGTGACTGTTTGGCAAACTAGGGGATGCATTTGAAACAGGATCCAGCTGTTTGCAGACCTCCCTTTGGCCTCTGCTGAGCCTGGTCCAGAGAAGCAAGAATTGTTTTTTAAATGCTTATTTCTAAATGAAGAGCATAGTTTGATGGCCCTAGTCAAAGTAATTTCTTGGGAACACTAACATAAATAGTACCAAGAAACATTTATTTAATCATCCTCAGTGAAATATAAAGTGCCTTGTTATGGCAAAGAGATGTTGATGTAATGGATAAATTTGTCAAATATAAAAACTGCATTTAAAAATAAGTGTTTAGTCCAGAATTTACTGTTTGATTACTAAATATTGCCAGCAGCATGAAGCTGTATAGAATACAGCCACTCTGATGTCCCTTTACTCTCCTAGACTATCCAAATCTCTACAGGTTCAAGAATTTTTTTGAAAAAAAAATCTGATTAATTACTGTGAGAAACAATTATCCTGGCAATTTGTAAGCTAAAACAGCAGTGAAAATTTCTCAGGGATGCTTCAAAAGTGCTTCTAGTATTGTGCAGTATGAGATTTGATACAGGGTGGACATTTACTATATGCTGTATATATCTTCATCTTATACAGTTTCACAAAGGTGAAAAGTCCTGACATCAGTAATTGGTTCAATTTACAGTAGTGTAAATTTACTCAGTGTGGAACTTTGATTGCCTTCCCTGGACAGCCTTCACTACAGAGAGTTGCATTTGACCATCTGACAATTGCTAGATACCTTTTTTGTTTGTTTTGAAAGTTTTTATTTCTACCTTTCCAACACAACTACAAGCAAACAAAGTTATAACTGGTAGCCAGAAAGAGTTTGTTAAAAACAGATCATGCCAAACGAATCTTATTTCATTCTTTGATAAAGTGACAACATCACCACCAGATGGATCTGTAGCTGGCTGGCAAACCATACTCAGTGAGTAGTCCTCAATGGAGAGAAGTAAGCAATGGGGTACCACAAGACTCCATCTTAGTTCCAGTACTTTTCAATATCTTCATAAATGACTTAAATGAGGGAATAGAAGGGGAACTCATCAAATTTGCAGATGACAGTAAACTGGCAGGAACAGCCAACACCCCAGAAGACAAGCTCAGGATCCAAAAAGATCTTGACAGACTTGAACAATGGGCCCTATCCAACAAAATGAATTTTAGTGTGGAGAAAAGCAAAGTTTTACATTTAGGCAGGAAAAATCAAAGGTATAAGTGCAAATTAGGTGAGACCTGGCTCAAAAACAGTAACTGTGAGAGGGACCTTGGAGTCCTAGTGGATGATCATTTAACCATGAGCCAGCAGTGTGCAGCAGCAGCCAAAAAAGCTAATACAATCCTGGGCTGTATAAACAGAGGCATAGAATCAAGATCACGCGAAGTATTAGTACTGCTTTATAAAACCCTAGTAAGACCACACCTGGAATACTGCATCCAGTTTTGGTCACCATACTACAAAAAAGATGTTAAGATTTTGGAAAAAAATTCAGAGAAGAGCAACTAAGATGATCCAAGGCTTGGAGACTAAAACATATGAAGAATGGCTGCAGGAATTGGTTTGGCTAGTCTAAAGAAAAGAAGAAATAGGGGTGACATGATAGCAGTATTCCAGTATTTGAGGGCCTGCTACAAAGAAGAGGGGGTTAAATTATTCTCCAAAGCACCAGAAGAAGAAACTATGGTTGGAAACTGGTGAAAGAGAGAAGCAACCTGGAATTAAGGAGAAACTTCCTAACAGTGAGGACTATTAACCAGTGGAACAGCTTGCCTTCCGAAATCATGGGTTTTTATCACTGGAGGTTTTTAAGAAGAGACTGGACAGTCACTTGTCTGGAATGGTATAGGTTCTCCTGCTTGAGCAGGGGGCTGGACTGGAAGACCTGCAAGGTCTCTTCCAGATTCTATTGTTTTGTTCTGTTCTGTTCTGTTCTGTTCTGTTGTTCTGTTCTGTTCTGTTCTATTCTATTCTGTTCTGTTCTGTTCTGTTCTGTTCTATTCTATTCTATTCTAATTTGACATGAGTAGCAGTAAAGGGGAAATTCTTCCAAATACACTTTGTGAACATGTACAATGAAAATGCACGTGCGAAGAAATAATCCACTGTGAAAACCAGAGCAACAGGCTTCATAGCCAGGAACAGACTCTAATCATAGCTGCATCTCTCTAACTTCACATCCATGGAATTCCGCGTTTGTCTTCTCCAAGGGATCACTTCAAATGAGGATTGGCCTCCAGTCTAGGAGAGCCAATGCTTGGTGACTTAGTGGGAGGGAAATCTCGAGGGCACCATGGGGCCAGAGTGCAAAGATGGGTCCTGTGATCCGGCCAGTTGGGCTTGATTTTGTTTTCGCTGGCTCATTTGGGGTGAGTTCTGCTTCTCCTCTGCCTCATGGAACAGCCACGGGGGGGGGGAACCTCCAAGTAAGAGCACATCCCAGCCCATTCGGAGGGGATAAATGTAGTCCCCGACTGATGAGCTTGGAATAGGCTGCTACTTTGGGACTTCACAATCTTCCCCCCATCAATGTTATTAAGCCATAAAGAAACTTCCTTGGAAGCAACCTACATACAGCTCCCTCTCTCCCTCTCTCTTGCAGAAGTGAGCACCACAGATCACTGATATTTCATCCCAATTCAGATTTGTTGCTTGAGGCTACAGATTCTGAGCACAGAACCCCTTTCAGGAGCTGGCCCAGCACAACAGCCTAAACATGGCTAAAATGGAGCTATGTTTCACATGGTTAAGTGGTTAGGATGATCCAGTGATTCTTTCCATGTATAATCTGAACTAAGCTATCATATTAAGCCACCGTATGCTTGAATTTGTTGGGCACAGCAAGTTATGTAACTTGAAAATGGGGATTAGTTGGTTTAGGGTGTTTCTCTTCAGGGTGGAAAGTAAGGGCCTCCCCTCTTTTAACAGGGTGTCAATGCTGCTAATGTTGAATATTCTTGCTTTGACAAAATATGCAGAACTGTCTGGCACTTTTAGAGTTAACTCAGATAAGAATGGGAGGGGGGAGAAAGAATGTAGAGAGAGAGAGAGAGAGCAATTTGCGAGGGCTTCAGAAGGAAGTGAACCTTTGCCCCCCAGGCTGGTTGGAGAACATGACTTATGACAGCAAAAGAGGGAGGGAAAATGCTAGCAAAAATAACTGCTCTGGGGTCCAGACTTCAAATCTTGGCATCCATCCATGATGTGCTGACAATCTGTTACAGTGCTAATAAAGGCTTTTAGGATAAACAATGCCTGGAAGTTATTTGAAGTGTCTCATTAGTCGGAACCTTGACACAGGGTCAAGATAATATTTGCAGGGCATGTCATGTGCTTTGACTACTGTTTCTTTTGCTTCTCCACTTCCAGTTCTCTCCTGATATCTGAGACCTCCGGGGGCACCTGGACAGTCAGGCCATCCATCCATTTCTTCACACACACCTGGCAACCAAGACGAGATCTGAAAAGCAGATGCAAACATCTGGATTTGGGCATCACTTTCTTAGCATGTAACAACCTAACCTTTTGCCAGGTTTACCCACTGCATGAGTAGGGCAGAAGGCAGGGCCTCTGTATCCCTTGTGATCCCAGCCTTAGATACAGCTCAAAATGCCACTCGAGGCTAAGGACACAGTGGGAGCTGAGAACGACAACCAAAATCAAAATCCAAAAGATTCTATAAAGGGATATGGTTAAGATGCTGGGCTCGTCACCTGGAAAGTCAGCAGTCCGGATTCAAGACCTGAGTGCCACACAATGAGGTAAGCTCCCATCCTTGCCCCAGCTCTTGCCCACCTAGTAGTTTGAAAGCATGCAAATGTGAGTAGATAAGTAGGCACCACTTCAGTGGGAAGAATGCTCTGGGACATCAGGCTGGCCACATGACCGTGGAAATGTCTTTGGACAATGCTGGCTCCATGGCCTTGAAATGGAGATGAGCTGCACCCCCTATGTTTGGCAATGACTAGGGGGGTAAAATCTGCAGGCACTCCATTTCCTTTACCTTTAGGGATGCCCAAGGCAAATTGGTCCAGAAAACAAGCATTTCTCTTCTCTACATAATTATGCTTCCACTTATGCAAAGCTGGGAAGGATCCTGCATGACGCCTTCTCAAATCTTTTTCTGAATGTGGCAAACTGACTGAGCTCACCAACATCTACGCAACATGCTTGGGGTTGCTCCCCAGGAAGGAGTCCTTGGAGTCAGGTAGATGAGCAGCTTGCATTCTTCTCTTAATTTAAAAACGGCCAGAGTGCAGAGTTGGAAGCAGCTGAATTGCTCCCCCTTCCCCCCTCTGCACTCAGAGCAGGGAAGGGGCACCCGGGATGCTTACGTGTCAGTCAGTCCATAGGCCAAGTCCAGCATGTCCAGCTCATCATCACTGATCTCACCCAGTTGTTGAAATGCTGCTTTCTCAAAGATTAGATGGCAAGTGGAGCAGGCCAGGGTGCCTTCACATGCCCCTGCGGGAGAAAAGAGACTGCCATTGGCAGAAGCCATGCAAGGCTCACTTTGTGGGTTTATAGAGGTGCCTGAATTCTATAAACTCAGGAGAGCAACCAAAAATTAAAGCATCAGCTTCCCATCCTCAATTTTACAAAGCACCAATGAAAGCAAATGGTGTCATGTTGCAAAAAACACAGGATGCACAGCAGAATTGGTTGGATGGAGCTGCGCTACATATAATAGGTATGAAAATTAGAATAAATTCAGAAACAAACTGGGGCTCGGTTATTGCTAGTCACATGTTTTTCTGCCATCTGGGTATCCAAATGTGGAGGAAATTGCTGTTTTATATTTTATTTTTCATGTAAAAGTTTGCTTGGATGAAGCAAATTTAAGTAAATACTTGAGTGTAAAAGATGATCATTTGGATGTGGGAATACTTTAGTTGTAGAGACACACTTGCAATGTGGAAAGTATGTGGTGGTTGCACTCACAACCAGCTGTGGTGGCAATTACATCTAGTCACAAAATGGCCCCATCACCATAGCAGGCTGATGAGAAGCATCCTTTGACCGGAAGAAGAAGGAGCTAGCGATAGTGGCCAATATCTGTAGCTGGGGCATAGGATGACGGTGGAGGTTTGTTTTCTGTGCTTGTGGGTTGGTTTCTGAAGGTTTCATTACCAGGCTAGGTAACATCTTCAGCGGAAGAAGGAGCTGCTCAGATATTTCAACCCCCAGAGTTGAAAGAGTTGTGACCACCAGAGGCTTGGACTTTGTAGGACCCAGTTTGCTGCCATCTCCTGGTTAATCTTCTTTACTGCAATGTGATACTCTCCCTCTCCCTCCCTCCTTCTGTCCTACCTACCTTCCTTTTTTATTCTAGCAGGAAAAGAAAAAGATGCTCAGTACATCTTTATTTATTTTTTTCATTTCTTTCACTGTAATTTCTTTGTTTAATTGTGAGCTGCTCACAATTGTTGAGAATCGGGCAGTATACAAATTTAATCAGTAATAATAATATCTATAAGTAAAACCAAATGATGCAAACTTTTAAGAGAGCCAGTTTGGTCTAGTGGTTAAGACACCAGATTAGAAACAGGGAGACAGTGAGTTCTAGTTCCACCTTGGGCATGAAAGCTGGCTGCGTGACTTTGGGGCAATCAGCAGAACTTATCTCACAAAGTTTTTGTAGGGAAAATAGGAGAAGGAAGGAGTATTAGGGATGTTCACAACCTTGAATTATTAAAAAAAATAATAAAGGCAGAATACAAATGAACAAATATATCTAGGCTTAGAAAGAAAATGCAGAATGTTCAAACTGTGAGTGTTAACTGTATCCAGTGCTCTTAGTTCGCCTTGCTGGTGTGTCCCAGAAAAATGAGACGAGGCACAGATCTCAGGATGTGGCTGTTTTGTTGCCTAGAGTAGACCATTCTGTAAAACAATCTTGCCAACTCCTAAAATAACAGATTATTGGTAATCAATAAAGTTTGAAGAGAGAAAGGTAGGATCTCACCACTAACCAAAGCCATTGATGTTAATATTTTGATTTATCACAACCTCCAGCAGACTCTCCCCTTCTTTGGCGTTGACCAAGTATTTCTCTCCATCCCGGTCAATAAAATGTAGCCTCACTTTGTCCATAGAGCTGCACGGAGAAAGAAGAAGCACAACATCTGTTCAGAGAGAGCTCAGAGAGCTCCCAAGTGCCAAGTGACAATGAAAGAAGCTGCAGGTAAAAATTGCCATTCACACTGGTCAAAAGTCAAAAGCATTCCTACTCTTTTGTTTTGGCTGGTGGGAACCAAGCTAAAAATGTGAAGGCGGCCAGTTAGCTCTGGGCTCAGAGCCATCAAGGTGCCTTTACGCTCGGCATTGCGCAGCCACAAGGAAGGTCTCCACCACTGGAGGCTTTCAAGAAAAGACTAAACAGAATGATATTGGGCCTCCTGCTTGAGCAGGGGGTTGGACTAGAAGATCTCCAAGGTCCCTCCAACCTATTATTCTATGTTCTATGTCTCCAGCTTTCCTGATCACAAAACATGGAACAACATCACAAAACATGGAACAAATTCTGACTTGGGCGATCAAAAGCAATGGAGCATGTTTTCATGTCCCCCCTCTTTCTTAGAATTTTCAGGCCAAGAACTGTTTGTGCCCTCTGAAGGGCAAAAAACAATGATTCAGGATCCCAAAATCCATCTTTTAATCATACATTGGACTTTGGGCATGTCCACTAGGGAATTTGACAGGTCAGATTTCTAGTGAATTACATTACACAATGTCAACTATGATGTACTATAAGAACTTCACGATAGTGATGCAGCCCACATGAGCAAAGGCTGCTTCTCTAACTGTTTCTGCAGAAAATCTCTGTAAGGAATTCAGCTGGACTCCCTCAGAACTTGGTATTTGCCCTCTGCTATTCTCAGCTCTTCATCCATCTCTAAACTTCTGATGGCCTCTTGGATATTTCTGCTTGGAAACTTTAGTATCATCACATATGATTCATCTGGTTTTGTCTCTGTCGGCAACAACATTTTCTGGTTTATCCTATTCATTGCTATCATTGCCCTTAAGCCTCCTGAAGAGGCTTCACTTTTCCCTTTCCAATGCTCATTGCTCTCTGTCTCTTCAGCTCTTCTGTGACCTCTTGTGACCATTTCCACAATAGTTGCATATGAATTGCATCAGAGAACTTGTCAGGAGTGGATGTGGAGGTTTTCACTTATGTTTGCTCCCAGAAAATATCCATAGGAGAATGAATCTTTGTTGATCAACCCAATCAATTTCTGTTTTTTCCCCTGGAGGGGATAGAATGGTGGGAAATGTAATGTTTTTGAAAATGTACATAGTGTCCAAAGGGGGTGAATTTTTCTCCATTTTCATGGCAAAAATGTTCTGTGTGTTCAGAAGAGCATCATGATCAGAAGCTGACTCTTGTTAACTTGCATTCTTGGAATGATTGTAATCACACAACATTGCATGGATGTTAGAACATTCCAAGAAGTGCTGGAAGAAATTGCCTCTGGGGAGAGCTCTGCACTGTTGTCAACATATATGATATTTTGCCTCTGAAAAGGAAGAACATGGGCCGATCCACAATTGACAGACCAACCACACTCAGTGTGTGGGGTACTCAAGGTAATAATAATAATAATAATAATAATAATAATAATAATAATAATAATAATAATAATAATAATAATAGTTGGAAGTGACCTTGGAGGTCATCTAGTCCAACCTCCTGCTCAGGCAGGAAACCCTATACCAGGGGTAGGCAACCCAAAACACTCAAAAAGCCAGTTGGAGCCATTTCCCACCGAAAACAAAACACCGGGATCCGCAAAACCCTTTTGATATCTAAAATGAAGATAACACTGCATATATCCTTTTTTACCTTTATTATAAGTGTGTGTATGTTTGTATGTGTGTGTGCATGTATGTGTGTGTGTGTATGTATGTATATATACATACACACACAGGTAAAAATGCAGTGTTATCTTCATTTTAGATGTCAAAAGGGTCTCTCTCACTCTCTGTCTCTCTCCCTCCCTCTCTATCTGCCCTTGGTCTGCCAGTCCTCTTCCTTCACTCTCTTTCTTTCTCTCTCTCTTTCCTCTCTCTCTCTTTCTCTCCCCCCCTCTCTCCCTCTCTCCTATCTACTGCTCACCTGGCAAGCTGGCTTCCAGCTTCTCCAACAAACTCGGGTAGGCAACCTCTTTTATGACTCATGGACTTCAACTCCCAGAATTCCTGAGTCAGCATAGCTGGATTAGCTAGCTCTCTCCTGCCCTTCCTGCTTCCTGCTTCCTGCAGAGACGCAGCAAAGGGAGGAGCTACGCCCCAAAAGATTTTCAGCTACTCCGAGAACACTTTGAGTGCACTCTCTTTTACACACACACACACACACACACACAGAGAGAGAGAGAGAGAGAGAGAGAGAGAGAGAGAGAGAGAGAGAGAGAGAGAGAGAGAGAGAGAGAGAGAGAGAGAGAGAGAGAGAGAGAGAGAGAGAGAGAGAGAAGCAGGGAAGCGCAAGTGCCTCTCTCTGTCTCTCTCTGCAAATGGCAGAGGAGGCTGGGAGCCACAGGGGAAGCCTCAAAGAGCCGCATGCGGCTCCAGAGACGCAGGTTGCTGACCTTGCCCTATACCATTTCAGATAGATGGCTGTCCAATCTCTTATTAAAAACTTCCAGTGTTGGAGCATTCACTGCTTTTGGAGGAAGGTTGTTCCACTTTTTAATTGTTCTAACTTTCAGGAAGTTTATCCCCAGTTCTAGGTTGCTTCTCTCCTTCATTAGTTTCCATCCGTTGCTTCTTGTTGTGCCTTCTGGCGCTTTGACTCCTTCTTCTTTGTGGCAGCCCCTGAGATATCAGAAGGCTGCTATCATGTCCCCCCTCGTCCTTCTCTTCATTAAACTAGACATACCCAATACCAGCAACCGTTCTGTATATGTTTTAGCCTCCAGTCCCTTGATCATCTTTGTTGCTCTTCTCTGTATTCTTTCTAGAGTCTCAACATCTTTTTTACATTGTGGTGACCAAAAATGGATGCAGTATTCCAAGTGTGGCCTTACCAAGGCATTGTAAAGTGGTATTAATACTTCATGTAATCTTGATTCTATCCCTCTGTTAATGCAGCCTATGCACTGTGTTGGCTTTATTGGCAGCTGCAGCACACACTGCTGGCTCATATTTAAGTGATCCCTCTCACAGTTACTACTACTGAGCAAGGTATCGCTTATACCACAGGTCGGCAACCTGCGGCTCTGGAGCCGCATGCAGCTCTTTGAGCCTTCCCCTGTGGCTCCCAGCCTCCTCTGCCATTTGCAGAGAGAGACAGAGACAGAGAGAGGCACTTACGCTTCCCTGCTTCTCTCTCTGTCCCTGTGTGTGTGTGTGTGTGTGTGTGTGTGTGTGTGTTTTCCCGGAGGAGCTGAAAATCTTTTGGGGCGTAGCTCCTCCCTTTGCTGCGTCTCTGCAGGAAGCAGGAAGGGCAGGAGAGAGCTAGCTAATCCAGCTATGCTGACTCAGGAATTCTGGGAGTTGAAGTCCATGAGTCATAAAAGAGGTTGCCTACCCGAGTTTGTTGGAGAAGTTGGAAGCCAGCTTGCCAGGTGAGCAGTAGATAGGAGAGAGGGAGAGAGGGGGGGAGAGAAAGAGAGAGAGAGAGAAAGAGAGTGAAGGAAGAGGACTGGCAGACCAAGGGCAGATAGAGAGGGAGGGAGAGAGACAGAGAGTGAGAGAGACCCTTTTGACATCTAAAATGAAGATAACACTGCATATATCCTTTTTTACCTGTGTGTGTATGTATACACACACACACACACACATGCACACACACAAACACACACACACTTATAATAAAGGTAAAAAAGGATATATGCAGTGTTATCTTTTGCGGCTCCCGGTGTTTTGTTTTCGGTGGGAAATGGGTCCAAGTGGCTCTTTGAGTGTTTTGGATTGCCTACCCCTGACCTATACTATACCTGTACATTTGGGTTTTCTTGCCTAAATGTAGAACCTTATTTTCTGTGCCTTCAACATTTTCATAAATGATCTAGATCAGGGCTTTTCAACCAGTGGTACGGGTACCACCTGTAGTACATTGGCATCTGGCAGGTGGTACGCAAGCACCCTAGAAAAGTGGTAGTGGGGGAGAGGAATGAGCTGAACCGGTGGCAGCACTGCACAAGGCTGAGCGAGAGATGGCTGGAGCTGCAGGGCTGTCAGGGCTCAGCGGAAGCGCCAGGATCAGAGCCAGGCTCCAGCTGGATCTCGGTGCTGATCCTGGCACTTCTGCTGAACCCAGAAGAAGCGCTGATCAGCTGGAATGTTGCAGCATCTCCAGGGTCTTGTGATTTACATTCAGATACTTGGCAACTTATTCATATTTATGACGGTCACAGTGTCCCAGGGTCATGTGAAGTGACCAAAACCTGCTGCAACCACCCAGCAGACGGGGGGGGGAATAAAAACCAAACATCTCCCACCCCACCCCCGCTGCCAATCCTCAACAGAAATGCTCACAACAATGAAAACCTCGGACAGGAAGAAGAGCGCCACTGGACGGCCAGGCAGGCAGGCAGGTGTCTTGCTCGGCTGTGGTTTGGGGGGCACTTTTTTCACTGCTATTGTAACTTCAAACAGTCACTAAGCGAACTGTTGTAAGTCAACACTTACAACACTTTTTTCCTTTTTTTTTTTTTTTTTGGTCATCAAGTTTTTGACACCTTGCTAGGCGACTGGTGATACTCGGATATTGCCATATCCTAAAAGTGGTACAATGGGTGAAAAGGTTGAAAAGCCCTGATCTAGATGAGGGAATAAAAGGTTAGTTCATCAAATTTGCAGATGATACCAAGCTGGGGGGAATTGGTAATAATTTGGAAGACAGACTTAAGATTCGGAAAGATCTTGACAGATTTGAAAATTGGGCCCCCTCTAACAAAATTCAATTCTGGGTGGAGAAAAGTAAGGCCCTGAAAAAGTAAGGCAAGAAAAACCAAATGCACAGGTACGGAATAGTTGGCACTTGGCTCAACAGTAGTAACTGTGAAAAGGCTCTAGGTGTCCTAGTGGAAATGATAGTATCGCTGTATACCACACTGGTGAGATCACACTTGGAATACTACATCCAATTCTGCTCACCACGATGCAGAAATGATGCTGAGGCCCTGGAAAGTGTGCAGAGAAGAGCAACAAGTGGTCTGGAGGCAAAACCCTATGATGAACGGTTGAGGGAAATAAGTATGCCTAGCCCACAGGTCGGCAACCTGCGGCTCTTTGAGCCTTCCCCTATGGCTCCCAGCCTCCTCTGCCATTTGCAGACAGAGACAGAGACAGAGAGAGGCACTTCCTCTCTCTCTCTCTCTCTCTCTCTCTCTCTCTCTCTCTCTCTCTCTCTCTCTCTCTCTCTCAAAAAGAGTGGACTCACGGTATTTTCCGAGGAGCTGAAAAGCTTATTGGGTGGAGCTCCTCCCTTTGCTGCATCTCAGCAGGAAGCAGGAAGGGCAGGAGAGAGCTAGCTAGCCCAACTATGCTGGTTCAGGAATTCTGGGAGTTGAAGTCCATGAGTCATAAATGAGCTGAGGTTACCTACCCCTGAGCTTGTTGGAGAACAGCTTGAAGCCAGCTTGCCAGGTGAGCAGAAGATTGGAGAGAATGAGAGAGGGGGGGAGAGAAAGAGAGAGGGGGGGAGAAAGAGAGAGAGAAAGAGGGGGAGAGGAGAGAAAGAGGGAAAGGAAAGAGAGAGAGAAAAAGAAAGAAAAAGAGAAGGAGAGAGGAAGGGAAAGAGACAGAGAGAGACCCTTTTGACATCTAAAATGAAGATAACACTGCATATATCCTTTTTTACCTTTATTATAGGTATGTGTATATATGTATGTATGTGTGTGTGTAAATATATATGTGTGTGTGTATGTATGTGTTTTGTTTTTGCTCCCAGTGTTTTGTTTTCGGTGGGAAACGGATCCAAGTGGCTCTTTCAGTGTTTTGGGTTGCCTACCCCTGGCCTAGCCTAACAAAGAGAAAGATTAGGGGGACATGGTAACTGTTTTCTAGCACTTGAGGGGCTGTCACAGATAGTATATCAGAGAATATCATATATCTGGTCTGCAAATACAAGGGATTATATTTGCACAGGTCCACAATCTTCTGTATGACACCTTTCTCGTCATCAGACATCAGATTTGGATTTCCTTATCTAAGTTTCCTTAAATCCTGAGTTTTTTCTTGATGTATACTAGAACTTGTAAAACTTCCCTGACCAAACCAAGCCCTCTGACCATACCCCAGTACCTGTCTGGTTTATATCTTGAGTCATTCTTACACCTGAATTCTGTCCATCATCCATCAAAGTCATCATCATTGCCTAGTCATTTCTTCCTACAACTTTTCTCCAACTTGACTTTCCATAGGCCTCCATTAGTTTAGTTCAACTAAACTTCTGTCTGGAGCTCCCTCCCATAAGGGAAAGAAGAACATTTTGTGAACCATCTCATTCCCCTCTAAAGCTTTCTCCTAAGCCTCTGAAAACCCTGGATTCTCCTGCAGTTTTGCCTCTGTTGCCTGTTCACTCAATTGAGAGGAGAGAAGCTAAGTGCTTTCATTGCATAGATTTTGACTACTGGACATTCTCAAAACTTGGGCTTGCTATATTGTCTGGAAGAATGTCCACATCAAGAAATCATTCTCCCTTCATGAGAATTAGTAATTCGTTTTTATAGGGTTAGGGATAAAATGGGGTTAGGATTAGGATTGAGGTTTGGGTTAAGGTTGGGGCTAGGTTTAGGGTTGGCGTTTTCCCAGGTAACATTTTCAATATTTAGCAAACAGCATATTGTCTGGGTACATGTATTTAACTAACAATAGATATAGTTAATTATCATAAACTATTAATTAATCACTCAGTAGCCTTCTTCTTACTAATATATATTCAAAATTACATATCACATTCCTTTCTCTCTAACTCGTTTTTCTAGCCATTGGTAAAAGTTATCCCATGTTCTAAAGTAGACTGAGTCTTCTTTCTCTTTAATCTCTAAAGTCAATCTATCCATTTCTGCGCACTCTAGAATTTTCTTAATCAGTACTGCTTCAGTTGGTAAGTTTTCATTTTTCCAATATTGGGCAAATACAATTCTTG
Source organism: Bothrops alternatus (assembly GCA_034064705.1). Taxonomy (NCBI): domain Eukaryota; kingdom Metazoa; phylum Chordata; class Lepidosauria; order Squamata; family Viperidae; genus Bothrops; species Bothrops alternatus. Next base: position 1,562,369 of record JARGCV010000078.1, on the reverse strand, counting down.
CTGCTGTTAATTACATGTAGTATTAGATATCTGCAATCTTTCTCGTACTTGGCTCCTATTATTCCTAACAAAAACAATTCTGGTTTGAAGTCTATTTGTTCTCCAGTACAGGAGATGGAGAATCCACCAATGGGTTTTCTCTGTCTGCTTGCTCTTGAGACCAAGTAGCCAAACTTGACACGCTCCCTCTGCTAGGAGATCCAGTCTTAACTTGGTCTCAGCTCTTGCAGACGTCTCAGGTTTGGCTCTCAGCAGATAGCAGGTTAGGAAAAATATCCATTGGTGAATTCTCCTTTTAAAACATTTTATTAAATACAATTGGCATTCCCCTTAACAAAATTCCCCTCAAACACTGGCTCAGTGTTTCAGTTAAATTTAATTGAGGTGTGTGGGGGTGGAAGGTGGGGAGGTCTTGCAGCTCCCCCCCCGTTCCCTTCCCCAGGGCTCTGGGGAAAAGCTTCCAAGCAGGGGCTGCTTGGAACTTCCCCCAGACCTTTCTTCTCCCCCCCCCCTTTTTTTCCATTTGATGCCTGGAATTTCATTCCAGGCTGCTGGTCTGTGAGGCCTTGGGCTCCAGATCGTTGGACCTCTCCCAGGCGGCTGGGAATAGTCGCGGCCGCCATTTTGTGCCATTTTAGGCACGAACGAATTTTTTGTCATTTTTGCCTGCCGTTTGGAGGCAGATCCACGGGGCTCATTTAGGAGCAGCGTTTAGCGCTGCTATTGTGTTAGATCGGCCACAGGGCCCAAAATTAATAGCCCAGGTGACTGTTTCCAACGCGGAAAGAGTCACGGCTGCCATTTTGAATTTCGCTGATCACAGCAGGGGGCCACAAACGGCCTCCCTAGGTCTCCACTGCGCTCCCCTTGTAGGTGCAGAGCAGTTGGGAACCCAATCAAGCCCCAAATCGCGGAGATTTGCGCTTCCCAAGCGTCCATAGGGGACGTTATTCTCTTTGCACGTGGGGCCTCTGTAGGCCCAACGAGGCCTACCGGTAGTAGCAGTGACCATCTTTAACTCCACGTGGAGGGCTGAAACTGAGAACATTGGGCCCTAATAATTTCAATTAGGGAGCGCCTTCCATCATCAGCCACCAATTGATTGGATCTTGTGCTTATCAGGACCTTTGGTCCCTTCCAGGCCTCTAAGCCCTTGGGGTTTTTTTGTTTTTCCTTTCACCCCTTTTTCTACTGGTGCACCGTGCCTGACCACCTAAAGCCTCCAGGTGGAGCACAGAGAGTGGCCCCAAACGTGCCTTCGGCATCTAACTCAAAGAGCCGTGACCGTAGCCCAGAGAGAAATTTTTTTCTGGTTGGGTGGCCAGGGGAACAGTCTTGTACTTGTTCCAATTCCGCTTCTGCCAGCTACTTGCGTGCCAGAGCGATCCTCTCACCTGTTTGAGACTGCTCAATCGGGATGGAGGGCTCCTCAATGCCTCAAACCTCGGGTACTGTCTCTCTATCCTGTTATGGCTGCCAAAGATCCTCTGGACAAGAGGTGGCAGGCAAGGCTAAATCCAAGACAAAGCACCTTAAAAAACCTTCCAAGCTGGCGGAAAAGCAAGCCAGCCATAGGCACCAGGCCCTGGAGAAGGAGTTCTCCAGGGCACAGAGGCAGGCCGGACTGGATACTGATCAATTGGTGGGTATGGCTCCGGCTCCAGCCCCAGAGGCCACATTTACACCCACAGCTGCAGGACCCAGAGGGCCGGACATCGGAGACATTTTCTCCAACGGCCGTCTGGAAGCCTTGCTTTCCAAGGTCGTGGACCGAGCGCTGGCGCAGCGTTCTTTTCATGCACCAGATCAGGGGCCTTCTACATCAGCCACGCCATCCTATGGTCCCCCTACGGAGCCCCCCATGACTCAGGAGCCCACTTCTCCAACGCATTCCTCCATGAGTGGTTACTCCTCCCCTCAAAGAACAGCCGGACCTTATATTATCAGAGGAGGAGGAACTTCCTCCCGAACCTTCTCCTGCAGGGGGCCTCTTCAATCCGGCCCTATTTCTCACACTGTTGCGCAAGGCCACATCAACAGCTAACATTGGATCCGATCAGTTCCCACAACCGCAGGCCACTTCGGATTCCAGTCCTAATCCTATCTTTTTTGAAACTGTGGCAACTGAACACCATGTCCCGTGCCCCTCTATTTTCCTTAAAGGGATCAAGAAACAATGGGCTTCCCCTTCCTCATTTCCTTCTGCAAGCGGGAATGATAAAAAGCTCTTTAGCACCTCCACAGACCTCACTGATGCATTGGAGGTCCCTAAGGTCGATGAGGCCTGGACCCCTCTGGTTTCCCAGACTGCGATAGCTGGGGACCTGTTGGAGGCGCTAAAGGCAGAGGATAAGAAATGGGAGCAGACATTTCGGAGAACCCATCAGTCTGCAGCATGGGCAATTAAAACGGCCACTTGCGTGTCCTTCTTCGTTAGGACTACTCTTTTATGGCTGCGCCAGAGTCCCTGCTGAGGACGTTCGGACCCACAAGGACCTGAGTAAAATGGTGGCGGCCACAGAATATGCGGTGGATGCCACACTTCACTCAGCCAATTTTGCCTCCAGGTCCATAGCATCCAATATCACCGCTAGGTGGATGTTGTGGCTTAAGCACTGGCAGGCTGATGCCAGGGTCAAATGGCGTCTAGCGACTGCCCCTTACTGGGTAACAACCTATTCGGGGAGGCCCTGGCGCCGTACCTTGTTGAAAATAAGGATAAACGCAAGGTCATGGCGCACTTGAATAAAAAGCCCGATAAGCGCCCCACTCCTTACTTTCGCAAGCAGTCCTTTCGGCCAGCAACTGGGGCGACAGTCGCTCAACCCTCCCGCTCATACACTCCCAGACAGGAGAGGCAGTATGACCGCCTCTATGACAGGCTTGGGTTTCGCTTCAGACAACAGGGCCAGGCTAGGCGGCCATTTCGAGGGGCAGGACGTCCCTACAGGAAGTCCAAGTGACTCCTGCACAAGCCTTCCAATCGGGGGGAGGCTAACCCACTTTTTCCACCAGTGGGAACTCACTTCCACAGACAGCTGGGTTTTACAAACCATCCAGTTTGGTCTCTCCCTAGAGTTTCTATCCACACCCCCGGACCAATTCATTGCTTGTTCCGTGTCCAGGGACCCACTCAAACAGGGTCTCATGCAGGAGGCCATCCAGCACCTTCTAGAAATTCAGGCTATAGAACCAGTTCCGTCAAGCCACAAGGGCGGGAGATTCTACTCCATCCTCTTTGTGGTTCCCAAAGCCTCAGGAGGGTGGAGAGCGATCTTGGACCTCAAACATCTCAACCATTACATCACTTACAAAAAGTTCAAGATGCACTCCCTCCAGTCCATCCTAGGGGGCATCAGGCAGGGAGACTTCCTGGCATCAATAGACCTCACGGAAGCGTACCTCCACATCCCCATTCATCCAGCGCACCGACGGTTCCTCAGGTTCTGTTACAGGGGCAAACATTTCCAGTACAAGGCCCTTCCATTCGGTCTGTCCTCGGCACCCAGGGTATTCACAAAAGTCCTGGCCGTGTTAGCCGCCCAGTTACGAAAAATACCAATACGCGTCCAGTGTTACCTGGACGACATCCTAATTCAAGCGTCCACATTTCAGGCAGCTCAGGCAGATGTAAAGAACACCATTCAGGTCCTTCAACAACATGGCTTCTCGGTAAATTTTCAAAAAAGCCAGGCAGTTCCCTCGTCCAGGCTCCTGCATCTGGGAGCCGTCATAGACACCACAAACTGCATGGTTCATCTGTCCCAGGAGCGAATAACCAGCATCAGAGAAGTCAGGTACACAAGAAACACTCAGTTCCATTGGTCCTACTCTCACAATTGCTAGGAAAGATGGTCTCCTGCATAGCCATTGTCCCCTGGGCCAGGCTTCACTTGCGGGACCTTCAATGGTTCCTGCTTCCATTCCAAAGGGCAAATGTCAGCGCATCCAACCGCCAGGTCAGGGTTCCGATCCACATCCGCAGGGCACTGCGCTGGTGGTTCTCGCAAGCAGTGACCAAAGGCTCACCCTTCAAGGAACCGGATCGCATCACGATCACAACAGACGCCAGTCTGTTCGGCTGGGGAGCCCATCTGCAGTCTCAGTATGCTCAGGGTAATTGGTCCCACGCAGATCTGAGACACAATATCAATTGGCTGGAGCTCAGGGCCATTCACCTAGCTCTACGCCAATTCAGACACTGGATCAGGGGTCGCCACGTGCTGATCCTCACGGACAACGTGGCCTCCAAGGCGCACGTCAATCGCCAGGGGGGCACCAGATCCAGGGCCCTCATGTCCGAGGCACGGCTCCTAGTTTCTTGGGCGGAATCCAACCTAGCCTCGATCAGGGCCGAACATATCTCGGGGATCATGAATCGGCAAGCGGACTTTTTAAGTCGCTTCACGGTCGATCCCTCGGAGTGGGGGTTGCATCGGATCTCTTCTCCGAGATCTCCCACAAGTTTGGCCATCCACTCCTAGACCTGTTCGCGTCAGCAACCGACGCCCAGCTTCCCAGGTACTTCTCCCATTACTTCCTGCCAGGGGCGGAGGGGACGGACGCCTTGCGGACTCAGTGGCCACCAGGCCTCCTTTACGCCTTCCCCCCTCCCTCTCATACCGGTGACCATCCGCAAGCTGCTCCAGGAGCAGGCGGAAGTAATCCTCGTGGCCCCTTATTGGCCACAGAGACCATGGTTTGCCGACCTGGTGAATCTTTCACAGTCTCCCCCTTGGCGAATCCCTCCCCATCGCGTGTCATTGCACCAAGGGACCATCCAGCACCCGGACCCTCAATGGTTACAGTTGACCATCTGGCACTTGAGCGCTCTATAATGACTCAAGAACTGTTTTCCCCTCGAGCCATTGACATGATTCAGGCCTCTCGTTGCCCAGCGACCAATCATATTTATAATTCCACTTGGAAGAATTTTTGCCATTGGTGTCATGAGAGACACCTGAATATTTCCAAATTGACCATTCCTCAAATAGTGGATTACCTTTTACACGGCCTGGACAAGGGCCTCGCCCCGGCGACCATTCGCCGACAGGTAGCGGCCTTGTCTACAATACTTACTTGTGTAGATTCAGTTCCCTTAGCTCACCACCCCAGAATTCGCGCCTTTATCAAAGGTGCGTGCAACACCAGGCCCCCCGTGGTACATAGGTACCCCACATGGGAGTTGCCACGTGTACTTAGTGCCCTAACCAACCCTCCCTTTGAACCCATAGCAACTTTTCCGTTACAGAATCTGTCCCTTAAGGTGGCGTTCCTGGTCGCCATTACGTCGGCTCGACGTATTTCTGAACTAGCCGCCTTATCGGTCAGAAACGACCTTTGTATTTTTCACAGCGATAGGGTGGTTCTTCACCTGGATCTTACCTTTATACCCAAAGTGAATTCGCTCTTCCATAGGGCACAGGAAGTTATCTTACCAACTTTTTGTCCCAATCCTTCCCATGACCTGGAGCGGCAGTGGCACATGTTGGACGTCCGCAGGGCACTGCGGCGTTATCTGAAGCGTACGGAGCCCTTTCGGAAGTCAGAGGCTCTGTTTGTTTCCTTCCGCCCGGCTTCAATGGGACACAGGGCTTCAGCTGGTACTATTGGCAGGTGGATCAGGGCCTGTATTGCGGAGGCGTATCAATCATCTTCTCTGCCGGCTCCACGTCATCTTATGGCCCATTCCACTCGCAGCGCCGCAACCTCTGCGGCATGGGCCACTCAGGCGTCCATCGAGGAGATTTGCAGGGCTGCGACATGGTCCTCGCCCTCCCCGTTTGTTCGCCATTACAGAATTGACCGCTTTGCTTCAGCAGACACCTCCTTTGGGCGGAGGGTCCTTCAGCAGGTGGTCTCTGGGGACACTATTCCAGCCTTATCTGTTTCCCACCCAACGGGACAGTGAGGCTTTGGTGGATTCTCCATCTCCTGTACTGGAGAAGGGGCGTTGTCTTACCTGAACGCCTTTTCTCAGTACGGAGATGGAGAATCCAGACCCACCCTTTAGGTCAGTTAGGCCTTTTGAGGGTTTGAGAGCCAATACCTCGTTCATCTTCAGCCACTTCGCCCTCGTTAAGACTGGATCTCCTAGCAGAGGGGGCGTGTCAAGTTTGGCTACTTAGTCTCAAGAGCAAGCAGACAGAGAAAACCCTTTGGTGGATTCTCCATCTCCGTACTGAGAAAAGGCGTTCAGGTAAGACAACGCCCCTTTTTTAGTCATCTTCTCCAATCATAGATGTATTTTAGCCCAATACCTTTTTGCTTTAGGGCAGCGGTTCTCAACCTGTGGGTCGCGACCCCATTTGGGGTCGAACGACCATTTCACGGGGGTCGCCAAACACCGCAGTCCGCCATTTTTTAAATTTTTTTTTGGTCGGCCATTTTTTTTTGGTCGGCCATTTTTTTTGTCCGCCATTTTTTCCCCTTTGCGATGCGGGCCGTTGCGCCACGCATGCGCGATGCACCCGTCGCACCACGCATGCGCAATGCACCCGCCACGCATGCACAATGCGCCGTCACGCCGCGCATGCACGATGAGGGCCGGGGTCAAGCCCCAGAAAAGGTTGAGAACCACTGCTTTAGGGCATGTCCACAAGATGTGGCCTTTGTTTGCATTTCCAACAATTGTTTGAAGTATTTTTAAACATTTTCGCTAGTCTCACTGGTGTCATGTGCCATCTGTAAAACATTTTGTATATGGCACTGCTTTAGTTAATTTAATATTTCTTTCCCACAATTTTTGCCACTCTTCTAATTCTATAATATATCCAAAATTCTTTGCCCATATTATCATTGCTTCTTTTACTTGTTCTTCCTCCATCTTTAAGTTTAACAGGAATCTATAGAGTTTTTTAATCAACTTTTCATCTGTTTTTAACAGTATCTGATGAAAGTCTGTCTGTTCTTTATAAAATTCCGTTGTTTTAACATCTTTTTCATATCTCGTTTGAATTTGCAGATATGGCCACCATGCTAAATCAATACCTTGTTCTTGTAATTCTTGTCTGTCTTTCAATTTTCCTTCATTATCCAAAATATCTTTGTAAGTACAAAAAACAAAAAGCTTCCATTGTTGAAAGCCGTTCAGGTATCTTAATGTAATTTTTTTCTTTTATTTTTTCCCATTCTGAAAGAAGTACATTCCTTATAAAATGGTTTTCAAAGTATCTATGTATTTTATTCTTTCCATACCACAGAAAGGCATGCCAACCAATTTGCAGGTCATGCCCCTCTAGGTATAATAGTCTTTTATCTCTAAGCATTATCCATTCTTTAAGTCATGTTGCTTGGTAATATAACCTCCAGTCCAGCAGTCCAAATCCTCCACTGTCTTTTGCTTCTTGTAGCATTTTCACTTTGATTCTAACTTTTTTTCCTTGCCAGATAAATTTCAATACAATAATTCAGTTCATCAAAAAAGGTTTTCCCAGCCTTACAGGGATCGTTTGAAATAAAAAGAGTATTTTTGGTAAGATATTCATTTTCACTGTTCCTATTCTCCCCAACATTGAGAGTTGGAGGTTCTTCCACTTTTCCAAATCCAATTTTATTTGTTTTAGCAGTCTTACAGAATTTTCTTCTTTTACTGTTACACATCTTGCTGTTAGATAAATTCCCAAATGCTTAACTTTTTTAACTATTTGAAGATTTGGGGTTTTTTTGTTAGTTGTTTTTTTTTGTTTTTCTGTTAAGTTCTTTGTCAGCACTTTAGTCTTTTCTCTATATATTGTCAGGCCTGTCACTTCTCCAATTTTTTCTATTTTCTCCAGAAGTTTGGTGCTTGTTTCCAATGGATCTTCCAATATAAAAACCAAGTCATCTGCAAATGCTTGTAATTTATATTTTTCATCTTTTATCTTCAGTCCTTTAATTTCTGTATCTTGTCTGATGTTTCTATTCAATACTTCTAATGTTAATATAAATAGAAATGGAGATAATGGACACTCCTGTCTTGTGTCCTTTTTAATGTTGAGGTTTCTTGTATAGTCTCCATTTACAATTATTTTGGCAGTCTGTTTACAATAAATTGTTTGAATTGTATTTATAAAGTTTTTTCCAAAGTCCATTTCTGCAAGCTGCTGAAAATAAATTGCCAGTTTACGTTGTCAAATGCTTTTTGTGCATCAAGGAATGTTAAAGTCACCTGTTTCCCTAGATGAGTTTCATAATATTCTAACACATCAAGGATCATTCTTCGATTATTTTTTATCTGTCTTTTAGAAACCATTGATCTGTGTGTATAAATTCAGTCAAAAAATTGTTTATTCTTTCTGCCATTATTGAAGCAAAAAATTTGTAGTCTACATTTAATAATGATATTGCTCTGTAATTTTTTATTTGTATCAAATCAGAGTCCTCTTTAGGTATTAAAGTAATATTGGCTTCAGTCCATGTATTTGGTATTTTAGCCTCCAGAAGAATTTCATTACACAATTCTTTCAAAATCGGACTTCTTGTAGTAATGTATAGAATTCTGCAGGTAATCCATCTGGGCCCGGAGTCTTATCCTTTTTTTTTTGGTCTTTTTATTATAATCTCCATTATCGATATTTTGCCATTTAATATGTTTTGGATATTCTCTGGAATTTTTAGTAATTCTGCTTTTTTTTAAGTACTGTTGTATTTTGTTCTTTTGGAATTTCCTCTGCCTTGTAGAATGTCTCATAGTAATCTTTAATAATTTTTTTAATTGTATCATTTTGAAACTGTAATTCTCCTTTTGGATCTTGCAGCTTACTTATCAATTTTTTCTCTTTTTCTTTTTTCAGTCTATATGCTAACCATCTCCCCAGCTTATTGGCATTTTCAAAGAAATTCTGTTTAGTCCTTTTAATCTGTTGGGCCATTATTTCCATCTCGGCTAAATTTAATTTATGCTTTATTATCTCCATTTGTTTCTTAAGTATTTTCTTTTGTGGATCTATTTGTAATTCTGATTCTAGCTTTCTTAGCTCTTCCTTCAACTTTAACTGTAATTGTTTCTTTTCTTTATTCTTTTTAGCGATATAAGTTATAGCCAACCCTCTGAAATATGCTTTAGCCGTGTGCCATACATTTTGAAGTGATGTTTCTTCTTTCTTGTTTATTTTGAAGAAAAATTCCATTTCCTTTGTCATTGGTTGTAAGAATTCCTTTTTTTCAATATAGATTTATTCAAGGACCATCTTGATTTTTTCTTAGTCCCTTTCCAAGTCATTTTTATTGGTTATGGTCTGCCCAAACATTAGTTTCTATCTCAACTTCTTGTATCATCATTTTCAATTCCAAAGATGTCCATATCATATCTATTCTAGACCACGATTTATGTCTATTTGAATAAAATGTATATTGCAATTTCTTTGGGTTTTTTCCTCTCCATATATCTTGAACACAGAGTTCTTCTATCATTTTTAAGAAGGCTTTGGGTAATATATTTCCTCCTTTTCTCCCTTGTTTGACGCTTTTATAGTCCAAAGTTCCATCTACTATTGCATTAAAGTCTCCCATTATACAAAGATTTTGACAGTTTAGATCTAATATTTTTATATAGTTTTTGATAAAATTGCTCTCATTTATCATTAGATGCGTATATTGCTACCATCAGTATCTGGTTTTGATCCATCATTATTTCCACCATTAATATTATCCCCTCTTCATCTGTGTAAATTTGTTTGGGGTTCATCTTTTCTTTAATGTATAAAGCTATTCCTCTTTTCTTTTGAGATGCTAATGCAAAGTAAAGTTTACCAATTTTCGGTTGTTCTAACAATTTGTAATGTTGTCTCTTAATATGTGTGGTTTTTCCATTTCTTTATGTCAAAGGACATGGATCACTTTTCCCCCAAAAGGCAGCAGTGTTCAGTGGCTACTCCTTCTTTACTGCTGGCTGGTTTTGGGTATAAAAACAATTTCACTGAAACTCATTACTAAATGAAAGTTGTTACCATCTATTCCATTCTTACATATAGTATGCTACAATGTTAAATGGGAGCACACTGAAGGATATTGTGATGGAATGATTTTAGACTTTTCTAGCCCCAGAAGAACAATGGCTGTTTTGCCATAACTCTCTTGAGGGGCCACGGTGGTCCCTGCTCCTTTGTGCTTAGGTCATCCTACTCCCAGGCCAGAGCATCTGGGCTCTTTTGCGGGGGACTTTCTTTATACGGACCCTTCCAACTGCATAGCAGAGCTTTCTCTATCTTGCACTTTTAGCCCAAGTGCTCAAGGGACAGAGAGGAAGCCCCAGTCTAAGCCAGGCCTGTTGTGGGAGCTGCTCTGATTGCAGTTATCAAAGGGATTGTTTTCCTTTGTTTCCTCTGCACCCATCTGCTCCTCTGTATCTCATCCAGATGTGTCAGGTTACAAGTCCCAGCAGTCCCTCCTCATGAGCCACTGGCAAGATGGAGAATGTTTGGGAAGGCTGCTGCAAGCAACAGCTTCACATTTCTCATTTTGATGGCATTGTAAGTGCTTCCAAGGTTTTTCTCAGTAGTCAAAAACAAATTTCCAATACCCCACACTTCTTCAAGGACTCTCATAACTAATTGCAAAAAATTAGGAATGGCAGCAAAGAAATAGAGTTTTCTACGTATTTCTTTTTGTTGCCATTTAGTGGTCATTCAGATCTGTGCAGCCCAAATCTGCTTGTCTTGAACTTCCAAATTTCCCGTTCTTACCCCAGAGAGTCCTTGAAGAAGCAGATCCCGATGGAAATCTAGTGTGCTGCCTTCTAGTCTTGATTTATCGTTTCTGGCAGGAACAAAAGTCTTGGTTTAAAAGGGAGCAATGTTGCCCTAAGCAAGAACTGAAATTGCCATACCATCTCTGCTTATGATAGCGGTTCTCAATCTGTGGGTCGCGACCCCTTTGGGGGTCGAACGACCCTTTCACAGGGGTCGCCTAAGACCATCGGTCTTAGGAACTGATTGGCACGGCTCGAGCCCAATTTTTGAAACACACTCAAATCAAAGGCAGCGATGTCATGAAAGCAAAGGGGGCGGAGGGCGGGAGAGGAAGAGTCAGCGAGCCCCAGCCAGCGAGTAAGCCCAGCCAGCCAGCCAGCCAGCCGGGCTGAAAAGAAAGAGGCGGGGCCTCCCGAACCCCGACTTTTTCCCCCCTCCCCTCCTTTCCTTTGCAACTTGCAAAGGAAAGGGATCCCCAGACTGAAGCCAGGGAAGGCTGGAGAGCTTTGCACGTGGTCCTGATTCCCCTTTGCTCCACCACCAGCACCGCTGCCAGACCACCCAGCTGCTGGGAGAATTTCCCCTTTCCCCCCCTTCCCTCTCCCTCTTTTTTTAGTGCAAAAAAAAAAAGTCCTAGTCTCTCTTTTTTTTCTTTTCTTTCCCTCTTCTCGGCTTTTTAAAAATAGCAGCCGGGGGATCTTCAAGTTGTTGCTGGGGCATTAAAAAAAAAAGTCCTTCCCAGGCGGGGAATCTTTCTGCGCTTTTTTGGCTTTTCTGAGCCAGGGGAGGAGAGAACTGATGGGGGAGGTCCTAGGAAGAAGGGAAAGACCCACCGGAGAGGTTCGGCTGCTTTTCTGCTCAAGCAGCCAGCAAGGAAAAAGCCATGGAGGGTCAGCTGTCCAGGTTTTTCAACCCCTTATTAAATAAGCAAAGACTTGGCTGTTTAATAGTTTGCTCAAACTTTTTAACCTCCCGGATTTATTACCTTCAAATATCAACGAATAAATGGCATATTAAAAAAAGAAAGAAGTAAAACATAGGAAGAGCCCATTTAGGAACGCGAGAGAAATAATATTCAAGAGGAGAAGATCGGGTGAATTTGATGCCCCCTAAATTCTATTAAAGCTGCCCAACAATGTGAGGAGCTGTCAATCAAAACCACCAGATCTGCACCTTCTGTCTGCTTCCTGTAGATGTGTAACTAAGGGCGATGGCATAGAGGTGATCAGATTTTCTTTCTGCAAAGCTGTCCTAGGCTTCTAAATCTCTTTTTTTTCCCCTTCTTTCTTTGGAGCCTTTGAAAAGCATTTTGAGCAAATAAAACAAGCTGCTCTCCAACTTTTCTCCCCCACCTTCTGTTAGGGGTGCTGCTCATGTCCATTTGAAGGCCATGGAGCCAGCGCTGTCTGAAGACATTTCCGTTGTCATGTGGCTAGCGTGACATCCTGGAGTGTGTTATGTTCCCACTGAAGTGGTACCTATTTATCTACTTGCATTTGCATGCTTTCTAACTGTTGGGTTGGCAGGAGCTGGGGCGAGGACAGGGAGCTCACCCCATCATGTGGCACTTGGGTCTTGAACTTGGGCTGCCAGCTTTCCTGCTGACAAGCCCAGCGTCTTAACCACTGAGCCACCATACTACTCTATTACCATAGAAGGAAGATTTTTTTAAAAAAATCCTTGCAAGCGTGGTAGAGTTTTCCCACTGATCATTCTGTGGAATGCCTGCAACTCCTAGAACGCCAAGCCATTCTGGGAGACGGAATTCTGGCCATTGCAGTCTAAAAACAGCTAGCCTGGAGAAGCGTGCTGTGGCAATCCAGCTGCATTTGGAGTACAGACTTCTAACACTCTTTTTAAATCATCATATGCTGACACCACATTCATTTTTCTTCACTGCAGTTTGGCCTGTCAAAAATTGTTCCAGCAGTTTCGCACCATTCACATTTCCCTCACTGCAACTGAGTGTTTGTCCAGTTGAAGGTCCGGTTTGGCCATTTGGCCTGAGCTGCATCAGAGATACTTGGCTGCTCAGGAAGACAACAAAGAAATGGCAGGAACTATCTACCGGTATCTACCATCTGCAAATAATTTAGCTCTGAGAGATTAAAAAAAACAAAACACCCCAATATTGACATGAGGGCAAAATGGCTCAGAGCCAAAGAAAGGCAAGCTGAGCTCCCACAGGAAACAGAGCTTGAGGGGGGTGGGGGGGGGAGCCTGAACTAAAAGCATCTTTGCTGGGATTGTGTTGCAGGGGCATCAGATGGAAAAGACAATCTCTTACCTTTTCCAAACTTTAACCTGCTATCCCACCTACCTGTTCTTTATTGTCAGAGGATTCTGTATAGGTGGGATGCCTAACCAGACACCCAAGGCCAAAAGTGACCCCTCCCCAGGGTGTCCCAACCTTGTTGCTCAAACTGGGAGAGAAGGATAAAAGCCTGAAATACATGGACAGTAATAAGGTTGCCTGTGTCTAATTAAATTGATATACACACCACAAACACATACATTTCCTAAGCCATGACTATTTCACCATGGTATATTTGAAACAACCCAACGGGATTGGGTAATACTGCATACTAAGCCAAACCCATAATTATGACTTTTTGCAATGAAAAATCAGAGCATTATGCAGTTTGTTTGGTTTTTGGTTTAATGTGAAATGTTAACAATTGTAGCTTCTATAGTAAACTATGATTAAAACAATCCATGGCTTATTGCAATGGCAGTTCGGACTCAACGCTACTGCACATCAGCAGTCACAGGTGGAGAGTGTGGGAAGATCAAGCTGGGTCTCACTTGGGAAGGCAAAGTGTTGCCTTGGGAAAATGGAGTGGAATCTGTGGGTTAAAAGACCTTGACGTCAGCAGCTGCTCTGGTGGCGCTTTGGAAGGGTTCGCTTCAAGGTTTGTTTTCAAGATAAATGGCACAACCTTGGGGTGGCTTCTGCCTTGACTTCCTCAGAAGCTACAGCCTTGGGAAGGACCATCCCATGCTGTGAAAGGAGGCTCCTTCCTGGGCTGCTCACTCAGAAGTCCTCAAATGCTGTGTTACTTTGCTGCCCTTTCCGTTATAATGCAAAGTCTGCAAGGTTTGTGAACTGACAAGCCAACAAAGTTTTAATCCCCCATCAGGGCTTGTGTGCCCTGAAGAAGTCCCAAGTGCGTAGCCCTCCCTCCTCCTCCTTTTCCCCAGAACAACCCTCACTCTGAGAGGGAGGAACTGGCTGAAAGCCATCCTGGGAAATTCTGGGGCCGAGGCTTCTCTTAAAGTGGGCCCTCCTTATTCCTAGCCCTATACTTTCATGACTCCCCACCCTGGTTCTCCAAAATGTTCTGCCAGCAGTGAAGAAAGGACTTTGAACAGGCCATAGTTCTGAGCCTGATGAAGCTGGAAAATTAAGCCTTGAACAAGGAGATGCAGAAGAAGGAAGAAAGATCTGGGACACAAGAATGAGAGGCAAAGTTTGCATTTTAGATGGGGGGAAAATGCAGGTGTTGAGCCAAGCTAGCCAAGGGAATCTCATCTTAGAAGAGGTTTCAAGGAATTAATCCTTACTTAGATTCAAATAGTAATAGCAATAGTACTTAGCCTTATATACCACTTCACAGTGCTTTACAGCCCTAAGCGGTTTACAGGGTCAGCATATTGCCCCCAACAATCTGGGTCCTCCTTTTACTGACCTTGGAAGGATGGAAGGCTGAGTCAACCTTGAGCTGGTCAGGTTTGAACTCCTGGCTGTGAGCAGAGTCAGCCTGCAATCCTGCACATTCCAACCACTGGGCTACCAGGGCTCCTGGTCAAATGCAATGCTCCTCTGCAACAGTTCGTAGGGGTTTTTCCCCCTGCTTGGCTCTGTGTACCAATGCATCATAAGACAAATAAGAGCCTTAAGTTGATGGGGCTAGATTATTCACGACAAGAAGCATCACTGAATAAATCAGTGAGAAAATTGGTCATAATTATTCTTTAAGGCCCAATCACTTGGATGTGGCTTTGGACAAAGCTCATCTCAATGCTACTCATGAATTCCAGAAACCACTGGGGAAGAAGAGCCACTTGTACAAGATATTAAATAAAAGAATGTGATGCATCATAGTGACAATGTGGACAGCCATTGTTATTTTGAGTTTAGTGACATAGTTTGATTTTTCTTTCATATTAAGAAAAGTCTAGAAGTCTAGAGCTCATTCTAAGCTAGCCAGCTTGTTTTACACCTTTGTTTACTGAATAAAGAAGGGTGGGGGTAGAATCTTCATGTAGCTTCAAAGCTTTTCCTGCTGTAAAAGTCTGTTCAATTCCCATCCCAGAGTCATGTCCCAGACAGTCAAGGCTTCTTAGGTTATGCTTTTACATCTCTTTGCTTGACCTAATAGTAAATCTTAAAATCCTTTTATTTACTGGTACGGTGATTGTCTCTGGATCTAAAAGAACCAATTGCCTGGGCACCTGATCACTGCCCTGGCATTGGCAAAACACATTATGATGGCAAAACACATTATTCTGGCAGAGGCAATACATGGCTGTCTTAAGGGCTTAAAATGAGCTCTTGAAGGGATGTTTTTCTGAAGAGCAACCAACAGCTTTGTGCCAGAAGGAACTCCTGCCTGGCCACCACCTGCCACACCACCCCATTTACATGGGCAACCTTTTGACTAGACCTGTGATCCCAGCACTTAACAACTAGGAATTGTACAAACCACAGTTTGTTGAATAAGACAGTTAAGAGAATTGGAAGGGAGGGGGGACACAGCGATTCCTGTTCTCATTATACTTGTTTTAGGCTTCTGCTATTACCTGATTATTTGTAACATGATGATCTCTAATCCTTACTTTGATAATTCTGTGGTAATTTTGGCCTATTTCTTAGAGGTCTCTTTCGGTTGGCTGCCACAGGCATCCCACTTTTAAGACCTTTGTTGTAGTACTTCTTGGTAATATAGAACAATGTGGGTTAGACAGCATTACCACCAGATGGATTCACAACTGGCTGACCAACCACACTCAGCATCTAGTCCTCAATGGAACTACATCTATTGGAAGGAAGCATGCAGTGGGGTACCTTGAAGTTCTGTCTTAGGCCAGTACACTTCAACAGAACAGGACAACAGATTAACAGAGTTGAAAGCGACCTTGGAGGTCTTCTAGTCTAACCCCTAGCTCATGCAGGAAGCCTTATAACATTTCAGACAAATGATTGTCCAATCTCTTCTTAAAAACTTCCAGTGTTGGAACATTCACAACTACTGGAGGTAAGTTGTTCCACTGATTAATTGTTCTAATTATCAGGAATTTTTTCCTTAGTTCTAGGTTGCTTCTCTTCTTGATTATTTTCCACCCACTGTTTCCTATCCTGCTTTCAGGTGCCTTGAAGAATAGGCTGACCATCCTCTTCTTTCTGGCAATCCCTAAAATACTGGAACTGTTTAGTCCTTCTTTTCATTAGTCCAGTGATGGCGAACCTTTTAGAGGCCGAGTGCCCAAACTGCAACCCAAAACCCACTTATGCATCGTCGGGTGCCGGGTGGGTGTGGCCCATTGGGTGGGTGTGGCCCATTGGGTGGGTGTGGCTGCGGTGGTAACAGCAGACTGGGTGGGACTAAAAAGTTCAATCAATCAATTCCAACTTTGCAAGATCTTTTTTTTCCCGCGAGAAGTTGAAATTGACTGATTGATTAAATCTTTTTTTTTACACGGCGGCAGAGGCCTAAAGCGAAAAGGTTTTATAAAACCCAGCTGAAGGCCTAGGACTGGGGCGACGACGTGCGTGCCCACAGAGAAGGCTCTGAGTGCCACCTCTGGCACCTGTGCCATAGGTTTGCCACCACTGCACTACACTAAACATATCGAATTCCTGTAATTGTTCTTCATATGCTTAGCCTCCAGTCCCCTAATCATCTTTGTTGCTCTTCTCTGCCCTCTTTCTAGAGTCTCAACATCTTTTTTACATTGTGGTGACTAAAGCTGAATGCAGTATTCCAAGTGTGGTCTTACCAAAGGAATTATAATGTGGTATTAACACTTCATGTGATCTTGATTCTATCCCTCTGTTCATGCAGCCTAGGATTGCATTGGCTTCTTTGGCTGTTGCCACACACTGCTGGCTCATATATAAGTGATTGTCCACTAGGACTCCACAATCCACAAGTTTCATCTAAGCTATTGAGCCAGGTATCACCTATATTATACCTGTGCATTTAGTTTTTCATGCCTAAATGTAGAACCTTACTTTTTCACCACCGAATTTCATTTTGTTAGATATATGCATCTTTATATATGACTTAGATAAGGAGATAGAAGGGGAACTCATCAAATTTGCAGACAACATGAGCTGGGGGAATTGCTAACACTTTGGAAGACAGATTCCAGATTCAGAAAGATCTTCAGAGACTGGAGCAAGATCAATGGTGAAAAAAGTAAGGTCTTACACTTAGGAAAAAACAGGTATACGTAGGTAATACCTGGATCAATAGTAGTAACTGTGCAAGAGATCTAGGAATCCTAGTGGGCAGTCACTTAAATATGAGCCACCAGTGTGCTACAGCTGCCAAAAAAGTCAACACAGTCCTAGGATGTATAGATATAGGGATAGCATCAAGTTCACAAGAAGTAATAGTACTAGTGAGGCCTCATTTGGAATATTGCTTCCAGTTCTGGTCACAATACAAAAAAAGATGTTGACACTTTAAAAAG